>JAFEMH010002817.1:0-310319 GCA_022495995.1 Adenophora triphylla var. japonica | reverse complement strand
CGGCCCGAAATGATGAGGATGCGATGGCGCCTTTGTCCGAACTTGCGGTGAGCGCAAGGTGGCGCCTCTGTTTGAACTTGCAGTGAGGGCGAGATGGCACCTCTATACGAACTTGCGGTGAGGGGGCCCGAGGTGGCGCCTCTGTCGGAGCTTGCGGTGAGGGGCGAGGTGGCGCCTGCATGCAGCTGCGGTGGTGAGGGCGAGATGGCACCTCTTTGTCGAACTTTTGCGGTGAGGAGCAGATAGCACCTCTGTCGGGCTTGCGGTGAGGGGAGGTGGCACCTGCATGCGAACTTGTGGTGAGGGCGAGATGGCACCTGCGCTGCGAACTTGGTGAGGGCGGAGTAGCGCCTCTGTCGGGCTTGCGGTGAGGGCGAGGTGGCGCCTCTGTCTGACTTACGGTAGGGTGAGGTGGCACCTGCGTCGAACTTGCGGTGAGGGCGGGATGGCACCTGCATCGAACTTGGTGTGGGCGAGGTAGTGCCTCTGTGCGAACTTGGTGAGGGCGAGGTGGTGCCTGTATGCGAGTTGTTGAAATGTTTGAGGGCGTCAGAGGGCGCCTCGGAGTGCTTTGGACAAGGAGAGGAGGGAGATGGCTCGTCTACGCTCTTTCTGCCTGCTTTGTTCGACTTCGCGGAGCGTTTTAAAAAGTATTCGGATCGAGGAAGGTGCTTTGAGTTCACCTGGAGGATGATGAGGTGGCCGTGGCGGAGAAGCGCCGAGATGCTTCGAATTTGCTCGCTTGTGGAGGATGATGATGATGAGTCGGATTAGGGCTCTTTTGCTTTCCTCTTTCCGTTGTTTTTTTTTGTTTTGTAGAGCAAGACATTTTGTAAATTGTAATAAAACACTTGTATTTGCACAGCAAAGTATTTTATTTTAAGATGTAATGACGAATTTGTGATTCCCGGGATTGACCTAGGAATTGTTGCTAGCTTATTATTATTTTTGTGCATGTCATATGAGTTGGGAATGCATTTGTGGTTAGTGGAGGCTAAGGCCGCTTTAGCAGGTTTTCTGAGCAGTTGGGGGCTGAAGCAGCTTTGACAGTTTCATGAGCGGCGGCGGGAGTGATGTCTCCTGGGACGCGTTTGTTGGATGTGGCAGGCCATTGCCGGGCTGGTGAGGACATCATTCCCTTAGTTTCGGGGGAGACTTTCCATGGCATAGATCGCTTGGCGCTGGGGGACCGGTTCATGCATGGGGGAAGCCCCTGCTTTTCTTGCATTATGGTGGCGAGAGAGAGAGAGATTTCAAGCTATGACAGTGCCTCTGACATCCTTCAGTTTGTGGACGTTTGGTCAGTGACCCCTTGTCTTGGATATGGATCAGTCCGCTTGGGAAAGGTGGATGGTTTGACTTGGCACACATCACCTCCGTTGGTGGGTTCCTCATTGGGGAATTGAGACTAGGAGGGCCTATCAGGAAGATTCCTATGTTGTCAGAGTTCCGTGTTTGCCTTGGTCCTCTTTCTATGTTTCGTTGCTTGTTTCCCGACAGTTCGGGATGAGGCAGGAGCCTTTCTTTGGTGCAGGATGACAATGCCAATGTGGAGGTAGCTTCTTTACGCATGAGAGATCCCGATGCCTTTTACGTATTTTACGAGGGTATGGAAGTATTCCGCTTTCCCTCCTGCGGTGTTCCTTAGATGCCGGGAGAGTGTTGTCTTGACCACCGAGTACCTGGATTGGTATGAGTAGCATATTGGGCAGTCCCAAGTGGTTTTGGGGAGCAGGCGCGAAGCAATTCTGGGGAAAGATTTTCATCTCAGCTATAGCCTTAGGAGTGTAGAAGCCTGGTCTAACCCTTAGGATGTCATGGGAGACGCTTTGTTTGACTACGGGACTCGAGTTGACAGACCGGCGGGGAGAGGTCTCCTTTTGCGGAGACTCGTAGGGAGGAGATCCGAGCGAGGCACGAGTGAACGATGCTCGGAAGCGACTGGTTCGTTTGACACGACTAGGAGGACTCCTGATCTCGGAATGAGGGAGACAAAACTCGCTCATGTGGAATGAAAGAAAACTAGTTGGGGACGAGGGAAGAAAGGAAAGAGTGATGAAGGGCCAAACGTGAGTAGCATGGAATGACCTTCTGAAACACTGAGTATCCATTCATCGTCATTGCAGACACATTGATTGTTAAATGTTTTAAGTTGTCTTTTAGCATGTTGTGAATCGAGAGTAGACCGTGCTTGAACTCATCAAGAAGTGTTTTAACTGTGATGATTTGTGATTTACTTTTAAATCTTTGTCGAGACGCAAAATCTCTTGCTTGCTTCTTGTCTGAGCCTTGGTGGCATCAATTTTTGGAATTTTGTGTATTCCTTAGACCGAACCAATGAAGGCTGCCTACGTTCCCCTTGAGGGGCTCAGGTCTACGTAGTTTGACCTTCTTTTGTGAGAGAATGACTTGTAATATATACTCGCAAGGGCGTATTTATTTTTGAAAAGGTTGGAACGGGTTCCCTTTTTGTGTGAATGCCTTATTTGATGTAGGCACAAAAAACTTGCTTTTGGGTTTGACTCTTTTGAGAGAGTATGAGTACTGAAAAGCTTGTAAAAGTGTATGGAAGCCCTTGCTGACAGAAAATCAGTGTTTAGCTCTATTTTCCTATTTTGTAGAAAAAGAAGACTTGTCGAGACATTTGAAAATTTGATTTGTTCACAATGATCACTTGTTTGCTTAAAACCCTTTGTTGATGTTCGGGTTATTCAACAATTAAACCTGATATGCTTTGATTAATCACGAGGAAAAAGTCAACCGGTATCAAGGATCGAGTTGGTCTGGTGTGAAAGAAGGTTTGTGTAAAGGAGAGGTCATTGAAGAGACCGGGTTTGTAGATTTGTATGTGTTTATGACCGGACCATTTCTGGTTGCCTACGTCCCCCTTAAGTCAAGGAGCTCAGGTCGACGTAGTTTGGGTTTGAACTGTGTTTGGCTTTGGGGCCAGGGCATGAATATTCGTGCGGCCTTTGGCGAAAATGCTCGGAAGGTTGAATGATGAGGCACAGACCTTGAGGTGATTCCTTGACAAGTCGTATTTGACGGTAGAGTCAATGAATCCATTGCTTCTTGATCGTTGGCTCGGGTCTTTGACCTCATTTATTTTTGTGAAGCTTACGCTTGAGCTCTTTTTTGTAGCTTACGCTTGAGCTTTTTTTTGTAGCTTCGCTTGAGTTCTTTTTTTTTGAAGAATATGAGGGCGAAGGCAAGCCCCTTCTTGAACTTTCTTGATGCGCATGAGGGTGAAGGCAAGCCCCTAGGTTGTTGTCGACATGTGGTCAATCTTTTAATGCTGAGTGACCTTTTGTTGTCCTTTGATGTTGCCGCCGTCGTTGACTTGGTCAAGGTGATGCTGCGGACATGTTTTTGGGAAAGTGTATGGCTTGATGGAGGCCTTTGTGTGGGGTATGGTAAGGTGTATGGGGAGCTATTGATTGACTTTCTCACACCAATTAATCAAAGCATTAATCATTTGGGAAATTATTTGTTGAGCAATGCAAGTGATCACATAGAACAAAACCATTTCATTAAATGTAATGTGGGGTGCAAAATAATGTCTCAAGTCTAGCAAGAAAAGAAAGAAAACTTGCGTATGGAAAATTGAAGACTTAATTACAATGTACGAGAAGGACTTGATTGAATGAGAACGAGTACTAGAACTGCGAGGTTTGATTTGTATGATTTTTTTGTTTTTTTTTATTAGAGTGTAGAAGGGGAGAAGAAGACTCGATATTCTTTGGGCGAAGTATCGATGGAGAATTTTCCGATTTGCATCTCTGTAGGCCCTTCAGCAGTTCCCAAATTCATTTTGGTTAGAACATTCTCGGCGACTTGGGCCCGATTTTCCTCGCATTTGACAACATGCTTAAAGATTTGTTTAATGCATTGTTCATTAATGTGTACTGCGTCTTTTATCAAGTGAATCATTATTAACTTGTTTTGGTTAGTTAATTTATCATTTGTTAAAGTGGCAATGAGGATACTCGAAAGGTCAAACTTTTATTCGAAGCATAAAGAAGCGCTGATTTTTGTCACAAACGCATAATCTTCAGGCGTAAAGCCGTCAGACGACTCGAGAGACTTAAACTTTAAACATGACAGACTCGGGGTCTTTTATTTTAGAAGCTAGACTCTAGGTAGGGATGGCAATTTGTCCGAACCCGATCCGTATCCGGGACGATCTGCACCGTAGCGGGGCAGGTTTGGTAGCATTTTTTGAAAACCCGGCGGGTCACGGGGCGGGTTCGGTTTCACCCCTCAACCCGCGGGGCCCCGCCTCGCCCCGCATACTATTATATATATGTAATTACTATAATACCCCTCACCCATTTTAATTATTACCCTTATTCTATTTCAATTTTCTATGCGCATAACCTATTCGATCCTTGTTCTTCATACCCAAATCGGGCCATATGTCGCCTCCCTCATCTTCTCACTCTCTCTCCGTCCTCCCACCTTCTCCCTCTACCGTCTCCCTCATCTTCTTTCTCTCTCTCTTAACGGAAGTCCACACCCATCCCCTTCCCCTCTGCCGCCGTTCACTTCCGTTTAGCCCCTTCCAACATCGCCGTCGTTCTCATACCGCCATCACCGTCGTTCATCTTCCGCCATCGCCTTCATGTAACTCTTTCTCCATATCCATCTCCATCTCCTTCTCTCTCTCTCTCTCTCTCTCTCTCTCTTTCTCTCTCGTTTTAATTTTTTCAGATCTGCTTTCATCTTCATCTCTATTTCTCTCTTCCTCTCTCTTTTTGTTAGATCTATGTTAGATTTATGTATATATTTTTTTTTGAAATCATATATTGGTTGAACCTGTGAAATCATATTATGGGAACAACATTTTAAAGCCCAAAAAAAATTGATTTTAGACATGTGGTGCGGGGCGGGGCAGATACGGGTTCTCCAGTTGGCGGGGCGGGGCGGGTTCGGTACTAGGGGGGTTCTTTGAGGGGCGGGTACGGTTTTGGTCAAACCCGCCCTGTATCCGCCCCGTTGCCATCCCTAACTCTAGGAGACTGATAGGTCTAAAGTCGCACGCCTACAAATTAATTACCAAGACTCTACTTGGCTACAAAAACTGCAGCTAGGACAAGTCCAGGGTCGATCCACTGAAGAACGGTTATTCGATTGCACAATTGTCACTTGACAAGATTGGAGGTTTGTTTGATTTTAATTAAATTCCTAAAACATAAATTTAGAACTAAGTTGTAAACAATTAACGGGAAGCACTTCAGATTTGTCTCCGTCCCCGTTTATCAATTCAATATCATTGGCACAATTTCTTTTCCTTCCTCCCTATTCACTTTAGGGAGCCCGTAAAATTTATTAATGTCCTCACATCTGAATTTTATCGTTTTTCCTCTCACAAAGTAATACCCTCGATCCGTGGGGATTTTGTTCATATTTGAATAAAACTCTTTCACAACCAAACTATTTCCCTCCTCCGTCGGCTCATCACAAAAGCGTTGCCATTTTCGCATCCCAAATTTAGCAGTAAGCCCAAAAGAACCAATGTTAAATTGCCTCTCCGCAATTATGGCTCTATCCGTATGAAAATAAAAATAGTTTTGGGACATGTAATAATTGAACCTCGAGGAATCATGGGGATCCTCACAACGGAGAAGGGTTCCGAGGGGCGGGGGAGGAACACTACTAGACGTACCATCATCATGTCTTTGCTTCTTTCGGGATTCCTTGGATTTACCTCCTCCCTTTTTCGATGGTTCATTCGTTTTACCCATTATAAACAAAATATTCAATAACGTATCACCCAATTGCTCAATCAAAGTTGAAACTTCACAGAGACCCGAGAGAGAGAGAAGGTAGAATTGAACCTTTCAATATTGCTGGAAAACTCAGTCCTGAAAACTCAAGGGATTTCGCCGGGAAAATTCAAACTCGCCAGAATCTGCAAACTTTTCGCCGGAAAACCCAAACAGCCGCCGAAATCTCAAGAGTTGGAGACGAATTCGCCCAGAATTGAATGAGGACCGGTTAATCTGAAGGTTTATGGTGATGAAATGATGTTTTGTGGGGGAATGGTGGAAGGATTAAGGGAAGAAGAAGGAAGCTTGGCCTGGATTTAATGGGGGATGTTGCCGGATTTTTGAGAAAGAAAAGAGAAGGGAGAGTGAAACGGGAGGAATGTGAGTATTTTCAAGTAGTGAATGGGGATTGGCGTGTATATTTTGCTGATGTTGCGATGACGTTGGAGGGTAACCATCTCCAATGGACCAACAACCCGGATGGTTCGCCAAGTGTGTGATTGAGACGAAGTTTAATCTAGTGGCGAAGGGGGTTCACAAATTTGTGTGTTCGAGGATACTTCCTACAAAGCAGCATTTGAGAGTTCCGTGGAACCATGCATTATTGATTCATTTGATTATCAACGGAGGACAAATTTCATTGGGACATATCATTTCAGAGCATATGCAAGATGTGGGAGAAAGCAAACGGAATGGATTTCCGTACCCATCATTGATTACCGGGTTAGTAAAAGCTGCGGGGGTTCAGTGGAGTTTTGGGGGTGACAAAGTGAAGGTTATAAGGCCCATCTCTCGAGCTTCCATTGAAAGCAATAAGCGGGAGGTAAGAGGGATGAACGTTAGAATTGTTGAAGAGCAGTTGGAGGAAGAAGCCGAATATGTCAAGAGGAGGACGACAACGATGATGATGATTATATGGAGGAGGCTGAGGATGTTGGTTCTGGGGCTGCGAGTATGGGTGGTAGTGACGTGGATCGTTTGATGGTTCGTATGGATATGCAGTTTGCTATTACTATGGATCGTCAGGAGCAGCTTCACGATTATATGGTGCACATGGCACCACAGTATGATGACGGGAGATGGCAGAGGTGGCCATTCCCAGCGAGCAGCTCCAGTCAGTAGGGTCCATGGGACTACCATTTCAGGCCGCCTCAGTAGTTTTGAGAGGTATCCCTACCCCTGTCTTACTTATATTATACTTCTGTGATACATAGGGGACTATGCATGATTTAGTGAGGGGGCGGGGTGCATGTTTGTTTGTTGTATATATCTGTTCGCCTTTGAAAAAAAAAAAAAAGAAAAAAAAAAATATATAATAAAAAGAGGCTAAGTGAAAACCCGAGAGGGCACTTAGGCAAAAGGAGAGGGTGTGTATAAAAAAATGATGAAAAATGAGAGGCTAAGCGAAAATCCGAAAGGGCGCTTAGGCAAAAGGTGAGGAGTTAAAATTTGTGACATCATGTATATCACCGGTGAGGAGACATAAGGGAGGATTGGAGCCTAGGGTAGGGTTGATCATTATTGGCGTAGGAGGTTTGGTTTAGAGACGTTAGGCTAGAAAATCCTCGTTCTTTTACGGAGATATAAGGGGGAGTAGGTGTTTTGTTACGAGGTAAAGTTTGTGCTTAATTATAAAGCATACAGAAAACTTTAGTTTATGAGGGAGATCGTAGTGTGAGATAAGCGTGGGGGAAAATTAGGACATGTTTAGTTCCCCCTAGCTTTTCGATGTGTGGGCCTTAGCTTGGATGTCCCGTTTTTGCATATTTGGAGTTGGGGTCGAGCTAAGGCCATTGGTACCATTGTTATTGTTGGAGTGATAAGGAGCGGAGTTCCATTCTCCGAGTACGTTGATTGAGTTATTTGAGTTTGTTAGTTTTTGATTGGTGGTTTAGAGGAGATTAGGGATCATTTTCCTCCCATGCTACGCTGATTAGACCGGTGCTTAGAGTGGGGTTAGGATATTACTCGTGTGACGAGTAATGGTCTAAGCGTGAGGGAATTTGATGTGGTGGATTTCGTATACATTATTTCCCTATTTTTCTCGACATTTTATCATTATTTTAATGTAATTTAGATTAGTTTTGATGTAATTTGGAGTAGACGATGAATTAGTGAGTTTATGGAAAATCTTTGTAATTGTGAGATATTTTGAGTGATTTTGTGTGTTCCTGCAAAAGTATTAATGTGGAGGATAAAGTGCTATTATCAGAAGTGCAGGGACCAAACTGCGAGAAGCTGAAGTTCAAGAATCAAATTTACAAAGCAGCAGAGTTCGAGGACCAGAAGGAAGAAGGTTGGAATTTCAGGGACTAAAGTGAAAGAAAAGAAGTTGAAATTGAAGTGTGCACGTGTGAGTGTGAGAAGTAGTTGAAGGAATTAAGTTAATGTGCAAAAAGAGGACAAAGGAGTATTAAATTGGGAAACTTAAAGTTTCCTAAACCAAAACAAGGCATTTACTGGTACAAGGAATCTGCGAGTTGACCGAGGCTAGGAGGTTTGACCGAGGCAAAGGCGTGTGCTGGCATGGAATGAATTAAGGAGTATTAATATTATTATTATATTATTATTATTTCTTTTCCTTTTTAATTGTAGTTTCCTTCTAGCTTTTTATTATTGGTTGGGGGAAGTATTTATACTCTTTTCAACTACGCTTTAGGGTTAGACTTTTTATTATTTTTCTTAGAGAGATTTTAGCCTTTTATGGAGAACTAAACTCTTTGCTTCGGATTTGAATCCCGAACCGTTTGTTTAATTCAATTAAGGTATTGATTTCTTTATTTCTGAATCCCTATTCATAGTTTTACTTGTTTTAATTGATTTAATGCTAGTTTAATCTTAAGTCTGTGTCAGATTAGAATTTTTCACAAGTAGCATCTTTGAGATTTATGCACGTGTCGTGGTAAATTAAAAAGGGGGTAAAACTAGGTTTTGATCTATTTGCAAAAGAATAGTGAAATTCTTGATCTTAATTTCTTAAAGCTTTATCAATCAATATTGTGAATCTAGACTGTGTCAGTTAGGTTTAGGTATTGATTAGGGGAATATGTGAGTGTGTCACTGCTTATAACCATTAATAAGAAAGAAATAGGGATTGAAATATATTCCGGATCAAGTGAATAGGGAGGAAGGAAAAGAAATTGTGCCAATGATATTGAATTGATAAACGGGGACGGAGACAAATATGAAGTGCTTCCCGTTAATTGTTTACAACTTAGTTCTTAATTTCTGTTTTAGGAATTTAATTAAAATCAAACAAACCCCCAATCTTGTCAAGTGACAATTGTGCAATCGAATAACCGTTCTTCAGTGGATCGACCCTGGACTTGTCCTAGCTGCAGTTTTTGTAGCCAAGTAGAGTCTTGGTAATTAATTTGTAGGCGTGCGACTTTAGACCTATCAAATTTTGGTGCCGTTGAGAGAGAAACGGGTGGGAGTTGCTGTGTTTGATTTGTGATGAAGGAATCCTGATCCTCTCCTCTTACATACTCTTGGACCCAAGAGCACGAGTCGTGCCCAATGCCAGTAAAGTATGTCGCACGACTATACGAGCCATATTTCCAATTTCCTGTGCAATGTATGTCGCACCACGTACCAAGTCAAAATTCCAATTTTCAGCCGTAATCAAATTCGTTCTTTGTGTGTGACCCAAAAGGAATTATATTATCTTGGTAGTGAGTCAAAATATAACCTCACAAGACATAAGTTGTTTCTAGCAAACCATTATATCCACCCAATTAATATAACATCAAAGCTTGATTCCTCGATAGATCAAATGTCACAATCCCTTTGTCCATGATGTCCAATTGAACATGAGTCATGGTCTATGTCAACTCATTCCGTTCAATGCTTTCTCGATCCCAAATATGTTGATAATCCAAATGCATTTGATCTCTATCAATTCACTTGAGTTTGGCCACACATTTCATCTACATCATTCATCGAGGGGCCAAAGCAAACATCTCTCTCAACGAGAGGGACAAATCCTATCTTGACTTATCATTCTTTCCTACAAGAATCCAATCATGCCAACATAGCCTTTATTGCTATCCGATTAAAGATAGTGTTAGACTATATCAAACACGATCTTCATCATGTGGAAGATGATGATAATATTAGGTATAAAGGATTCAATAACACGACTATCATGAGATTTAATCATGACAACAGACTATGTCATAAATCTCATAAGTAGGTCATGTCCAATACTTGTTCTCTAGCAAGTATCCATAAGTGTAATATGCTCTATAATAAATGATAAATATGATACATAACGGTTCAAGTTTAAACATAACTATAGCCTAGGGCACTACACCAACAATCTCCCACTTGCACTAGGCTCCATCTATGTATCGAATACCCATGGACCTCACATGACCATCATGCTTTGCTTGTGCGAGAGGCTTTGTAAGTGGATCCCCAATGTTATCATCGGTTGATACTTTGCATATCTTAACATCTCCCCGATCAATGAACTCTCGAATGAGATGGAAACGTCTAAGTATATGTTTGGATCGCTGATGTGATCTTGGTTCCTTTGCTTGCGCAATGGCACCATTGTTGTCACAATAAAGTTCCACCGGATTAGTGATACTTGGAACAACTTCCAAGTCACTAATGAACTTCTTGATCCAAACTGCCTCCTTAGTTGCATCGGATGCCGCTATGTATTCAGCCTCAGTAGTAGAATCGGCAATAGTACTCTGCTTGGAACTCTTCCAACATATCGCACTTCCGTTAAGCATAAACACAAATCCCGACTGCGATCGGAAATCATCCTTGTCGGTTTGGAAGCTAGCATCTGTGTAACCTCTTACAACAAGATCTTCTTCCATCCCTCCAAATACCAAGAACGCATCCTTAGTCCTTCTTAAGTACTTAAGGATCGTCTTGACTGCCATCCAATGGTTCTCTCCAGGATCAGATTGGTATCGACTCGTCGTGCTCAAAGCATACGAGACGTCAGGTCTAGTACAAATTATAGCATACATGATAGATCCAATAGCCGAAGCGTATGGAACTTCATTCATCCTCTTTCGCTCATCAGTTGTCTTAGGACACTCCGTCTTGCTAAGAGTAACACCATGACCCATTGGCAAGTTGTCTCTCTTAGAATTTTCCATTTTGAATCTTCTAAGAACCTTGTCAATGTAGGTACTTTGACTCAAACCAATTATCCTCTTAGGTCTATCTCTATAGATCTTGATACCAGGGATGTAGGCGGCTTCGCCCATATCTTTCATTGAGAAACATTTTCCTAAGCAAGACTTGACAATCTGAAGAGCAGGAATGTCGTTTCGAATGAGTAAGATATTATTGACATACAATAAGAGAAATAATACTACGCTCCCACTGAATTTCATGTATACACAAGGTTCATCTTCGTTCTTGACAAAACCAAACTCTTTGATTTTCTCGTCAAAACGAAGATTCCAACTCCTAGAAGCTTGCTTCAATCCATAAATGGATCTCTGCAACTTGCACACCTTGTTAGAATTTCTTGGATCGACAAAACCTTCGGGTTGTGTCATATACACATCCTCAAGCAGTTTTCCATTAAGGAAAGCGGTTTTGACATCCATTTACCATATCTCATAGTCATAATACGCACCTATGGCAATCAAAATTCTAACAGACTTAAGCATGGCAACAAAGTAGAAGGTTTCATCATAGTCTACACCATGAGTTTGCCTATATCCCTTTGCTACAAGCCTAGCCTTGTAAGTATGCACCTTCCCATCCATGTCAGTCTTCTTCTTGAAGACCCACTTGCACCCTATGGTTTTTACACCTTCGGGTGGCTCAATCAAGTTCCAAACTTGATTATCCGACATGGATTGTAATTCGGATTTCATGGCTTCTAACCATTTATCCGAATTGAGATCGGACATCGCCTCTTATAGGAAGTAGGTTCATCATTCTCAATGACTTCCACTTATTACTTTACGACACGGGAAATTCATATCTCTCGGGTGCGGATCATAACCTATTCGATCTACGATGGACTTGTGGATCTTGAACCGGTTCCACAACTTCTTGTGGACTTGATTCAGTCTCTACTATCGGTTCCATGTTATTTTCGGGTTCTTGAATTTCTTCAAGATCAATTTTACTCCCACTAGATGCTTTATTGAGAAACTGTTTTTCAAGAAAAGTACCATATTGAGCAACAAACACTTTGTTCTCAACGCGGTTGTAAAAGTAATACCCTTTGGTTTCCTTAGGGTAACCAACGAAAATAACCTTGTCAGATTTAGGTGCTAACTTATCAGAGACAAGTCTCTTCACATAAGCTTCGCAACCCCAAATCTTCATAAAAGACAAACTAGGTTTTCTTCCACGTCACATCTCATGTGGGGTCTTAGGAGCCGATTTAGTAGGGACTACGCTCGGTGTGAACGCATCAGTCTCTAATGCATGTCCCCAAAAGGATATAGGAAGGTCAACTTGACTCATCATCGAACGAACCATATCTAATATGGTTCTATTCCTCCTCTCGGAAACACCATTCCATTGTGGCGTTCCGGGTGGAGTCAACTCTGAAACAATTCCACAGTTTTTGAGATGATTGTCAAACTCTTGCCTCAAATACTCACCAGCACGATCGGATCGAAGTGCTTTAATTGTTTTGCCAAGTTGATTTTGTACTTCATTTTGAAATGTTCTAAACATCTCAAACTATTCACTTTTGGACTTCATCGTCTAGATAAGTCATCGGTGAATGTAATGAAATACCGAAATCCTCCCCTTGCAATGCTGCTCATTGGTCCGCATACATCAGTATGTATTAAGCCCAATAAGTCACTAGCTCTTTCATTACTCTTAGTGTAGGGTGGTTTGGTCATTTTGCCCAATAAACAAGATTCGCATATCTCATATGATTCATAATCATGTGAGTCTAACATTCCATCCTTGTGGATTTTAGAGATGCGTTTCTCGTTTATATGACCAAGCCGGCAATGCCACATGAACGAATTGTTCACGTCATTCGGTTTAGACTTCTTGTCCACATGATAAACATTTTCAACACTATTTTGTTTCTCATCAACATCAAGAACATAAAGGCCATTAAATGAATTTGTAATACCATAAAGCATGTCATTTAAATAAATATAAAACTTCTTATTCTTAATAAGAAAATTATATCCTTCATTATCCAAATAAGAAATAGAAATAATATTCCTACTCAAATCCGAAACATAGTAACAATTGTTCAAAACAAGTACTAAGCCACTAGGTAAAGTTACATCATATGTCCCTACGGCTAATGCAGCAACTCTTGCTCCATTCCCCACACGTAGGTCAACTTCACCTTGCTTGAGTAGCTTTCTATTCTTAGTCCCTGCACATTTAAACAAATGTGAGATCCACATTCGGTATCTAATACCCATGAACTAGAAATAGAAAGGAAAATATCTATCATATAGATACCTGAATCAGAAGCAATCGTATTGCCCTTTCCTTGTAAGCCTTGCAATTACGCTTCCAATGACCAACCTCTTGGCAATGGTAGCAAACCGCATCCTGTTGAGACACTTTGGAAGCCTCTCCGGCAATGACACCTTTTGCCTTAGGTTTAGCAACACTTGCTTGACCTTTGCCATCTTTCTTGAGCACTTTGCCTTTGTTAACCATTAACACAATATCGGTTCGGGGCTTTTTGATATTCTTCTCTGCGGTCTTAAGCATCGCATGCAATTCCGAGAGATTCTTATCCATGCCAGTCATGTGATAGTGCATAATGAAATGACCATAACTTTCAGGCAATGAATTCAATATCAAATCCGTGGCTAGTTTCAAACTCGTCGGATTTCCAAGCCTTTCAAGACGCTCAATGTGACCCTTCATCTTAAGGACATGAGCTCCCACCGATTGGCCCTCTTGCATCTTGCATGCATTTAGGGCCTTAACCACATCAAACCGCTCATTTCTTGCTTACACTTGGAACATTTCCTTTAAGCGCTCCGCAAGATCAAATGCTGTCTATATGTGCTCAAGGTCCTTCTGAAGAGCCTTAGACATAGTGGCAAGCATAAGGCATGCAACATCTGTAGAATCATCATTATGTTTCTTATGTGCATCCCTATCTGCCCTAGAAGCATTTACAAAGCAGTTGAGGTGGAATTGGTTCATCGAGAACGTACAATTTCTTCTCTTGCCTTAGAACAATTCTAAGGCTTCTGATTCAATCAGAATAGTTTGTACCGCTCTCTTCAAGCTTGTCCTTCTCAAGGACGGATCGCAGTGACAGGGGTTGATTATTGTGATTAGCCATTCTACAATAAAATATGCAAACAATATAAGCATATATCAATATCAACACATTTATCATCTAAGAGCAAATGATGTATTTCATAAATACTCCCACTAAATTATACACCTTCAAATACAAACATGTATCATATATTCATAGTAGGCTAAGATCCATATTTCACTTGATTTTGGTTTAACTGAGTCAATGCCCGAAATCAAGCTATTTAGGTAGAAACATCAATCATATCACTATATGACTCTTAGATCTTTTATGAGATTTCCTTAGACATCATAAGTCAAAAAACATGTTTTAAATCTCATCTATGCCTTGGGTCAAATCTCATTTGAAAGCACCAATTAAGTCAAAACCTTTTTCAAACGTATGAGACATGAAACGATGCACCTAACTGAGTCAAAACTACATCAACCATTATCTCATCTTGATCACAAATTAAGATATAAGATGCACCCAACTGAGTCGAAACTATATCAAATACCCTAAAGTATCACAAGTGTTCTAATCAAGGAATGACATAAGACTTAAATATTTAGAAGGTTTTCACATTGTAACAAACATCGCATGGTTGTAACATAAATCTCATGTGTACATAATTATGAACATAGGGCTTCACAAAATTTCATACAAACAATTTGATTTAATTTTGAGAAATTACAAATTTAATTTAATCATATTAAACAAATCATCAACCTATGTGATAAATTAATCATATTAATCCATCATAAATCATAATCATGGCATATCATATATACTTGTTTTTCATAAAACAAAACACATAAAACCTAGATCTATTTCATATAGCATGAATAGCAAATAATCAAATTAAATCTAGCATGCCAATTTCAATCATAATCATGGCAAGACAGGGCTCTAATACCACTGTTGGGTTTTGGGGTTACAAACGCAGCGAAAGAACTTAGAAATAACAATCAAAACCCTAGCCCTTAGATCCGTCTAGCATGAAGAGATTAGAGAAAACATGAAATAGAATTACATACCTTGAATGCGATTTAGTTTGTCAAAATAGATCTTAAAATTCAAGCCTAGAATTTTGATATCGAATCTTCTATCTTCCATGTTCAACCTTGGTGATGAAATCAACAATGGAGATCTTCAAGCTTTAGGAGATAAAGCAACCTCCCTCTAATGGTGATCCACACGCGAACGAACCAAGAACGCTTCTTGTAGGATTGCTAGATGATCCTCTTGATTATTGAATCAATATTCAATAATCAAAGCCAAAACAATGGAATTATTTGGTACTTTTGATTCTAAATCAAAATCAATCTCTAGAGTTTAAAAAACCTAGAACAATGATGTAGTAGTTCGTTTTTTGCTGCACAAAGATTGTATTTATACTTAGATATAAATTCCTAACATTTAGGGTTAAATCCTTGTTAAACACAAAAACCTTACCAGCCTTGGAACGTAGTACGGACACGTTTTTCGCGTTGGTGTAAGTACCCCAATCTGGATCACCCTCTTCCGAGCGCACGGGAAACACCGCAGACTCACACAAACGCAGTCTCGAATACCCGTAACCCTCAAAAACCCCAAAAACCACCAACCAAACCAAGGAGGGACCTTTCTGGGACAAAAAACAACAAAAGGATTTTTAAGGAATTATTCAGAAATTGGAAAAGCATATATAGTCCGTACGGACCTCTTTGTTTTTCATAATTACTGAATCCTCTTAAAGTCCAACTTATTCCCTCAAATCCCGGAAGTAGGGGTGTAAATGGTTCGGTTTAGCTCGGTTTGGACAAATTTAGGAGCCAAACCGCTAGTATCGGTTCGAAAAAATTTCAAACCGAGCTAAACCATAAAAAAATTCGAACCGAGCTGAGCCAAACCATCATGGTTCGGTTTGGCTCGGTTTGAACCGCGGTTTGAATTTTCGGTTCAAACCGCGGTCCAAACCGTCATTATAACCAAAGTTAAAACAAATTTATAACATCATAGTGCACTTAAACCATCATAAGTTGTTGAATTTCCAGATTGTTAGTTCCTGACCTTAGTGCACTTAAACCATCATAACTTCTTATTCATAAATGGTATGACTATGAGAGTTGCATTTCTGAAAACTACACAAAGAGTACTACAATTTAGACCAACATTTCACTGCCAAAGGACCTGAGATGAGTGAGATATCATCATTTAAAGTCAGACCTAAATTGCAGATTTTCTGCTACAGAACTTTGAGACACTGCTCAAAAGTTTATATCTCAGTCTGATTGGGACGAAATTTGGTGGGGTTGTTCATAACATACTAGGGTAAGTTTCTACCAAATTTCACTCCAAAAGGATGGACATATATTGAGTTATGGACTCCATAACATGCTGAAACCTAACCCCAAAATTCACTCAGCTTTGCCATGTTTTCACAACTCGGTCTCGTAGCTCGGCCTCGTAGCTCGGTCTCGTAGCTCGGCCTCGTAGCTCGGTCTCATAGCTCGGTTTAATGGCTAAACGGTTTAGCTCGGTTCAGCCTCGGTTTGTCTTGGCACCTCAAACCGCAAGCTAAACCGAACCATGTGGTTTATAATTTTTATAAACCGAGCTAAACCACTTAAATAAAACCGAGCTAAACCCCACGGCTTAGCTCGGCTTCGGTCTCAAACCGCGGTTTGAGCTATACCACTTACACCCCTACCCTGGAAGGCATCATTATCGATCTCATGGGAGGTCCGTACGACCTTTCAGAGTGCAAGTTGGTCCGTACGGACCTTCTTGCTACTGCACACCATCATTTCGTAATCCTCTTAAAGTCCACATATTCCTCAAATTCGGGAAAACCAAAATCATGGATTACGTAGAAGGTCCGTACGGACCTTCTTGCATGAAAATTTTTACTATAAATAGAGGGTTTCCCTCCCTCATTTTACACATCTCCCTCTTCTCTCCTCTCCCCAGCCTTCGTGCACCCTCTAAGACCCTTCGGGCAATCCCGATCCCTTTCGGTTCCTCCCGAGGCCTTCCAAGCTTCCTTGTGGTGCTCCGAAGCCTTTCTGAGTGCTCCCGCGACGCTCCCGCGCTGCCCCGAGGCACTCTCGAGGTACTCTGAGGCCCCTTGTGGTACTCCGAGGCCTTTCCTGGTCTTTCCCGAGGCGTCCCGGCTCTTTTCGAGTCAAACCGGCGATTTCGGCTCATGCCGAACCTCTGCCCGAGGGACCCCTGTCATCCCGACGCACGCCGAACCTCTACCCGAGTGATCCCTTCGATCCCAACGCACGCCGAACCTCTGCCCGAGTGATCCCTGCGATCCCAACACACGCCGAAACTCTGTCCACAGACAACCGGCTCATCCCGAAGCAATCCCGGTCCATCCCGAAACACTATTCCATCCTCAAGCACTATTCCCCAGCGGAAGACAGACACGAAGCAATATTAGTAAGGCTTCCTTCCTACACTATTTCAATACGCAGTGTACAATGTAGACATCCGATACAGCATGCATTTTTAAAAGCACATACACACACACACAACAGTTAAAGAATAAGGGGTACCGAAAGACTCGTTTTTACGAGGCGACTCGGGTGAGCTCTAATATTCTAATATTCTCTTCCCGAGGAGTCATCTAACCTCCGAACTCAAAATCTCATCACACAAAAACAGTTTATTTTTAAACTGATACCCTTTTTCAATGTTTTGGGCTTAATAAAAACGGCGTGGCGACTCTACAAAGCAAAAACACAGCGAGCCACCTCCACCAACAAAAACAAACGGCTGCAAAGCGGGAAATGCCAGATGCCGGGGCGCGATTGCGCTGCCTCTCGGATCCGGGTAATTTCAGTTGGCGACTCCGCTGGGGCTAGTTTTGTTTTAAAAAAACTTTTAAACAAAACAAAAGATTTTTAAAACAATGATGAGGGTCAAACTTTCATTTTACCCCTTCCCTTTAACTGTTGTGTGTGTGTGCATGTGCTTCATTTTTTATTTTACAGAAAAAAAAATACAAAAAATTTCATCAATATACATCTGTGTACATACATTTAAAATTCTTCAAAACTTCGTTTTACTCGTAAAAGAATTTTAGAGACCGCACACTACGCGCACCGGCCGCTTCTGCTACACCGCACACTACTCGCACCGCCGCCTCGGTTACACCGCACGCTACTCACACCGCCGCCTCGGTTACACCGCACGCTACGCGCACCGCCGCTCGAATACACCGCACACTACAACCCTCAACCCGGAGTGGTCTCGCTTGCAGTCCGCTTGGTCTTCCTAGGCCTCGGGCGCGCACCGGATCATTCCAAACATCCCATCCTAGCCAAGTGTCAACCCCGCACGTTTGAGTCTTGAGTCACACTCGTCCGCACTTCTGCTGGTTTTTACCTCCCGTGTCATATAGCCTCGGATACATATCCCATGCCGGCCATTTTCTCGAGTCAAAGCTCTAACTCAAGATCCTCTTGCGCAAGCAAAACGATGAAAGGTCATGCTAAAATCTTGACCCGATCTTGATTTCCGAAGCTACACTCAGACGATGTTCCGTCCCGAATATACATCCATGCCCACATGACACCATGTCATAAAGCCTTTAATACGTCAGCCATGACGATATGACCCAGCCAACGCCTAACGTCACGCATCCCTTTACGCAAGCAAGGTAAAGAGAGGTCATGCCGAACTCGACCCGATCTTGACTCGCCGGCCGGCTCGGTTCACTATTCACATGGCTAACGCATTAAAACGAACATGACAAAGCTCGGTCCTTAGGTTCGGTTTTTTCTTTTAGGCCGGTGGAAACCGCTTGCCCTATAGACCTCGCCCGGGCCGCCCACCCCGGATGTCGAAATATTGTGTGCAAAATGAGGGGCTTATAGCCGCACGTATGGTCTCCATCGACCCAGGATCTAGCATAGTTGCGAAAAAGAAGAGCAATCTTTTCCAACCTACCTAGGACTCTGAGAAAACACTGTTTTAAGCAAAATAAAACAACAAAAAAAAATCATAAATAAAAAGCGGAAACTGCATGTCACGTGAGCTTTCCCCTTCATCCAAAAGGCTTTCCCATGTCTAAACCTTACCCGTCATCCCCTCCAGCAAACCGAGAGTGGTTGAGAGTACCTGGGAGCCGCCTTTTCAAATTGTCGGTTACAAGATCCGACAGCCCTTCCAGTTCCAACGGTCCGAACAGCCGGCTACTCCCATGGCGGGATCAACAGATAACTGTGAGGGAAACGGAACCCCGCCACTAAGAAAACTCCAGACAATGGAGGAGGTGCTGCGAGCCTTCGAAACTCTCAAGAAGCGCCAAGAAGAGCAACAAGCCTGGATCGTGGACACCCTGCGTCTTCGAGGAACCGTTGCTGTTCCCCAACCTGACGGAACCTTCGTTCTCATAGAAGACGAAGAAATACCAGCTCCCCCAGGTCCTCAAAGATATCAGCAGGTCCCGCCTCCGCCAAACTATGAGACCTCAAAGAATGCAAAATGCCTCTCGCTCAAAGCTTCATTCGAGCATCACTGCAAGCCCCGATGTGCCCGCCAAGACAAGCCAATTTCCCGGCCCCTGCGCCCAAGCTCGCATCAACAACACACATACGGGCCTCGCTTCCACTAGATCCTGCCGCATCTCGGTATCCCCCGGGATTCAATCCTCTGCCTCTATACGAGCCTCTCAGCCATAACCAAAAATCCCCATGCTTACCCGGGACAGGCATCCCAAGCGGATATTCCGACATATCAAACTTGCCGCCCGCTGGTCTACCACTTGGGGCTCATGAAACATTTCCCCAATTCCCAAACACAAACCTTAGCGGCTCGGGCAATCACGCCCTCAATTTCAACAACCTGTGGTATGGGATGGTATACACTCAAGTGCCTCCACAAGACTCCCGAATGGCGATCCCATCGCCCAATCCACCTCCATCTTCGCCCATCCCCAAAAATAGCAACCCTCCTCAACCTGCTGATCCCCACATGGCTTGGCTGATCGAACAAATGAAAGACGTGCAAGGAAAAATAGCCAACTCTCGGAAAGACTCCCTCCTGCCTACTGATCCAAGCAAAGTGGTCCCGCTTCCTCCAAAATTCAGGATGCCGGAGATGGAAAAGTTTGACGGACGTAATGCCCAAAACCCACATCGACACTTATGTCTTGGGAATGAGAGCCAAAGGGGCGACCCTCAACAGATGGCGGATCACTTCCAAAGACTCTCTCAAATCCACGCTAAGGTGGTTCCTCAACGTAAAGGCAGAAAACCGCTCCACGTGGGACCAAATTAGCGAGATCTTCTTGGAAAAGTACCGCGCCAACCTTGAGTGGGAGACAAACCGCCACGATCTGCAAGCCACCGAACAAAAGGATGACGAACCAGTAGGCGAGTTCTACAAAAGATGGAACTGGAAGCTTAGCGAGATAATGGATCCGCTTTCCAAAGAAGAGCAAATGGACATCTTCCATTCCTGCCTCAAGCCATCTCTGAGGACCTTGATCAGCCATCACTTCTATCCAGATCTCCGTGCCATGGTCAACACCGGAACCAAGTTTGAGAAGATCTGAGCCTTCAGAAGACAACAAAGAACCCTGCTTCATCTTACCGCTATCGTACAAACCTGTCAACTTCAGCACCTATCCCGAACAAAGGAAAAGAAGCAGCCGGAACGGTACACTACATCCAAAACAGAGCTCAAGTAAACCGTGATCAGGCACCCCTGAGGAACAACAATCCCCCTCGCATCCCACAATTCCAGCATTTCGACAACCTCGAAATGCCCCTGGGCCAAGTATTCAAAGCATTGGTAAAGCGAAATCTTCTCAAGCCTCTCAAGAATTTCCAACCAAAGACACTCAAGCCCAACATGGATATGAGCAAGCACTGCGCCTTCCACAACTACCCCGGTCACACCACTGACAATTGCTTCGTGCTAAAGCAAGTGGTCCAGGGGCTAATCGAAGAGGGAAAGTTGGAACGTCCCCGTGGCCCCAACACCATCGAAAATCCATTCCCCCGAAACGACAGGGTGAACACGATAGCCTTCGACGAAACTCCAGGCGAGAGCAGGCCCCCTGCAATTTCTGAAACCATCAACATGCTATCTCGCTACGACTGGGAACGCGAAACCAGAGTCAAACGGTCCCGTGACCGGGAATCCAGACAAGAACACCCAAGGGAAAGTGTCTCCCTACGATCTCTGCCACGATCAAAACACACCAATGGATGGATCGAACGCTCCCCAGAGGAGACTGAATCAAATGGCAAAGACTGAAGCGGTCTAGCCTTCACAGACGATGATTTGCCGATGTGTGAGAATAGACACAACGAGGCTCTCCTCATCCTCGTAAAGATGGAGATGTTCTACCTCCCGAACGTCTTGATTGATAACGGCTCCGCCATCAACATCATTACCTTGCGCACATTGAAACGACTCCGTGTCAACCGCACTCTGATAAGGCCTTCACCTCGTATAATCCGAGCTTACGACTCCACCTCACACCCTGTTGTAGGAGAAATCAATCTGAGGATCCAGTTCAACGAGCAAATGGAGTCATTAGAGTTCCAAGTTGTGTAAATCAACTTAACCTTCTCCGCCCTACTGGGACGACCTTGCCGCACTGCATGAGGGCAGTGTCATCCACTCTTCACCAATGCGTGAAATTCATCAACGCCAATGGAAACCTCGAGGTAATCCGCGGAAGCAAAGACGATGGCAAGCGCTGGCCGCCAGCCTATAGCCCTAAGAAGGTCCCGACCCGACCGAATACTCCTCCGCAGACGAGACTCCCGCCTTGTCCCGCTCCGACGTAGAGCCCTACATCCACGCTCTCGCCCGTGATGAGCTAGAGATCGAAGAGCCATGGGTCAAGACGACAACTCCGAAATATGCGACTGCGAAGAATGCTTGAAAGAGGATCAAGAGATGGACACCCAGATGGAGATTGACCGAGGAGTAGACCCATACTTCGCCGAAAACCCTCTTGAAAACTAGCTCATCACCGACCCACTGGTGCAGGACAACCGTCTTGCCGATACACTCGGATCTCACGGGGACAAACCTATCACAAAGATCGTCCAATTCAACATCCCTGTCCGACTTAGAAGAATAGTGGCGCAACCTCCTCCAAGGCCTAATCAGGGAAGGAGAGATAGCATGCACCCTCGAGTCAGACATTGTAAATGTCATCCAAGCAAAGATCCCAGATAAGGAAGCAGATTCTATAAAGATAATCAACATCAGCAAGAATCAACTCCGAATCAACGAATGCTTCGCCCTCCTGGGAGGAGCTCTCAATGACTTCTAATGTCCAGGGCCCCCAGGATCTGGTAGTAATACCAATGGAGGGACATCATCAAGGGAGCAACCAAAAACCTCTCGCGATCCGGTTTGAAATTGAACCGCATGCAAGCTATCCTCCGGATCCGTGCCCACCGAAGATTGGCCACCAAAGCCATCGCCACCCGCTCTAGAGCTACAGCTCCCCAAGAGTAATGAAGCTCGGTCCAATCCTCGTCACCTATAGTCTAGCTTCGAGTCATGTTGCTCGTGAATTCATGTCTTTCGAGTCATCCGACGGCTCTACGCCGAAGATCGTGAGTCCATAATCAACAATGTACGCTTTACGCTTTCAATAAAAGGTCCGACCTTTGTAAATATCCTTTCATTGCATCTTTAACAAATGGTGAGTTAACTAAAGCGCAAAACAGCTTAATAACAATTCATCTAAACAAAGAAGCAAACACATTAATTGAATAAATGCATTAAGCAAACATTAAAGCATGTTGTTAAACGAGAGAAAAACCGGGCCCAAGCTGCCGAGAAAGGTTTCAATCACAGTGAGCCTGGGAACTCGCCGAAGAGCTAAAGAGACGCAAATCGGGAGCCTCCTCATCATGAATTACATGTCAACCGTATCTTCCAATACCTCAAAACGAGGAAACTCCTTTCACGAACGAGGAAGGCCAACCCAAGGAAGGAGTCAAAGCCAAGAGCATCATTGCCCTAAAACGCCTCGCCTCTCACTTTGTCATCCTTGGAGACATGCTATACAAGAAACGCTACCAAGGACCACTCCTACGCCGCACGCCCAGAAAAAGCAAGCGAGCTCATGAACGAAGTCCACAACGGGGCTTACGGTCCCCACATGAACGCTGTGGCCCCGATGCAAATCATTCTCCTGATGGGCTACTACCGGATCTCCATGGAGGCAAACCGCATCCACTTTGTCCGAAGCCGCGACAAGTGTCAATCGGTTCTCCAACCTCAATCATCTACCTCCTCACGATCTCTACCGCATGACTACGCCTCGGCCCTTCGCCACGTGGGGAATCGACGTCATCGGAAAATCGCTCCACCAGCAAAGAACGACCACGAAGTTCGTCTTGGTAGCCATCGACTACTTCACAAAATGGGTCGAAGCCAAGCCCTACTAGGTGCTCACCTCCAAGAATGTCGCCCATTTCCTCAAGTAAAATCTCATCTGCCGATACGGCATCCCGAACGAAGTCATATCACACAACGGTTCCCATTTTGAAGGAGAATGCGACAGACTGCTGGCCGAATTCAAGATCACACGCCACAAGTCTTCTCTCTACCGGCCACAAACAAACGACGCCATAGAAGCAGCAAACAAGACCCTCGAACGGATCATTCGAAAAATGACCACCCGAGGACGAGATTGGCCCGAGAAGCTGCACCTTGCACTTTGGGGCTGGGCTACAACACGCCGAACACCACGGGAGAAACCCCATTCGCCCGACATACGGGATGGAAGGCCCCGCCTCTTGAATTGGAAATTCCCTCACTCCGAGTGCTGCTGGAAAACGAAATCAACGAAGTCAAATGGCTTCGAAGCCGACACGACGAATTGGCTCTGCTAGACGAGCGACGACTAAAGGCCATGGAACACGTCCGAGCCTACCAAAGCAGAATGGCTAGAGATTTTGACAAGAAAGTCAAGTCCCGAGACATCAGGGAAGGCGATCTGGTACTCAAGGAAAAGCCCCCCACTCGAACCAACCCACTGGAAAAATGGGAACCAACATGGATCAGCCCTTTCGTGGTTCAAAAGATCTTCTCCGGAGGTGCCATGAAGCTGACAGACCTAGACGGTAATCCCTTCATGAATCCAGTCAACAGAAGCAAACTTCGCAGGTACTTCGCCTAAAGAAGACCAAATGTGCATCTCTTGGCACTCCATGTAGTGTCAAACTACGCAGACCTGAGCCCTCTAGTACGGGGGAATGTAGGCAACCTTAATTGGTCCGGTCTAAAAACACACAAAAAAGTCAAAAGTTGAATGTCAATCAAGACCTCCATCATGCTACACACTTTCCAAGAGCATGCCCCCACCATCACCTTGACCAAGTCAAACGACGGAGGCAACATCAAAGGACATCCGAAGGTCACTGGCCAAACGATCGACCCATGTCAACTTCCAAGCCAGGGCTTGTCTTCGTCCTCACGCGCTTCACAAAAAAAAAAAAAGCTCAAGCGTAAGCTACAAAAGAGGTCAAGAGCCCGACGCCAACACACAAGAGGCAAGGAAGCTACGGAAAAGACCGTCAAAATGACTTGTCAAGGGAGCATCCAACCTCCCATCCAAATACCAAGCCCGAGCAAAAGGGATTGCCATCAAGGCCCAGGCTGCTACAGTCCGCAAATACAACAGAAAGGTCCAAAGCTGGACGCCATCAAGGCTCACAAAAGAAACAAAAATGAATAAGAGATCTTGCGTCTCGACAAAGCTTTAAAAGCAAATCACAAATCACTAACGATTACAACATTTCTTGATGAGTTCAAGCACGGTCTCACTCTCAAGTTCACAACATGCTAAAAGACAAACTTTAATACATTTAACAAATAATGTGTTTACAATGCAATGAATGGATACCTAGGAGGTCATTCCGCGCCATCTCGTGCTTGTCCCCTCGCCATTCTTCCCTTTCTTCCTCGTCCCCGGCGAGTCTTCTTTCGCTCCACGCGAGCGCCCGTCTCTCTCGGGCCCGAGATTAGGGTCCTCCCCGTAGAGTTAAACAATCCAAGCAGCTCGCAAGGCTTCATTCGCCCTTGCTTCGGCTCGCATCTCCTCCCCGCGAGTCCGCAAAAGGGGACCTCTCTCCGTCGCCGGTCAACTCCGGGTCTCGTAGTCGAACAAAGCGTCTCCCGTAACATCACGGGGTCGACTGTGCTTCGGCACTCCTAAGGCAATAGCTACTACGGCAATCGGGCCCTGCACTTGCTTCACGCCCGCTCCCCAAAGCCACTGGGACTGCCCAACACGCCGCTCATACCAAGCCAAGTACCGGGTGGTCAATACGACACTCTCCCGACATCTAAGGAGCACCACAGAGGGAAAATGTAATACTTCCATACCCTCGTAAAAATACAAAAGAGCACCCGGAGCCGCCATACAAAGAGGAGCTACCTCCGCAGTGGCAAGGTCATCCTGCCCCAACAAAGGCTCCCGCCTCATCTCGAACCGCCGAGAAACAAGTGACGGAATGTAGAAGGAGGACCAAGACAAACCCGGGAACTCGACAACATAGGACCCTTCCCGAAAGGCCCTCCTAGTCTCAATCCCCAAACTGCAGTAACCCACCAACGGATTCGATGCGTACTCAAGCCGTACCATCCATCTCTCTCAGCATCGATCCATATCCAATACAAGAGGACGTTGAACAAATGTCCACGGGCTAAACGACGCCGGAACCTCACGTATAGCCCGAAGTCTCTCTCGCAGCCCACAAGGTGAGCAAAGCAGGCTTCCCTCTCACGAACCTATCCCCATTCGCCACGATCAATGCCGTGAAGGGTCTTCCCCAAAGACCAATGGGACAATATCCTCTCCAAACTCGCAAAGCGTCTCTACCACATCTAGCAAGGCACCGTCACATACCTCAAGGGAGCCGACCATGAAAAGCGTTGCTATCACGCACAAGGCAAATGCATCCCACGAGACGTCACTCTCGCCATCGCCCATAAAACCGCTCCGGCAAAGACAGTAAATGTCAATATGACCCGAATCAAAGGTCATACACCCGCACTTCTCCCAACGAAGTCCGAAGAAAGCATGCAAGCTTCACGCTCACGGCAAAGACCGCCAATCAAAGGAAGCGAGATGGCCTCCACCTCCGGTCCTCCCATCAAAGCCCGAAAATCCTCAAGGTGGGCACCATTTCATTGTAGGAGAAGCAATACACGTGCCTCCTAACATCCTGTAACTTCGCGGCAGCCCGCAACAATTCTCAATCAGGAACCAACTCCTTAAGGGACCAAACCGAGTAAAGTCGAAATCTTACCTCGAAAGCCCTCCTCTGATGCCTCATACGGTGTCTCATCCACATTTTCAGCCGCTCAAGGAAGTATGCTTGCCGCCGAAATTACCCGGATCCGGCTCGCGCGCGAGCCCCGACATCTCGCATTTGTCGCTGGGAATGTTCGCCCGGATTCGAGAGGCGGCGCGTTCGCGCCCGACATCCGGCTTTATTCCTCTTTCGCCGTTTAGTTGGAGGAGGTGTCTCGCCGTGTTTTGCTTTGTAGAGTCGCCACGCCGTTTTTATTATTAAGCCCAAAACATTGAAAAAGGGCACGATTAAAAATAATAATAAACTGTTTTTGTGTGATGAGATTTTGAGTTCGAAGGTCAGATGACTCCTCGGGAAGAGAATATTAGAATCTTAGAGCTCACCCGAGTCGCCTCGTAAAAACGAGTCTTTCGGATACCCCTAATATTCTTTAACTGTTGTGTGTGTGTGTGTACTTTTAAAAATGCATGCCGTGGCTCGGATGTCTACATTGTACACTATGTATTGAAATGTATTGAAATAGTAATGGAAGGAAGCCTTACCAATGTTGGTTCGTGTCTCGTCTTCCGCCGGGGAATAGTGTTTGAGGATGGAACAGTTGTTCCGATACGGACCGGATTACTTCGGGAGGGGCCGGTTGTCCGCGCGACGCAGTTTTGGCGTGAGTTGAGATTGTAGGCTGCGTTAGGGCATAGTTTTGGCGTGCGTTGGGATCGCAGGGATCACTCGGGCAGAGGTTCGGCGTGCGGTGGGGTGGCAGAGTCACTCGGACAGAGTTTCGGCGTGGCCTGGGAGCGCCTGGCTTGACTCGGAAAGAGCCGGACGCCTTGGGAAAGACTGTGCAAGGCCTCTGATTACCACGAGGGGCCTCAGAGTACCTCGAGAGTGCCTCGGGGCAGCACGGGAGCATCGCGGAGCGCTCGGGAGGCTTCTGAGCACCACGAGGGGGCTCTAAGGCCTCTAAGGATCCGAAAGGGGCCGGGATTGCCCCGAAGGGTCTTAAAGGGGAGCCTGAAGGCTAAGGGAGGAAGAGAGAAGAGGGAGGTGTGTAAAATGAGGGAGGGGGAGCCCTCTATTTATAGTAGGAGAAAATTGCAAAGAGGTCCGTACGGACCTCCCATGTTATCCAGATTTTTGGTTTTCCTCGATTTGAGGGAATATGTGATGATGGTGAATATTCTGGAATTATGATGTCCCCTGTGCAAAGAGGTCCGTACGGACCACCTCAGCATGCAAAGAGGTCCGTACGGATCAACCATGCATGAGGGTAATCATTTTCTCCGGGATTTGAGGGAATATTGTGGACTTTAAGGGATTCAAGAATTATTAAAGCAAAGAGGTCCGTACGGACCACTTATGCTTTTCCAATTTCCTGAAAATTCCCAAAAGGTCCTTTTATCCCTTTTTATCCCAGAAAGGCCCCTCCCTTGGTTTGGTTGAGGGTTTTGAGAGGGTTCTGAGTGCCATAGGTCTTCGAGACTGTGTTTGTGAGTCTGCGGTGTTTCCTGTGCTCGGCAGAGGGTGATCCAGATTGGGGTACTTACAGAAGCCCCTCAACGACGTCACTGAGGAAGTGGGGTCGTTGATAAGATAAGGGTCCTAACTGGATCGCGTGCCGGGAGAGGAAGTGACCGTGGAGGTCGGTGGGAGGACGTGGCGTGTCCCGTTGTGTGACCGTTAGGTCAATTGGCCGGACCCCGTGATAGGATTCCTACGTATCCCTGGCGGGAATCAAGCCTGATCGTAGTTCGTGTGTGGGGTGAGTGTTGTAGTGCAAGAGGACGGGAGATGTCCTCTGACTAAGACTCTATGGGTAGACGTGGTGGTGTCCAGGGTGATCGTATAGGTCGAATGGCCGGACCCCGTGATAGGATTCCTACGTATCCCCGGCGGGAATCAAGCCCGGCCGTAGTTCGCAGGTCGTGAAATTGTGAGTGTATGTGGGCGTGATGGTGCCCCCGAAGTATCGTGTGTCCGCCGAGGTCGGTGGTAAGGACGGGGTGGTGTCCTAAGATGTGGTGACCACCGAGGTCAATTGTGAGGACGTGGTGATGTCCTTTGGGTGAAAATTTTCCGATTTTCCTAATCGGGTGGTTTAAGGCCTTCCGGGCCGGAGATAGTGATTTGGGAGGTTTATACGGTCTTCCGGACTGAGTGGTTTAAAGCTTTCTGGGCTGGAGATAGTATGAAGACTTGAATCATCTTCTGGTTGTAGTTTGCCATGCATGAGGACTTTGAATCGTTTTTTGGCTGCGGTTGTGTCATGTATGAAGACTCGAGTCATCTTCTCGACCGCCGTTTGCCATGCGTGAGGACTTTGAATCATCTTCCTCGGCTGCGGTTGTGTCATGTATGAAGACTTGAGTCGTCTTCTGACTGCTGTTTGCCATGTGTGAGGACTTTGAATCGTCTTCTGGCTGCGGTTGTGTCATGTATGAAGACTTGAGTCATCTTCTAAATGCGGTTTGCCATGCGTGAGGACTTTGAATCGTCTTCTGGCTGCGGTTGTGTCATGTATGAAGACTTGAGTCGTCTTCTCGACCGCTATTTGCCATGCGTGAGGACTTTGAATCGTCTTCGTCCGCGTCAGGAGCATGTATGAAGACTTGAATCGTCTTCGGGCCGCTGGTCGTGGAGGCAATGGCCGCCTTGAGCTGATTGCGAGAGGTGTAGATGCCTCGTGCTTTGTCCGCCGGGGAGAAGGTTGGACTTACGATGACCGCGGTGTTCGTCCTGCTGGGGATCATTGTGGCCTTGTAGGGGCTTTTTCTGCCGAGAGGGTGACTTCGAGCTTACTTTGATGGCCGGTATTTGCGTTGTCGATGAGCGTTTTGGAGGCGTTTTGTGCCTTGAGATTTGTGTTGGGAGGTGTTGGCTCCTTCTTGCGCTTGTTTTGCCGTTGAGAGGGCGAGGTCCGGGCTTACATTGACGGCCGGTGCTGGGGATATGCAATTTTGTACGACTTCCCTTTTGACTTGCTGGGAAGGAGCTCGGGCTTACTTTAATGGCCGGTGCCTGAGTTGTCGTTGAGCGTTTTGGAGGCGTTGTGCCTTGAGATTTGTGCCGGGAGGTGTTGGCTCCTTCGCGCTTGTTTTGCCGTTGAGTGGGCGAAGTCCGGGCTTACATTGACGGCCGGTGGTTGAATTGCCGCTGAGCGGGCGAAGTCCGGCTTACATTGGCCGCCGGTTGTTGAATTGTCGTTGAGTGGGCGAAGTCCGGGCTTACATTGACGGTCGGTGGTTGAATTGCCGTTGAGTGGGCGAAGTCCGGGCTTACATTGACGGCCGGTGGTTGAATTGCCGTTTAGCGGGCGAGGTCCGGGCTTACACTGACGGCCGGCGGTTGAATTGCCGTTGAGCGGGCGAAGTCCGGGCTACATTGACGGCCGATTGTTGAATTGCCGTTGAGCGGGCAAAGTCCGGGCTTATATTGACGGCCGGTTGTTGAATTGCCGTTGAGTAGGCAAAGTCCGGGCTTACATTGACGGCCGGTGGTTGAATTGGCCGTTGAGTAGGCGAAGTCCGGGCTACATTGACGGCCGGTGGTTGAATTGCCGCTGAGTAGGCGAAGTCCGGGCTTACATTGATGGCCGGTGGTTGAATTGCCGTTTAGTAGGCGAAGTCCGGGCTTACATTGACGGCCGGTTGTTGAATTGCCGTTGAGTGGGCGAAGTCCGGGCTTACATTGACGGCCGGTTGTTGAATTGCCGTTGAGTGGGCGAAGTCCGGCTTACATTGACGGCCGGTTGTTGAATTGCCGCTGAGTGGGCGAAGTCCGGCTTACATTGACTCGCCGGTGGTTGAATTGCCGCTGAGTGGGCAAAGTCCGGGCTTACATTGACGCGCCGGTGGTTGAATTGACGGGTTAAGGACCATATTGCACTGAATTTGCTGAAATAGGCCTTAGGACAGCCAGGGGCAAAGATTATAAGGGCAGGAAAGTAATTTGGCCCTCTCTTGCAAGAAGGTCCGTACGGACCAACCTGGGATGTAAAGAGGTCCGTACGGACCAAGTTGGTTTTTTACAGCTCCTGCATTTTGACCGGGTTAAAACCCCGAGGCCCCCTTCATTTCTTCTTCTTCTTCGCTCGTGCATCCGAGAGAGAGAGAAGGAGAAAACCTCCATTGTTACACCAAAATCTCCCATTTTTAGCTTGAATTGCTCATAATGGCGGAAGGATCTCGGAGGGGTCGTCGACAACGGAGCCAAGAAGTGGTTGAACAAAGGATGGAGCTTCAAAGAAATTGGATCTCCTTTGTTCCATCTTCGAAGAACCCGGATGTATTGTATCCGAATCCGGAGGTGCACAATCGTCGCTCTAGGAACGTCGGGGAGGTAAGAAATCCATTCCGTTTTGATTCCCTGCTCGAATTTTTTGAATGCTAGAATTAGGTTTTAGTTTTTCGCATTTTGGGGCTTTTGTTATTTGTCATGCCTTTTGTGAAATTCTTGACGAATTGTTGAAAATTAGCATGTAAATATTGTGAATATGTGCATTTTGTGCAGAAATGTGTAGATTAGCTTTTATTTGTGAAAATAAAGTGCCTCTCTATGAAAATGCATGTTTTGGTGTTTTGTACCTTATGCTATTTATGTATGTACAATGTGGAAAAAAATTGTCATGTAGTGGATAAATTTTGTAGAAAAAAAAAATGTGACATGTGCCGTGTTTCGTGACGGGTTTTGTCTCGAAAGTATGTGCCGTGTAGGGACGGACTTTTCTTTTGAAAATGTGTTATGCAAAGGTGTGCCGTGTTTTTGGTGACGGACTTTGTGGGGAGTAATATGTGCAATGTGCCGTGTTTTGTGACGGGTTATTTTGAAAATGTGTCGTGTAGGGCTTGATCCCTTTGTTGAGAAAATTTGTACATGTGTGCCGTGTTTTGTGACTGACTCGCATGAAAAAATTATGTATAATGCATGTCATGTTTTGAGTTGCATGTAAAAATTATGTGCAATATGTGCCGTGTTTCGTGATCGGGATATATGTGCTTTGGCCGTGTTGGGAACGGTCTTTTGTGCTTTTGATTTTCTTTTTGGTATTAAGTATTGTGACCGACGTACCTTACGTGTTTACCTCGCAGGATGAGGGGCTCTTGGCCGGGAAGGCCAAGAAGATGAAGACTCTGGGATCGCTCGAGGCTCAGTTGTTGAGTCGCTGGCGCCGGATGCCGGATATTTCGTGGGATGGTAGGCCGAGCCCCAGGAGGCCGGTCTACGCCCGGCCCGGGCGTGTTCGTGGAGAACTTGACCGGGTTTCGACACGAGGAAGAACAAGAGCGTCTTCCTTGGCCTTTCCGAGTACCGGTGGGATACCACCCACACCTTCCATCCGAGCCGGGAGAGGCGACGGTGATGCCCACGGACTTTGCCGCTATCACCGGCTTTCCTTCAAAGGAGGGCCATGCGGTGGCGAGATATGATTGCCGAGGATGTGGCCGACGGAGCCGCCGGGCTTTGCGCCGTTCCTCGCAGGGGTCTTGGCATGTTGTATAGTGATGTTGAGATGAGGATCACGGCGCATTGGGGTCTTGGAACATACGAAGAATCCATGGCAAAAATGGAGGTTCCTAGAGAAAATGGGGAAGAAAGCTCGAGATGACCGCAAATGGGAAGTGGAAAGTTCGACATCCCGAAAACACTTATCCCTTCCCAAAACCAGAGAAGATCCGTGACGGACCTTTTTGCAGTTTCAAGTTGGTCCGTATGGACCTTCTTGCACCATGGTCCCATCGCCTCCAAAGAACAAGCATAACAAAGAATCGTTCCTAGTAGGACCTTGCTCCAAACCGCCCAAATTCCGACCAAAGCCATTTCCAAAGAAGCATACACTACCCACAAACGCACTCCCACCACGTGGCATGCACAAATAATGAACTAGCAACAATTCCTAGGACAATTCCCTGGAATCACAAAATACGACATTACATCTTAAAATAAAATACTTTTGCTGTGCAAATACAAGTGTTTTATTACAGGTACCCATAATGTCTTGTTGCTAAACAAAAAAAAAAGAAAAAGAAAGGAGATATGGAAAGAGGGAAAGCAAATGAGCCCTAATCCGACTCTTCATCACCAACATCATCAAGCGAGAAGTCAGGGGTACCGGCCAGGTGACGGCGGAGCAGCTGGCGCGCTCCTTCCTGTGGTTTGCGCTTTCCGAGACTTTGTTCTCGAACCACTCGACTACGGCTCCTTTTGCTCGCCGGAGAGATTGATTGATTTGGAGAGAGTTTGTGATATCTCTTGGGGCGAGGCGGGCTTGGCCGAGCTCTACTTCTCTTTGGACCGGTTTAGCGGGTGTGGCGCGCCTTCTTGGCCTCGTTTTGACTTTTGCTTTGGAGGTATGAGTTCATTGTCGTTTTTTTTTTGATTTAGCAACTTGTCGTTTCTCCGTTTTCTTTTGCACCGAGCCTTTTTCGCTTTGGTCACAGTGTGTGGTTCTATGAGATTTTTCGCTGCTTTCCGTGGGATAGAGATCTCGGGGCTATAGCAACAGATCCCGCTATGTTAGGTCCGGGCCCGCCTTGGCGAGGAGGAGGAGGACCAGCAGGGGGAAACTCACCATCGCCTACGGGGATGTGTAGGAGCATTTGGAGAGAGATAGCACGGAGAGGTTTGTTTTGTATCCTTGGGCTTGATATGAGGATGATGATTTCGAGGGGCTCCCCGGGTGACGGTGCAGCGAAAGATGTCCGGGGCCCGACTTGCGACGTCATGTGCACTGGGAGCGGGTCTTCCGGCAAAGATGGCCCGGCATGCTTCCCTTGGCTCCGAGGGACCCTCCTTTTGGGATGCTTGATTCTCGGGATATGGATGTGTTGGATTTTGAGAGGTATTTGGGCGGAGTGAGTGCCGATGAGTTTGTGTCAGAGCAGAGAGGAGTATGGAGCTTGTGAGGAGGAAGCCGAGGATGCCATAGGTGCTGGCGAGGGAGAGGGAGGCTGGTCCGCAGTGGTCCCCTGTGAGGTTCCGGTGCCTGGGCCGGACTTTACGTATGTTCGTGGGGATTCCTCGAGGAGGAGGGTGTGCACTCCGTCCCCGAGCAGGTGCTCTACCGCCTACCGCGTGGATCCCGATAGACCGGTGAGTGTGCTTACTCTTTTCCATCTTGGCATCCTTTTCGTATTTTTCTTTTGTTGTTGAGTATGACCGTATTGCCGAGCGTATTTGGTCGCTTGTTGGTGCAGTGTCCCGGGAGGGCTTTTTGACATGCCGACCCGCCGCTATGTGGCGATGCGGTCTTTCGCGAAGAAGATGGCGTCAAAGATGTCTTGCCATCTTCGCGACGTGTGCCGGCGTACACGCCGATGCCCTCGAGGCATTCTCTCATAGATGTTCCTCCACCGAGAGCCGAGCCTGAGCCACAAGCAGAGGGACCTTTGCGGGGGGCGGCATAGCATGGATGCCGGGACGTCTTCGGGAGCGCGAGGGCTGCGTCCTTTACTGCTCTTTTGCCTCAGGATGGCGCACAGGGTGAGGGTTCGTCAGAGCCTTCTTTCTTCGATCCTTTCGTCGGATTTGATCCTTCTGATTACTTTGAGTACCAGCCTCCGGAGGGGGCTCGGTACTCTGACGACGAGGATGTGACGGGCGAGTTCACCGGGATGCCCGACTTCTCTCTTGAGGACCTTGGTGAGGAGGATGATGTCAAGAGCCTGACAGGTTCATTTGCTTTCCCTCTTTCCATATCTTCCTTTTTTTTTCTTTTAGCAACAGACATTAGATGTACCTGTAATAAAATACTAGTATTTGCATGGCAAACGCATTTTATTTTAGGATGTAATGTCATTTTTGTGATTCCCGGGAATTGTCCTAGAAATTGTTGCTATTATTTTTTTTATTTTGTGCATGCCACGTGAGCTGAGAGTGCGTTTGTGGGTAGTGTATGTTTGCCGGGAATGGCTTTGGCCGTTGTTTGGGCGCTTTGGAGCAAGGTCCCGCCGAGAACAAAGGGTTGTTGTACTGTTTGCTGGGGAAATGGGTCATGGTTGCAAGGAGGTCCGTACGGACATACCTAGCATGCAAAGAGGTCCGTACGGACCAAACTTGCTTTTGGGAAGGAAATAAATGCTTTCCAGTGTCTGGTCCTTCCCCATTTCCCCATTTGCAGCCATTTTCGAGCTTTCTTCCCCATTTTCTCTAGGAACCTCCATTTTGCCTTGGATTCTTCGTACGTCCCTAGAATTTTGCCGAGGCTTTCGCAGAGAGGCAAGCACACTTCCTCGAGCAGCTGAAAATGTGGATGCGACGCCGTATGAGGCATCGTAGACGGCTTTTCGAGGTAAGGTTTCGTCTTTGCTCGATTTGGTCTTTTAAGGAGTTGGTTCCCGATTGGGATTTGTTGCGGGCTGCCGCGACGTTCTGGGATGTTAGAAGGCATGTGTATTGCTTCTCCTACAATGAAATGGTGCCCACCTTTGAGGATTTTTGGGCTTTGATTGGAGGACCGGAGGTGGAGGCCATCTCGCTTCCTTTGATTGGTGGTGCTGCAGTGAGCGTGAAGCTTGCAGGCTTTCTTCGTACTTCGTTGGAAGAAGTGCAGTGGCATGATCCTTGATTCGGGTCATATCGACATTTCGAGCCGCCTGAGCGGTTCATGGTTGATGATGAGAGTGACGTCTCTTGGGGACGCATTTGCCTTGTGCGTGATGGCGGCGATGCTTTTCCCCGGTCGCCTCCCTTGGCATTTGCGATGGCGCTTACTAGATGTGGTAGGGCACCGCAGAGCCGGAGAGGATATTGTCCCGCTTGGTGCCGGGGGAGACTCTTCATGGTATCGACCGTCCGGCGACCGGGGATCGGTTCATGAGAGGGGGAAGCCCCGCTTTGCTCACCTTGTGGCCGCGAGAGAGACTGTGCCATGCCCGAGGCTCCGACGTCGTTTAGCCCGTGGTCATTTGCTCGCCGACCTCTTGTGTTGGATATGGATCGCTCCGCCCGGGAGAGATGGATGGCACGGCTTGGTACGCATCGTATCCGCCGGTGGGTTCCCACCGGAGGATTGAGACTAGGAGGATCTTGCAGAAGGGTCCTACGTTGTCAGAGTTCCAGGTTTGTCTTGGTCCTCCTTCTATATTCCGTCGCTTGTTTCCCGGTAGTTTGGGATGAAGCAGAGCCTTTGTTGGGCCGGGATGACCTTGCTACTACGGAGATAGTTCCTCTTCAGTATGGCAAAACTTGAGGTGTGCTTTCTTGTATTTTCTCGAGGGTATGGAAGTATTCCGCTTTCCCTCCCGTGGTACTCCTTAGACGTCTGGGAGAGTGTCGTATTAACGACTCGCACCCGGCCCGGTATGAGCAAACAGGTCGGGCGCCCCAAGTGGTCTTGGGAGAGCGTGCGTGTAGCGATTCCTGGGACCCGCTTGCCGTAGTAGCTATTGCCTTAGGAGTGCCGAAGCCTGGTCTCGACCCTTCGGATGTGACGGGAGACACTTTGTTTGACTACGAGACTAGAGTTGACCGACCGATCAGGGAGAGGTCCTCTTTGGCTGCACTCGCAGGAGGAGATCCGTGCCGAAGCACGGCGAATGAAGCCCCGAGAGCTACCGGATTGTTTGACTCTACGGGAGGACCCCGATCTCTGACCGAGAGACGCAGAGTTGGTTCACGTGAGCGAAAGAAGACTCGCCGGGGACGAGGGAAGAAAGGAAAGAATGGCGAGGGGACAAGCGCAGATGGCGCGGAATGACCTCCTAGGTATCCATTCATTGCATTGCAAACACATTATTTGTTAAATGTATTAAGCTGTCTTTTAGCATGTTGTGAACTCGAGAGTAGACCGTGCTTGAACTCATCAAGAAATGTTGTAACCGTTAGTGATTTGTGATTTACTTTTAAAGCTTTATCGAGACGCAAGATCTCTTGTTTGCCTTTGCTTTTGTTGTGCACTTTGCTCGGCGTCCGTCCTGGACTTTTCTGTTGCATTTCCATGGGACTGGAAGCAGCCTGGGCTATGACGGCAATCCCCTTTTGCTTAGGGCTTTCAGGTTTGGCTGAGAGGTTGAATGCTCCCTTGACAAGTCATTTTGACGGTCTTTTCCGTAGCTTCCTTGCCTCTTGTTGGCGTCGGGCTCTTGACCACCTTTCGCAGCCTTCTCGCTTGAGCTTCTTTTTTTTTTTTTTTTTTTTAAGTGAGGCCTTGCCTCGAGCTCTCTTTTTTTTTTTGTTTTTTTTTTGTGAGCCCTTGCTCGAGCTCTTTTTTTTTTTTTTTTTTTTGAAGCGCGTGAGGGCGAAGACAAGCCCCCGGCTTGGAAGTAGACATGAGCCGCCGTTTGATGCTGGGTGACCCTCGGATGTCCTTTGATGTTGCCGCCGTCGTTTGACTTGGTCAAGGTGACCGCTGGGGCGTGTTTCTTGAAAAGAGCGTAGCTTGATGGAGGTCTTGATTGACATTCAAACTTTTGACTTTTTTTTGTGTGTTTTTAGACCGGACCAATTAAGGTTGCCTACGTTCCCCTGACTAGAGGGCTCAGTGTCCGCGTAGTTCGACACTACATGGAGTGCCAAGAGATGCACGCTTGTTCTTCTTCAGGCGAAGTATCCGCGAAGTTTGCTTCCGTTGACCGGATTCATGAAGGGATTGCCGTCTAGGTCCGCATCGCCTTCATGGCGCCTCCTGAGAAGATCTTTTGAACCACGAAAGGGCCGATCCATGTGGGTTCCCATTTTCCCAGTGGGTTGGTTCGAGTGGGAGGCTTTTCTTTTGAGTACAAGGTCACCTTCCCCGATGTCTCGGGATTTGACTTTCTTGTCGAAAGCTCTAGCCATCCCGCTTTGATAGGCTCGGACGTGTTCCATGGCCTTTAGTCGTCGCTCGTCTAGCAGAGCCAATTCGTCGTGTCGGCCAGAGCCATTCAACTTCGTTGATGTCATTTTCCAGCAAAGACTCTGAGTGAGGGAATTTCTAGCTCGATGGGAAGGACTGCTTCCATCCCGTATGTCGTGGCAAATGGGGTTTCTCCCGTGGCCGTTTCGACCGACGTGCGGTAGCCCCAAAGTGCAAGGTGCAGCTTCTCGGGCCAATCTCGTCCTCGGGTGGTCATTTTTCTGATGATCCGTTCGAGGGTTTTGTTTGTCGCTTCCACGGCGCCGTTTGTTTGTGGCCGGTAGGGAGAAGATTTGTGGCGTGTGATCTTGAATTCAGCCGCCAGCCGTCGAATTCCCTTCGAAGTGTGAACCATTGTCCGATATGACCTCATTTGGGATGCCGTATCGGGCAGATGATGTTTTCCTTGAGGAAATGCGCGACCTTCTTAGAGGTGAGTACCTGGTAGACTTGGCTTCACCCATTTGGTGAAGTAGTCGATGGCTACTAAGATGAATCCTCGTGACCGTTGCCGCCCTGGCGGAGCGATTTTCCCGATGACGTCAATTCCCCAAGTGGCAAAGGGCCAAGGTGTAGTCATGCAAGAGAGATCGTGGGGCGGTAGATGATTGAGGTTGAGAACCGTTGGCACTTGTCGCAGCTCTTCTGACAAAGTGGATGCAATCCGCCTCCATGGAGATCCAAAGAGTAGCCCATCCCGAGAATGATTTGCATCGTGGCTCGGGCGTTCATGTGGGGACCGCAAGCCCCATTGTGGACTTCATTCATGAACTTGTTTGCTTCTTCTGGCCGATGCATGGCGTAGGAGTGGCCCATGGTAGCGTTTCTTGTATAGATGTCCCCGAGGATGACGAAGTGAGAGGCGAGGCGTTTTAGTGGCCATGATGCTCTTGGTTTTGACCCCTCCCGTGTGTGGGTCTTCCTTGTTCATGAAGGTGGTTTCCGCTCTTGAGGTATTGGAAGATCCGGTTTGTGCCGGAAATGGCGTCTGACTTGCGTCTCTTTGGCTCTTCAAAGAATCTTTGCAAATCGTTGTGATTAAAACCTCCTCAGCTTAGGCCCGGTTTTTCTTTCGTTTGACAACATGCTTAAAGATGTGCTTAATGTATTGTTCGTTTAATGTGTCCGCTTCTTTATCAAGTGAATCGTTATTAACTCGTTTGTGTGTTAGTTAATTTATCGCTTGTTAAAGATGCAATGCAGAGGATACTGAAAGATCGAAGCATTCATTAAGAGCATACGGGAATACATTATTGGCAATGAGTTCGTAATCTTCGGCGTGAGGCCATCGATGACTCGAGAGACTCAAATTCAAAGCTAATGGACTCAGGATGAAGTTTTGACACTAGACTCTAGGACTCGAGGGGTCGACCAAGTTGTTTCGATCATGTCCTTTTTGGCCGGTGGTCCGGAGAATGTGGCCCGCTTATTGAGTGGCAATGAGCTTGATAGGAGATGGGGCTTGAAAGGCTTTATGTCACCGTTCCCGATCATTGCTATCACAGAGTTATCGAAACAAAATCGATTAGATCCGGCATCTCGATTTCTTCTTTGAAGAGCAGTGGAGCAGCTGGTTCGTCCCAAGCATCGTCGCGGAGTCTTTGCTTTTGTCTTGGGCATTACTAGCTCGAATGCGGACTCGTCCCGTTTGTTGAAGGCGTGAGTGTTGACAGATGAGAGTTTTTCGAATTCTTCCGCCAAAGAGGGAGTTTTTTCGAACCAAAATTCATTGTGAATAGTGGTGGTTGTGGATCCCAGAGAGGCGGTGTGTCGAGAAATGCTCTTCTGGACGGATTTGGCTTCGAGGCCTCCGAATCTTGCTGTGTTCGCCGGAGCTTGTCCATGTTTGTCGGCCGCCTTTGTTTGGCGCTCGATCGCCTGTTCCCTTTTCTGGATCTTCTTCCAAGTTACCGGCCTTCTTTGTGAAGTACTTGGTCATGTCGAAGCTATAAGGACGAAGATCGGAGATGGCGTGCAAGCCTCTTTTGTTATCTGTGGAGCGTTTTCGTGCAGCTCGCTTGTCCTCCGCAATGTGTTCGGGAGTAGGGGAGTATCCCAGGCCGTGCAGGTATTCTGTTCTTTTGATATTGATGATCCGTTGGGTGCCCTGATGGCGTTTTCGCAAACCGAGCCCCGGGATGTAGTTCATGTGCTTCATCATTTTCATCGGGGGAGGGATCTTGTCCCAAATCAAAGGCAGGTCTATGTGGCACACTTGGGCCTTTGGGCTTTCGATGGTGAACCCTGTTAGCATCATGCCATCATCGTCGGGTTTGATTTCTAAGACCGGGACGCCGTTTGTTTCGGTCCTTTCGTTGACCACGCTATCTCCGTAGATGATGGTAAGATCTGTTCCTTGGACGAACTTTACGCACTGATGGAGAGTGGATGCCACCCCATTGATCTGATGTAGCCAAGGGCGTCCCAAAATGGCAGTGAAGGTGATCGGGATGTCGATGACTTGGAAATCCGTCATGACCATTCGTTTTCCAAACCACAAAGTTCAAGGAGGCTATTCCCAAGACCGGGCGGGATGTCGAGTCGTATGCCTTGATTGCCTCGAGTCGAGGGCTTTAGATCGCTTGCTTTGATCCCTAGCAAATCCATCATTTTGGCCGGAAGAACGTTCATGGATGATCCCCCATCTACCAACACCCGAGGGAGACGGGCGCTCGTCCGGGGCTTGAATCTATGTAGCAGAGAGGCTCGTTGTGGTCGCCCCAAATTTTGGAAGATCGAGCTGTGAAGGTGATGATATTGCTGTAATTGACGTTGCCAATCATCCGAACCGCTTCATCGTGTCACCGTGATGGGAACCATGGTCTCGGGCCGTGCTTTCTTCCAACTTGAGCTTGTGCGGGTAAGATGAAGTGAGTAAGGACCAGAGCGAGATGTTAGCCTCGAGCGCGCTGAGCCGTGTCAAGACAGATCTTCAACCTTTCGGGTCCAAGATTTCAGCCTTCTTTGGCGTAGGGCCCCTTTTCAATTCGTGGCTCGTGTATGGCCGGCCTTTTGTTCACGTCCGTGGAGGATTCACCGGGATTTGACCGAACGTGTCGAACATTCACCTGGGACTTATGGTTTTGCTTGTCTCTCCCGTTTCTCGTAGTGGGAGGAGCCCGATTAGCGTAAGGCCGATCGCGCATTTCAATTCGTTCACCGTCATAGCCTTTACCGAAGCATCAACAAAGCTGGCTTTGAGATCTTCCCAAGACAGGGGTTGGATTATATGGACCTTCGGGCCTTCGGTGGCGGTGAGAAGCTCGTCCCACTAATTATGGAGCAAACATTGCCGTGGCCTCGTGCGTAACTAGGCCGGGGAGATTTGCCAGGAGTAGATGACATAGTAGTCAAACTTTCCCGAGGGTTCTCCAAGGGTTCCGACCGTGGGATCACCGGATTCGTACCTCTTTTCGCTTTTGTTGAGAAGATAGCTTCTTCTTCGTCGAGGACGGCCCTCGCTCATCGCATCCTCGGAATTCCATTTCCGCACAAGCACCGCAATCGCGCACGTCCCACCGTATGTGTTCGTTGTTCGGCGGTGGTACCGGACCTCGTGAGGCCGGATGGGCGTGCTTTCCTCTGGAAGGTCTTGTGGTCTTACGTCATAACCGCATGGCTCGTACGAGGGTAACAGTTGACTTCGGGAGACAATGAGAGACGTTAGAGGTCGTAGGAGCAAATGGCTTGGGAAGCCCTGTGTAGTCGGGTGACTAAGGTTCCGAAGTGGTGCATGGCACCTTCGATCCAGCTTGTTGCTCACCTTGACGTTTCTCAATAGCCATGAGGACTTGCCAAACTTCTTCCAATGTTGGGAAATTTCTTGGGGGTAAGGTCCCGTTCTCATCGTTGTTATCCACCGACTTGGCCATGGGAATTGACTGGACCGTCCCGGTGACAGAGAAGGAGGTAGGACCTTGTCGTTTTGACACCGGGAGACGGGTTCCCGGTACTCTCGACCACTCTCTCGTTAGCCGGGAGGGGGTGATGGGCAAGGTTTAGACACGTGGAATGGCCTAACGGGATAAAGGGGAAAGCTCACGTGGCATGCGGTTTCCGTTTCTTTTATTTTTGATTTTTTTTTTTTGTTGTTTTAATTTACTTAAAACATGTTTTCTCGTAATCCTAGGTAGGTTGGAAAAGATTGCTCTTGTTTTTCGCAACTATGCTAGATCCCGGGTCACTGGAGACCATCCGTGCGGCTATAAGCCCCTCGTTTTGCACCCGTATTTCGACATCCCAGTGGATAGGCTCTGTGCGAGGGTCCTATAGTGCAAGCGGTTTCCACCGGCCTAAAAGAAAAATCGAACCTAAGGACCGAGCCTCGTCATGTTCGCTTTTGATGCGTTAGCCATGTGAATAGTGAACCGAGCTTCCGCCACCGAGTCAAGATCGTGTCAAGAGTTCGGCATGACCTTCTCTTACTTGCTTGCGCAAGGGATCTCGTGACGTTAGGCGTTGGCCGGGTCATATCGTCACGGCCGACGTATCAAAGGCGTGATGACATGGTGTCATGCGAGCATGGATGTATATCCGGACGGAACATCGTTCCTGGGTGTAGCTTCTAAATCAAGATCAGTCAAGATTTTAGCATGACCTTTTCATCGCTTTGCTTGCGCAAGGGATCTTGAGTTCCGAGCCTTGACTCGTAAAATGGCCGGCATGGTATATGTATCCAGCCGTATGACACCTGGACCGGGTAAAACCAACCGAGTCCGGGACAGAGTGTGACTCAAGACTCAAACGTGTGGTTGACGCAGCTAGGATGGGATGTTTGAATGATCCCGTGCGCGTCCAAGAGGCCTAGGAAGACCTAACTGATCGCAACCGAGACCACTCCGGCCGAGGGTTGTAGTGTGCGATGTATCCGAGGCAAAGAAGGCGCTGTAGCGTGCGGTGTAACCGAGGCAAGAAGGCGAGTAGAGTGCGGTGTAACCGAGGCAAAGAAGGCGCGTAGTGTGCGGTCTCTAAAATTCTTTTTCCGAGTAAAACAGAAGTTTTTGAAGAATTTTAAATGGATTTACGTATGTATATTGATGCATTTTTTTGTATTTTTATTTTTTTGTAAAATAAAAACGAAGCACGTGCACACACACACAATGCTTAAAGGAAGGGTAAAATGAAAGTTTGACCCTCATCATCGTTTTAAAAATCTTTTGTTTTGTTTAAAAGTTTTTAAAACAAAATATTCCCCAGCGGAGTCGCCAACTGAAATTACCCGGGGATCCGGCTCGCGCGCGGAGCCCCCGGCATCTCGCATTCGCCGCCGTTTCGGGAAAGTCGCCCGGATCCGAGAGGCAGCGCAATCGCGCCCCGGCATCTGGCTTATTCCGTTTTAGCGTTGCGTGTTGGAGGTGTCTCGCCGTGTTTTGCTTTGTAGAGTCGCCACGCCGTTTTTTATTATTAAGCCCAAAACATTGAAAAAGGGCATCAGTTTAAAAATAATTTTAAACTGTTTTTGTGTGATGAGATTTTGAGTTCGGAGGTCAGATGACTCCTCGGGAAGAGAATATTAGAATCTTAGAGCTCACCCGAGTCGCCTCGTAAAAACGAGTCTTTCGGATACCCCTTATATTCTTTAACTGTTGTGTGTGTATGTGTGTGCTTTTAAAAATGCATGATGTATCGGATGTCTACATTGTACACTGCTTGATTGAAATGTATTGAAATAGTGTAGGAAGGAAGCCTTACCAATGTTGGTTCGTGTCTGTCTTCCGCTGGGGAATAGTGCTTGAGATGAAATAGTGCTCCGGACGGACCGGGATTGCTTCTAAGGAGCCGGTTGTCTCAGGACGAGCTTCTGCGTGCCTCGGATTGTCGAAGTGTGCACTCGAGCGCAGAGTTTCGCGTGGGTTGGAATCGTCGGTTGGATTCGGGCGCAGGTTCGGCGTGGATTTGGGATCGTCGGTTGGATTCGGGCAGAGGTTCGCGTGATTTGGGATCGCCGGTTGGATTCGGGCGAAGGTTCGGCGTGATTTGGGATCGTCGGATTGGATTCGGCGCAGGTTCTGGCGTGATTTGGGGATCGCCGGCTGGATTCCGGGCAGCAGGTTCGGCGTGATTTGGGATCGTCTTGCTGATTCGGGCAGAAGGTTCTGGCTGTGATTTAGGATCGCCGGTTGGATTCGGCGCAGGTTCGGCGTGATTTGGGATCGTCGGTTGGATTCGGGCAGAGGTTCGGCGTGATTTGGGATCGCCGGTTGGATTCGGGCAGAGGTTCGGCGTGATTTGGGATCGCTGTTTGACTCGGAAAGAGCCGGGACGCCTTGGGAAAGACCAGGCAAGGCCTCGGAGTACCACGAGGGGCCTCAGAGTACCTCGAGAGTGCCTCGGGCAGCGCGGGAGCGTCGCGGGAGCGCTCGGAGAGGCTTCGGAGCATCAAAAGGGAGCTCGGAAGGCCTCGGAAGGATCCGAAAGGGGCCGGAATTGCCCCGAAGGGTCTTAGAGGGGAGCCTGAAGTCTAAGGGGGGAAGAGAGAAGAGGGAGGTGTGTGAAAATGAGGAGGGGGAGCCCTCTATTTATAGTGCCAGATTTGGTGCAAAGAGGTCCGTACGGACCTCCCTGGTAATCCAGTATTTTGGTTTTCCTCGATTTGAGGGAATGCAGCGATGATGGAGGAATATTTGCAATTATGGTGTCCCCGAGCAATAAGGTCCGTACGGACCATCTTGCATGCAAAGAGGTCCGTACGGACCAACTCCAGAGGAGTAATCATTTTCCCTGGATTTGAGGAATATTGTGGACTTTAAGGAGATTCGGTAATTATGACAACAAAGAGGTCCGTACGGACCAATATTGCTTTCCCAATTTCCTCGAAAATTCCCAAAAGGTCCTTTTGTCCCTTTTTATCCCAGAAAGGCTCCTCCCTTGGTTTGGTTGGGGGTTTAGAGAGGGTTTTGAGTGAGAGGGGTCGTTGAGACTGTGTTGATGAGTCTGCGGTGTTTCCCGTGTGTTTGAAAGGGTGTGATCCAGATTGGGGTACTTACAAGATCGTAGGGAGACACTCGTCCTTGGGCGTTCTTGTCTGGATTCCCGATCACGGGCCCATTTGACTCTGGTTTCGCGTTCCCAGTCGTAGCGGGATAGCATGTTAACGGTTTTGGAGATAGTAGGAGGCCTATTCTCGCATGGAGTTTAATCGAAGGCTATCGTGTTCACCCGTCGTTTTAGGGAATGGATTTCCAATGGTGTTGGGGCCACGGAGGCGTTCCAACTTTCCCTCTTCGATTAGCCCTGGACCACCCGCTTTAGCACGAAGCAATATTCAGTGGTGTGACCGGGGTAATTGTGGAAGGCGCAGTGCTTGCTCATATCCATGTTGGGCTTGAGAGTCTTTGGATTGAAAGTCTCGAGAGGCTTGAGAAGATTTCGCTTTACCAATGCTTCAAATACTTGGCCCAGAGGCATTTCGAGGTTGTCGAAATCTCGAACTGTGGGATGCGAGGGGATTGTTGTTCCTCGGGGTGCACTGATCACGGTTTACTTGAGCTCCATTTTGGATGTAGTGTACCATTTCGGATGCTTCTTTTCCTTTGTTCGGACGGAGTGCTAGATTCGACGGAGTTTGTCCGATAGCGGTAAGACGAAGCGAGGTCATAGCTTGTCTTACGAAGGCTCAGGGTCTTTTCGAACTTGGTTCCGGCGTTGCCCATGGCACGGAGATCTGGATAGAAGTGATGGCTGATCAAGGTCCTCAGAGATGGTTTGAGGCAGGAATAGAAGATGTCCATTTGCTCTTATTTGGAAAGCGTATTCATTATCTCGCTTAGCTTCCAGTTCCATCTTTTGTAGAACTCACCCACAGGCTCGTCGTCCTTTTGTTCGGTGGCTTGCAGATCGTGGCGGTTTGTCTCCCACTCAAGGTTGGCGCGGTACTTCTCCAGGAAGATCTCGATGATTTGGTCCCACGTGGAGCGGTTTTCCGCCTTTATAGTGGGAGTAGGCAACCTGTTTATGAGGTAGGTGAAATTACTCAGATCCGAGAGGCGCAGCGATTGCGCCCCTGCATCTGGCATTCCGTTTTCCGTCGGTTTATGGAGGTGTCTCACTGTGTTTTTCGCTTGTAGAGTTGCCACGCCGTTTTGATTAAGCCCAAAACATTGAGAAAAGGCATCAGTTTAAAAAAATTGTTTTTGTGTGATGAGATTTTGAGTTCGGAGGTCAGGTTACTCCTCGGGAAGAGAATATTAGAATATTAGAGCTCACCCGAGTCGCCTCGTAAAAATGAGTCTTTAGGTACCCCTTATTTCTTTAAATGTTGTGTGTGTGTATGTGCTTTTAAAAATGCATGATGTATCGGATGTCTACATTGTACACTGCGTATTGAAATGTATTGAAATAGTAATGGAAGGAAGCCTTACCAATATTGGTTCGTGTCTGTCTTCCATTGGGGAATAGTGTTTGAGGATGGAATAGTGTTCCGGGACGGGCCGGGATTGCTTCGGGATGTGCCGGTTGTCTGCGAATAGAGCTTCGGCGTGCCTCGGGATTGTCAAGTGTGCACTCGAGCAGAGTTTCGGCGTGCGTCGGAATCGTCGGTTTGGCTCGAAAAGGGTCGGGACGCCTCGGGAAAGACCAGGCAAGGCTTCGGAGTACCACGAGGGGTCTCAGAATACCTCGAGAGGGCCTCGAGGCAGCGCGGGAGCATCTCGGGAGCGCTCGGTAGGGCTTCGGAGCACCGCGAGGGAGCTCGGATGGCCCTGAAAGGAACCGAAAGGGACCGGGAGTGCCTCGAAAGGTCTTAGAAGGAGAGCCTGAAGGCTTAGGGAGAGAGGAGAAGAGGGAGATGTGTAAAATGAGGGAGGGGGAGCCCTCTATTTATAGTTTTCAAAAACGTGCAAGAAGGTCCGTACGGACCTTCCATGAAAACTAAAAATTTAGTTTTCCCAGATTTGAGGGAATAATATGGACTTTAAGAGGATTTTGTCATAATTATGTCTGGATGCAAAGAGGTCCGTACGGACCTTCTAGCATGCAAAGAGGTCCGTACGGATCATCTTTGCTTTTCCAAATTTTCCAAAATTCCTAAAAAGTCCTTTTGTGCTTTTTGGTCCCAGAAAGCCCCTCTTGGTTTGGTTGGTGGTTTTTTGGATTTTTTAGGGTTTTTTAGGGTTACGGGTGTTCGAGACTGCGTTTGCGTGAGTCTGCGGTGTTTCCCGTGCGTTCGGAAGAGAGTGGTCCAGATTGGGGTACTTACAATAGGTAGCAGTGGTGAGAGCGTAGGGCCAAAGGGTGAGGGGTAGGTTGGCATGGGAAAGGAGGGTGAGACCCATTTCAACAATGTGACGGTGACGACGTTCGGCATACCCGTTGTGTTCAGGAGTGTGAGGGGGTGGTAAGGTGGGTGATGCCGTTTTGACCTAGAGTGGGTGTGAGTTTGAGGTATTCGTCCCGTTGTCAGAGTAGACTTGAATGATGGATCATTTAAAGTATTTTTCGACTAATGTTTTGAAGCGGAGAAAGGTGTTGTAAGTGCCGGATTTGTGATTAAGAGGGTAGAACCAAATATATTTCGTGTAGTGATCAACAAAGATGACATAGCATTTGAAATTGTCAAGTGAGTGGAGTGGAGAAGTCCATACATCTGAAAAGATGAGATCAAGGGGAGCATGAGAGACAAGAAAAGAAGATGCAAATGGCAGCTTGTGGCTTTTATTAATAAAACAAGAATTACATGGAGGTAAGCTGGAAGAAATAGATAAACTAAACTTGTTACGTAATAAACTAAGAACAGGGGAAGCGGGATGTCCTAATCTATGATGCCACAGCTGTGAAGAGAGAGAGCTTGAATGAGCTTGAATGGGCGGAGGGTGCCAGATGTAGACGCCATCCTCAAGGTTTCCATGGATAAGAGTTTGACTCGTGGCTTTGTCCTTAATAAGAAAGGAAGAGTGTGACAATTCATTGATAGCATTATTGTCACGACATATTTGAGACAAAGATAGAATATTAAGAGTGATAAGAGGAACATGTAAGACACTATTGAATTGAAGAAGAGAAGAGGGCGTGGAGAAAGAGAAAGAACCTATGTGAGATATGGGAAGAGAAGAACCGTCTCGGATAATGACGTCAGTCATTTGCCATTGTAGGGTGTGTATAGGGCAAGGTTGGATAGATCATTGGTGATGTGATTGGTTGCACCACTGTCGATGAGCCAAGAGGGAGGAGAGGGGTTGTGGTAGGCTGGTGTGGGCTTGGGGGGTAGGATTTGGATTTCGGTTTTGGCGATGAAGAGGGGGGAAGTTTACGGTGGGGTGGTCGCGCTTGAATTGGTGATATTGGGAGATGACATGGCCAATGTTACGATAGTATTGGCACTTACCCTTAAATGGGAGGGGTGAGGAGTTCGAGCTAGCGGATGGGGAGGGATTGGTGGTGCGGTAAGAGTTACGGTTGGGTGATGGACGGGTTTGGGCGGTGAAGGCGGTGGTGGGGTGGATTGTTTTAGGGTGAGTTCATGTTGGATGAGTTTTTCGTGTAGGGCTTCAAAGGAAATAGGGTTGTCTCGGGCTCGGGTGGAGTCTATAATGGGTTTTAAGGTTTCATAGTCCAAGACTTTTAGGATGGTGTAGATTATATCCTCGGAATCCATGGGTTTGCCAAGGATGACAAGCTTGTCGGTGTATGATTTGACAGCGTTCATGTAATTGGAGATGGATAGTTGGTTTTTGGTAAGGTTTGCAAGGTTATCTTTTATTTGAAGGATGTGGCCACGGGAGGGGTTGACATAGGTGGTTTTGAGGATGGTCCAAGCTTCGTGGGAGGTTTTGGCTTGGTGAACTAGGGGAGCAATGGCGGGATCTAAGATTCCTATGAGAGCTCCAAGAATAAGGCGATCTTGGCGAGACCACTACAAGAAAACAGCAATTTAGCGACGAAAAAATCCGTCGCTAATTAAAATTAAGGGGCGACAAATTTTACTAGAAAATATTTCCAAATCCGTCGGTAAAGATTTTTACCGACGGAATATTTTGTCGGTAAAAAAGTTACAATATTCGTAAAATCCGTCTCTATTCTGTCGTTAAAATTAGCAGATTTTTTAATGTTCCTTTTCTTTACTTCCCAACCCCTGTACCTAAATCTAAAATATCAAAAACAACATAGACTATTTCAAACTAAACTAACACATACTATTCCAAGTTAATACAGTCTAACTCATAATATTCTAAGTTAAAACATAGTTCACCAAAATAAAAATAAGTATCATCAACAAGTAGCAAAATACCAAAATAAAAGTAAATATGATCAACAAGTAGCAAAATACCAAAATAAAAGTAAGTATCGTCAACAACAAGTATCTAGCAAGATTAAACCCTTCGAGCCATAGAATCCATAAGAAGTTGTAGCTTTTTATCTACTTCCTCCCAATATTTTAAATCTTCTTCCATCTTCTCCTCCATTTGTTCCTTTTATTTATTTTCCCTTTCCTCCCAATCTTTTCTCTCTTCAGCATGCTTTTACTCCATTTCTTCCCGGCTTTTCTTTTCTTCGTTCATCTCATTCTTAAATTCAGTTAAACTAGCTTCAACCATTTGCGTGTTAGATTCATTGCTAGTACCATCACTAGCCAATGATGAGTCAACTAAACCAAGAGCGTACACCCGTTGTTTCTTTATGCCGGCAACTCTCAAGTATATCTCATTTTCCTCCTCAACAGTTAACTCAGTTTCTCTTTCGGCGGATGCCACCTCCATTTCGCGTTGATAGTCCTCCTACAAAATATATATATATATATATATATATATATATATATATATATATATATATATATTTATATATATATATATATACTCCCTCCGTCCCGGAACAATCTTCACACTTTCCCTTTTGGGCGTCCCAAAACTTACTTCACACATTTAAAACTTACCTAAAATGGAAAGGAATCTTTACTATTCCCTCCACTCATTCTCTCTCCTACATTATTTTAATACTCACAAGACCATTATAATTTACTATTCCCTCCACTCATTCTCTCTCCTATTTTACTTTCACACTCACAACACTTTCAATATAATACTCCCTCCTTAAAACATGTGCAAACAGTGTATGTGAACATTGTTCTGGGACGGAGGGAGTATATATCATTATTAACATACATGAACAAAAAAAATCCAATTTATAAATAATATACTTACACAAATTTTTCTAGCATGATTGTCCACATAGGTACCATCTCTGCGAACATGTGTCCTCAGTTGAAGTTTAAACAAACTATGTGTGATGCCTTGATTTTCTTTTTTTCTGCCACAAGACCAATGCAACATCTATAAATATATTAAAGCAAAGTCGTTTCTAAATTTGGCAAGTTGGAGCCCAAAAATGTCACTATCAAGTGGTTAAAAATAAAAATTGATTCAACACATGGTTTTAGCTAGGGGTGTTCACGGTCCGGGTTGGTCCGGTTTTTGTCAAAATTTTAGAAAATCAGGACCGGACCAAATACTTTGGTTCTGTAAAAATTTAGGACCAGGACCGGACCAATACATTATAGGACCGGTCCCATCGGTCCGGTTCCAATGGTCCGGCTGCTCCACCGGGCTCTACAAACTACAATATAATATAATTTTTTACAATAACAAAATCTACAAGCAAGCATATTTAAAATTAATATTTAGTTGAAGTCATTACTCAAGTATTTAGTTGAATCGTATTGGGATCAAGTGGTCAAATTTGAAAATTTACCTTCTATTCCGTCCTTCAAAGTTAGATACGAGCAGGTACACACCATGGTAATTGAATTTTCTATTTAGCTTCTGCAATTGTATATCTGGATTCTGAGGAGTATAATTTCAATAATTGGAGAACTTTGAAATGAAAAATGGCCCACCCTTGTTGGCTTCAAGTTCTCCTGTATAAGGTAAAAGTTAATATATATATATATATATATATATATATATATATATATATATATATATATATATATATATATATATATATATATATATATATATATATATATATATATATATATATATATATATATATATATATATATATATATATATATATATATATATATATATATATATTCGTCCGTCCCCCAGATCAAGCGAGTATTTTTTTCAAAACCAGGACCGGATCAAATAATCGGTTCCATAAAAATTTGGAACCAGGACCGGAACAATACTATTTTTTTCGGTCAGGTTTATACTGGTCCAGTCCGATTCTACTGGTCCGGTCCGATTCCTCAGATTTTTTGTACAGCCCTAGTTTTAGCAAATGATTTTGGCAAATGGTTTTTTAACATGGGTGGAGAGAAAGAGAAAAAATAATCTTTACTACTCACACTCTTTGAAAACTTTTGAAAATGTGTAATTTTTTTTCTTTTTCATTAATTAATCAACACTAGGTGTCTAGACTAGGTTGCAATATTTGAACGTTTTCTAATTATTTCTTTAAAAAAAATAATTGTTTAATGAGCTTTAAAATTTATTATTTTTAATTCAGAAAAATTGAAAAAATACCCCATTTTAGTCTAATAAACTCATTAAACAGTTATAATCTAAATATATATTCTTAAATTTTAGAATAATTTTATTGTTTTCTAATTATTAATTAATAACAGTTTTTGTTTGTATTAACGATAGTTTTTAAATTTAAATGTGGATATTTAATTTATTTTTTTCACTTTTAATCTAAAATTTAAGAATATATATTTAGATTATAACAACTTTTCTTATGTTTTCGAGATAGATGATCATTAGTTAGACAGTTTTTTTTATTTTACTTTTATCAAAAAAAGAAGAAGATTTTATTTTTAAAAAAAAATAAAAAAATTGAAGAATGTGGATATAATATAGGTGACTATAGGGAGGGGCGAGGGGGGTAAGGGAAGTTTTGGAGGAAAAAATTGGGTACATTTTATTTAAAAATAAATTTATTATGTTATATAGTAATTACTATTAATTCATGTTTGTAGGTTTATAGATCCGAATTATTAATCTTAATAGTTGAAAATTTCATTTTGCTTTAAAAAAACATACCACTACTACTTTAAATAATAATTCTTTCTTTTTTCAAAAAAAAAAAAGTATATGAATTTTTACTTTCAAAAAATAAATATGAATGATTGAAAAAATAAAAGAAAAATGTTCAAGATTTCAAATTTAAGTAAATAAGATGATTGAGATTTATTCATTTATTTATTTGTTTGAAACAAGAAGATAATTTAATTGAGAAAAAAAGGTAAGGAGATAACTGTTCTTTTCAATAAAAGTCATACAACTAAAATGGGATAAGTGTCTGCCTTAACTATTTTCTAATATTATCTTTCAAGAAATAAAAAAAAACTATTTTCTAATATTATCAAAATATATTCCTTCGCATTTTTTTTAATCAAACCCTTCTTACTCTGAAAATTATAAATTTCATTAAACGGACATATTTTTGAAAAATTGCGAATTTCTAGGCTTAAAATTGGAAGCTACTTTTTTATTCTTTGAACTTAGCTACTTTGTTTTGTGTTTTTTTTTAACGATTTTTAGCTACTTTGTTTAAAAAATAAAATTCTTTATTATTTGATCATTATTTTTTAATTTATGATGACATATCTTTTTATAGAAATAGAGTATTTTGTTTTTTTTTATTTTGTAACTTCATTTAATGTTTTGTTATCATAAAATTTAAATATAGAATAATAATTTTTAAAATGGTGCATTAATTTTTTAAATGGTTACTAATATAAATAATATTTTAAAGTAAAAAGTGATCTTTTTAATGTGAAAATTGATAAACCGAGAAAACTAAATGGGGGGATGGAGCCATGACTCTATTGTTTTTGTTTATAGACATAATTTAGGGGTGATGGGCTGACTATGAGGAAGAAGTTAAATTTCTCTTTGTGTTGAAAGTAAAAAGTATCATTAAATGTGAAGATAATTTATTTGAAGCTGATTTGGGATTTTTGGTTGGCAGATTGAAAGTTGTCCACAAAATCTTGCTAACGAAATTAATTGACGATATTTATGATAGCATCTGTAATTGACTCAATACACTCTAATTAAAAATAATAATAAAATTATTACATCTACGATTTTGTAAGCAAATTTTTGTAATTATTTTGTGTCCCTACTATTACCCCATTAGTATATGGGAGAGAAAAAGGTTGGTTAAAAAGAAAGTGAAAAAATATTTTAGAAAATTATAAAAGGTGATATGTGATTCTATTTTATAAGCTTCAATTTCTTCGAGCAAGTCTTTATTTTTTACTCTCTATTTTAAAATAAATATAAAAAAAAAAATAGAATTTCTCTTAATTAAATAGCAAATTTGAAAAATTATTGAACATTCATTTTAGAGATTTAAAAAGGTTTGCATTCATACTTTCGGAGAGAATAGCCTACTAGGTGGATTTTCTTTATTTTTTATTGAAAGATATCTTAAAAAGTATTGATTCGAGTAGAAGTGAAACAGTATTTGATGAAAAAACTGTCGTCGGTCGGTGGAGATGATAGTTCTTCAAGTGCTAAATCTACTACGAATGTTTTGTTTCAGGAAGTATTTCGAAATGTTTAAGTAGTATTCACACTTTGGTCTTTCGATTTACTATTTCAAGACATGCATATATATATATATATATATATATATATATATATATATATATATATGTTAATGTAAGATCATGTGTTGCCATGAATGTCATCCCAAGTGTTGCAAACCAAATATTGCCACCGGTGTTGCCAAAAGTGTTGCCATTTGGAATTGGCGACACCGAGTTAGTTACCGTATTTTTCACAAATATTAATGGGTAAATTAATGTTTATATAACAAAGAGTTAGTCACCTTAAAATGAGCTTAAAATCAAAGAATGTAAATGTAAATTCTTCAAAGCGTTAATCACGAAGAAGAAAAGAAGTTAACAAATAAACATGTGTTTATTTGTTTAATTGATGACCAAGCCAGAGATATTTTATTCAGCTATTCGGGGGAGAACAAGTCAAAGTACAAGGCAATCAAAGCTAAGAGGTACAAGCATGAGAAGCAAGAGAAGACTAGGTCTCCTACAATGAAGGCGAGAAGGCATAAAATGAGGAAACAAACTCAAGGTCGTTAGCTGATCATTTGAGTAGGCTCCAAGACTTTGTGGCCTATAAATAGTGCAAGTGGATCTTCATTGAAGATCATCCAATTCGTAAAACGCAAATCCGCACAAGAAAAGTAGAATTCTCGCTCTCAAGTGTTGCCATTCATCGGCAACACTTTGTCCAACACTCGAATATTTCATATAGATTTTTATATTTTTGTGAGGTTTTTGAGTGTTTATTTACAGAGAGAATTCGTGTATGTTGTTCCTTATATCAGGGTTCGTTTATCATTAAGGAACAACCTTGACCTTGTATTGAATTCATATTATTAATAGAAAGGTCTTGCCTTTTAGGCACCCATCAAGTTATATATTTATATAACTTGATAAAAATTATATTCTTGTGTATTGCTTTAATTCTTCCGCCGCAAATTATATTTATTTCTATTGATTTGTGCTTTTTCTAGAATTGGTGAATGTGTTGTTGTTAGTGTCATCAACACTAAGAACAACACCCGTGAGTTTTATCTCACCTTGTGAGTTTCGTCTCATAAGTTCTTAGCCATAGACAATTTCAATTGGTATCAGAGCCTAGCACTTGATATACTAAGTGTTTAGATCCTTTTGTCATGGCTTATGATCCCGCAAACCCTAATCAAAAGAGATTACCGGTTTTAGACGGATCTAATTATGCTTATTGGAAGATTCGCCTACGCTCGTATATCAAATCAATTGATCTTCGGGCTTGGCGATCTATTTTAAATGGTTATTCTGTTCCAATGCTTCCTCCGGATGACGATGGTGACGTTCAAGTCAAACCCGAATTCGAGTGGACAATTGAAGAGAATAATCTTGCTAGTTTCAATGAAAAGGCACCGAATGCCATCTATGAATGGGTTGACATGCATATGTTCAAACTCATTCAAAATAGTCCCTCCGCAAAAGATGCTTGGGATACTTTACAAAGATTTTGTGAAGGAGATGGCAAAGTGTCCGAGAAACAAAGCTTAGAGGTCTCACTAGTAGATTTGAAAGATTAAGAATGGGTGAAAACGAAGACATCTCGTCTTATTTTGAAAAGTTGATTGATATTTCAAATGCTTGTCAAGTATTAGGGAGCCTTTTACAAATAAACAACTTGTTTCAAAAGCTATTCGTACTCTTCCCGAACGTTTTAATATTAAAGTTTCAAATATTGAAGAGGCCCATAATCTTTCAACAATGGACATCAACTCCTTAATGAGTATTTTGAAAAACTTTGAGTTGAATCTCAATGAACAGACGGAGGCTTCTAAAGGCAAGAATATTGCCTTAAAAGTCGAATCTTCTGACACATGTGTGGACGATGAAGAGGAAGTCTTCGAGGAGTTAGATGAAAATACTAGTGTAGCTTTACTTGCAAAGAGATATAATTCTATGGTTAGAAAATTTAACAAAGTGCAGGTAAAGGCTAAGGACCAAATGGCCAAAACCTCTAGTTTTGTGCCAAGGAGAAGTCCTCCTCCAAATCAAAAGGATATCCCACCAAGGCGTGCATCCTCGGAAAAGATCCGGTCCGATCCTAAGTACATTGAATCTATTCAATGTCATGCTTGTTCCGGTTGGGGTCACTATGCCAATGAATGTGCTAACACCTTGAGAAAGGCGGGCAAAAATTTGTGGGTATCTCTTAGTGATGGAGAGGAGGAAGGAACGGAGAAAGAAGAACAGACGGAGCAAGTGGTCATGATGGCCACGGTAGAGGAGCTACCTTCGACTGAGAGTGTTACTTCAAGTGTTGTTCCAAATTTGACAACACTTGACACAACATTGGTGACTTCTTCGTAGTAAAAGTGTTGCCCAAGTGTCGTCCAGAATTGGCAACACTTGTACAACACTCAAAGGTATGATTCGTTTAATGATCTTAATTTAGATGGTTCAACTGATTTAAATTCGCAGGAGATTATAGAGGATGATCTTAATAAAGATGAGCTTATTTTTGAATTAAAACCTCTATAAATCTCTCCTCGTGGAATGGAAAAAGGAGAATAAGATGGTGGTTTTCTTGAAAAAGGAAAATCAGGATCTTAAGAACTCCTTGACTCGGCTTGAAGCTCAACTCAAGAGGAGAGACTTGGATCTTGATAAAATCAAGGACAAACTCAACCTAGCCGAATCCACCTTCAAAAAACTCAACACGAGTTCATCCAAATTGGATGAAATACTCAAATTGAGTAAGCCTCGAAAGTCGGGTCTGGTTCCAAGAATCACTTGAAAGTATTACCTCTTCCTTGTTTGATGTTGAAACTAAAAATTGTTTTGTAAAAGAGCGTGTCAAGGAAAAGGGTAGCACTCCTAGTGATTCTTCCGATCAATCCAATAAGTGTGGATACCGTCATAAAGCCGGACATTTAAAATCGATTGCATTTTTCTTCAAAAGAAAATGTCCAGCCTTTCAAGTGTCGCCTCAAGTGTCGCCAATTTCTCAGGGCAACACTCACAACAACACCGGTGAACGTAAATCCGCATTTTCAAAAAGGGTCAAGTTACCCAAGGAAAACCGAAATGCTATGTTGTTTATACAAAGCCTTAAGGACTAACATTGCAGAACTTGGTACTTTGATAGTGGTTGTTCACGTCATATGATCGGTACAAAATCATTCCTAACAGAGTACCAACCTATTCAAGGAGGCTCAAAGGACTTATGGTGGTGGAGGCAAGAGTTAAATAGTTGGTAAAGGAACACTCGGATATTGTTGGTTTTCCTCCTTTGAAAATGTCTTGCACGTAGATGGTTTACTTGCTAATTTAATTAGCATTAGCCAATTATGTGATGACAATTTGGAGGTAAAATTCAATAAAAATACCTGTGAAGTGTTTGATAACACTAACTTTTGTGTCATGATCGGAATAAGATCAAGTGATAATTGCTATCCGGTTGGTAATAAATCAAGGTGCAATTTGACAAAACTTGATGATATTAGGTTATGGCATCAAAAGTTAGGTCATTCTCATTATAGAAATCTTGAGAAGATTATCAAACATAATGCCGTCAAAGGTGTTCCTAAACTAGACCTCAAAAACACCGTGATGTGTGGTGACCGTCCAAAAGGGTAAGCAAACTCGTGTTGCTCACAAAGTGTTGAGCAACACAATGAGCAACACTCAGAACAACACATTGTTTTCAGCTTCTACATATGGACTTGATGGGTCCTATTGAGGTAGAAAGCTTGGGAGGTAAGAAGTATGTTTATGTGATAGTTGATGATTTTTCTAGGTTTACATGGGTGTATTTCTTAAGAGAAAAATCTGAAACCTTTGATAAATTTACTCACTTAGTCTCTAAAATCAAAAACATGTTTTGTTCTCCTATTTTTCGAATAAGATCAGATCATGGTAGAGAATTTGAAAACATCTCCTTTTCTACTTTTTGTAGTAAAAAGGGGATACACCATGAGTTTTCAAAGACTCCAAAACACCACAACAAAATGGTGTCATTGAAAAGGAAAAATAGGACTTTAATGGAAATGGCTCGTGTTATGCTAATTGCTAGAAATATTTCTAAAGGTTTTTGGGCCGAAGCATTAAACACTCTTGTCACACTACAAATAGAGTTTTCTTAAGACCCGGTACAACTATGACACCCTATGAGATTTTAAATGGAAAGAAACCTACGGTTCACTATTTTCATGTGTTTGGGTGTTTGTGTTACATTTTAAATGACCGGGAATACTTAGGAAAACTTGATTCTAAGAGTGACAAAGCCATCTTTCTTGGCTACTCTCAAAACAAATATGCTTATCGTGTCTATAATTTGAGGTTAAAAGTGATTCAAGAATCGGTAAATATTGAATTTAACGATTACTTGAGTGCCACAGAGAACCAAATGATGATATACCTCCGACTTTACTAGAAGAAGTCGAACAAAGGGTCGGAATGTAACCGATTCACCATCAGCCACAGATTCAAGTGTTGCCCAAGTGTCGCCCGAAATGGCAACACCCGAGGCAACACAGAGAACGAACAATGGCTGGAAATTCTCGAGAGCAAAGTGACTGTAAGGAGAAGATGGATTGGTGTACCATCAAGGCAGAGAGATCCCCCAAATCGAATTAGAAATTATCATCCCATTACTCAAGTAATTGGTGATGTTAATGAAGGGGTTAGAACAAGGAACAAGGAGCCGCTTGATTACGTAGATATGGTTAGATATGTGTGTATGTCCTCCACATACTCAGTGAAACAATCGAATGATGGAGTCTTCATCACTCCAGAGCAAGTATGCTAAGAGTCTCGGTGAAAAGATTTGGATCGGAGAGTGCCAAGAGCTCTAAAATACCTATGGGATCATCTCTTAAGGTAACCAAAGATCAGCAGCAGGAGGATGTTGACCCAACTCGTATAGATCCATGATAGGTAGTCTTCTTTATCTTACCGCGCCGTCCCGATATAATGTTCAGCCGTAGGTGTTTGTGCTGCTAGATATCAATCTGCTCCTAAAATTTCTCACCTAAATGCCGTCAAGAAAATCATCAAATATGTGTCCGGGACAAGTGAATTGGGAATCTGTTCACCAAAGACACTAATACCAACTTAGTTGGTTTTAGTGACTCGACAAGGTGGGATATAGATGACAGAAAGAGTACTAGTGGGGGTTGTTTTTCTTGGGTAATAATCTAGTGTCATGGTACGCCGCAAGCAAAACCGTGTTTCTCTCTCGACCGCCGAATCAATATGTGGCGGCCAGGGAGTTGTTGTTCACAACTAATATGGTTAAAACACATGCTTGATGACTATGGTCTTGATAGTAATATCTTGACCATGTATTGTGACAATGAGTGCTATAAATATCTCCAAAAACCCTGTACAACACTCACGCACTAAGCACATTGATATCCGCCATCATTTTTTAAGAGATTTAGTACAAAAGGAATTGATCCAAATAGAGCATATTGATACAAAACATCAACTTGCCGATATTTTGACCAAAGCCTGGACCATGAGAGATTTTCAAGTTTGAAAAATCTCTTGGTCTATGTTTTCTATAAATCAAGTGTTGCCGTCAGTGTTACCAACACTGTCAGCAACACTTTGTATGAGTTGTATATTATCTTTAAAAAAAATATAGCTAGTTTAATCCCAAATGGGGGGCATTTACTGACCTTTCTGTTCTAGTATGTGTACATTCTTAAGGTTAACATTTTTTTTATAAAATACCCCTTTGTGCTAAAAAGTGACGAAGTCACTCACATTGTTGTTGATATTGAAAAAAAGGCAAAGCTTGTGAAAATTCCCAAAGGGAATATAATGTAGTGTTTTATACTAAGTATTAGGACATGGAGCTCGCTACTACAAAGGTACCCTACTTGAAAGGTATAAAACTTACTAATTGTAGCTTTACACTTTAATAAAAAACTCGGGGCACGGAGCTCGCTACTACGATGCTTCCTTGTAAATAAAGAAAGTGTAAAGTGTGCTTATAAATTGCCTAAGGAATGATAAGTTATATATGTTGAAAAATATCAAGGGGATTTTATTTAAAAATGTTGCCTTGTGTGTCACGCAACATTGCTAGTAACACATTAGTAGATGCTACATTAATTTTTTATTTTCTTGTTTTTGTTTTTGTTATTTAAATTTTAAATTTCCAAAAGTCTATTTGCTTATATTTAGAGTTTGTGAAATTTAAAAGGTTTTTAGCAAAAATTTTTATTTTTGTCAAACTAAGTGTAATTTTGTAATATCTATTTTTTAAAATTCATCCCTTTGAATTTTGAAAAACACAATTTTATGGATATTACTAAAATTATGTTTAGTTATTATTAAAAATTATAAAAATTATAAAAATTAAAAAAAAAAAAAAAAAAAAAAAAAAAAAAAAAAGGATTTTTTTAAAAATGGCGGATAACACTTGAGTTTGTTGGGATTTTTGAGAGATAAGTGGAGATTTAATTAATTTGACATTGTCAAATCAATTAAATCCTACCACTATTCACTCATTAAAACCTCTCTAAACCCTCACTCTCTCTCTTCTCGTTGTTCTCTCTCTCTCTAGGCGTTAAACCGAAACCCTTGTCCAGTTCTTCGTCTTCTTCATTCTTCTTCAATCCTCCATGGCAAGCACCAAAAATTCACCCCAAATTTCATCACCCATGGAAATTTCGCCTCTAGCTCCCTCTAGTGTTGCCTCAAATGTCGCCGTTCCAACGGAGATATCCCCGCGACACTTTCGGCCACACCCTCAACCTCACCCTCATTAGACATTGTTGTCTATGATCCTTCCAAAATTCCCATTCCTATTAATCTTCCGTAAGCTACCCTCCATAGAGCTCACCTTCGCCCCTCAAAAGAAGACCAAGAAGAGAAAGGCGGTTGATGCCTCTTCGTCTTTTAGGGGTGGAGTGCGTAGACAATCTGAGAGGATCAAAACCTTGTTCAGGTCCAAGATTCCTTCCAACACGGCTGATGATCCAAGAATGTGGAGGATAGCTCGAGTTCTTCTCTCAACATTTCGTCCGAGGAAGGTTCGGACCCAGCTTTTAAAGCGACAAAGGAGCCCTCATCATCTTCCTCGATGAGGATGAAGAAGCTTGGATGGAAGATGAAGAAACCCTTGTCAAGCTCACCCAAGTTGAAGAAGAAACAGAAAAATTTCATCAAGTGTCGCCCAAGTGTTGCCGATGAAATGGCAACACCCGAAGCAACACTCCGCCGCCAAGACCAAAGCACAATCGAGTTCTCCTTCGTATTCTCCTATTTTCTGGCCTGAGGTACACTCTCCTAATCCCTCTCAAGATGAAAAATCAGATTATGAGTCTTTTGGATTTTATGAACGTCCATTTCTTTCGGAAGAATTTTATAGTGATGCGAGTCTTCATAATTTTGTTGAAGATTCTGAGAAAAAAATTCTGAATGAAAAGAATATTTATGTGACTCAATTCAAGGAGTTAGGTGTGTATCAGTTTTTGGAGGATAGGATGTTTTTGCCTACGGTGACTAGAGTGTCATCGTATATTGAAAGTGTGGTTAGGAATTTCTTTGCTCATCTTAGGGATAATATTGATGATAGGAATACCCCTCATTATGGAAAGATTTTTGTTAGGGGCAATATCTATGATTTTAATCCCTTGATCATCAACAAGGCATTCGGCCTCCCTAATGTCGAAGATGAGAGTTTGGAATATGATCCTAATGCCTTAGCCACCTTTTTAACTGGAGGGAGAATCACCATTTGGTCTGATCACTTTAGGTCTACCCATCTCACTTCTTTGTTTAGCGTGCTCCACAAGATTTGTATAACAAATTGGCTTCCTACGGCAAACGAGAACACGGTCACTTTTGAGCAAGCTAATTTGTTGTACAAACTAGGCAAGAAACAAAGAGTTAACTTTGGGAGACTTGTATTTGCTCACCTTGCTGCATGGGCTAAGAAGAAAAAGACCTCCTCCTTCATTTTTCCTTCCCTTATTTTCCAAGTCCTAATGTACCAAAACCTTAAGCCTTGGAATGGTGATAATATCTCTGAAAAGCCCGTTTATTACGTAATTACCAAACACTTTACCGAAGGTGATAGGCACAGGATTTACCTTGGGTTTTGGTTACAAATGCTCCTCCCGTTATCGCTCGCTACCAGGTCGCCCCCAAGTGTCGCCCGAAACCGGCAACACTTCGGCAACACCGCTCCCGTAATGGTTGATGCCGCTATGGTACTTAATTTTTTCAATAGTCGTCAAGCACATTGACTCGCAATTCAGGGTGGTTGGACATGCGCACCGACATGATGAAAATGGTGGATTTAATTTCTTCCAAAATAGGGGGAGATAAGCCACCAAGGCGTGATGATGATGATGGAGCTGGGAATGGTGTCGGGCCAAGTGGGACAGCAGAGGGAGGTGAAGGAGCCGGAAATGCAGCTTTAAAGATGGTTGGTTTGAATGGTGGTTGATTTTGGTGGTTTGGAACAAAAACAATTTTATTTGTTTTATTTTGGTTTGTAATGCTTAAACAAATTTTATTTCGTTTTTTTTTTCTTTGTTTCGGGCCGGAATTTTCTTCAAACTTGGATGGATGTTTTTTGTTGAATGGTGGAATGGTTGGTTTAAGATTTTAATAATTATTTTGGTTAGTTATTAATTTCGTATTAAGGGGGAGATTTTTGTAAAGATTTTGATACTTCATTTGCTTAATGGTTGATGTTTTGGATTGAAAAATATTTCAAAACATTGCCTCGAAGGTTTATGTTGCCGCTATTAAAATCTCGTGGCATTTTCGGTTTTAGTTAAGTTTGACTAACCTGCTTTTTGAAAAGATCATCACATTGGTATTTTGTGAAGAAATCAAGAACTATGGGGGAGATTGTTAATGTAAGATCATGTGTTGCCATGAATGTCATCCTGGGTGTTGCAAACCAGTGTTGCCACCGGTGTTGCCAAAAGTGTTGCCATTTGGAATTGGCGACACCGAGTTAGTTACCGTATTTTTCACAAATATTAATGGGTAAATTAATGTTTATATAACAAAGTAGTTAGTCACCTTAAAATGAGCTTAAAATCAAGAATGTAAACATGCCTGTGCGTTAATCACGAAGAAGAAAAGAAGTTAACAAATAAACATGTGTTTATTTGTTTAATTGATGACCAAGCCAGGAGATATTTTATTCAGCTATTCTGGGGGAGAACAAGTCAAAGTACAAGGCAATCAAAGCTAAGAGGTACAAGCATGAGAAGCAAGAGAAGACTAGGTCTCCTACAATGAAGGCGAGAAGGCATAAAATGAGGAAACAAACTCAAGTCTGTTAGCTGATCATTTGAGTAGGCTCCAAGACTTTGTGGCCTATAAATAGTGCAAGTGGATCTTCATTGAAGATCATCCAATTCGTAAAACGCAAATCCGCACAAGAAAAGTAGAATTCTCGCTTTCTCAAGTGTTGCCATTCAGTGTCGGCAACACTTTGTCCAACACTCGAATATTTCATATAGATTTTTATATTTTTGTGAGGTTTTTGAGTGTTTATTTACAGAGAGAATTCGTGTATGTTGTTCCTTATATCAGGGTTCGTTTATCATTAAGGAACAACCTTGACCTTGTATTGAATTCATATTATTAATAGAAAGGTCTTGCCTTTTAGGCACCCATCAAGTTATATATTTATATAACTTGATAAAAATTATATTCTTGTGTATTGCTTTAATTCTTCCGCTGCAAATTATATTTATTTCTATTGATTTGTGCTTTTTCTAGAATTGGTGAATGTGTTGTTGTTAGTGTCATCAACACTAAGAACAACACCTGTGAGTTTTATCTCACCTTGTGAGTTTCGTCTCATAAGTTCTTAGCCACAGACAATTTCAATATATATATATATATATATATAAACATATATAAGTCGAAGCTCGAGCTCGGCTCGTTAATACTCGAGTTCGAGCAGCTCGCGAAAAGCTCGAAACTTGATTCGAGCCGAGCTCGAACGGGCATTCTGGGCTCGAGCTCGAGAAAAGCTCGAGCGCGTTTAAAAGTTAACGAGCTCGACCTCGAAACTTCAAAAAGCTCGGCTTGACTCGTTTACAGCCCTACACACAAGGTCATAGGCTAGACACAGTTGTATAAGACCTAGGAAACTAAAGACTTGTCAAAGAACAGAATAAGGGGGCCAACCGGCCAAGAACACTCTTAATGAATTTGTAACTCATCCACAACTACAGACCACAAAATCTCTATTCACCAAAAAGGAATATTTGGAATCAAACATCAACATATAGAATAAATCAAAAAAATAATAAATCTAATTAAAGATTGTGTGTAATATGATTGGCAGATAGAGAATTAAGCATTCAAAGAACTACACCAAATAAAGCATCCCGTGGACTAGCCCCATGAGAAACAGTGAAAACTTACAAAGGGGGGGGGAGAACTGACCTGACCTTGCTAACTGTAACGAGAAGATGATTTGGAAAATGGCAGAATCGGAGCTTCAACAAATCGGAGCTTCAACAAAACCCTAGTTTGGCAAGTCATCGCTCGTACTTCTTCGTTAATTGATCGTCGTCGTTGTTGATTGTTTGATCGTCGGATTGTTGAGAGAACGGGAAGAACGACAAAACGGGAAGAGAGAAAGGGATTTGGATGTCATCGTTGTTGATTGTTGAAAGAACGGGGAGGGAAGAGAGAGAAAGGGATTTGGATATGGAAATTGAAATTTGAAACAGAAGGGAGGCGCTGCTGACTCTTTGTTTATTTGTGATTAGGGCGGCCGCACAAACGTTAGGGCGACCGCACAAACATAGGCAGAGGAATTAGGGCGGCCGCACAAGAGTTGGGGCGACCGCACCAACATTTCTTTTTTATTTTTAATTTATATAGCGACGAAAATCATCCCTCGTTAATTTTTTTTTTTAATCCGTCCTTAAATCCGTCGGTAAGGTGTAAAAGAAAAAATATTTTTAAAATTTTTTAATTTATATAGCAACGGAAAACATCCCTCGGTAATTTTTTTGAAATCCGTCATTATCTCCGTCGGTAAGTTGTAAAAGAAAAAATATTTTTAAATTTTTAATTTATATAGCGACGGAAAACATCCCTCGTTAATTTTTTTTAAATTCGTCGTTAAATCTGTCGGTAAGTTGTTAAAGAAAAAATATTTTTAAAATTTTTAATTTATATAGCGACGAAAACATCCCTCGTTAATTTGTTTGAATTCCGTCATTAAATCCATTGATAAGTTGTAAAAGAAAAAATATTTTTAAAATTTTCAATTTATATAGCGACGGAAAACATCCCTCGTTAATTTTTTTAAAAATCCGTCGTTAATTCCTTCGGTAAGTTGTCGGGAAAAAACCCGCACTTTTTTTGCGTCACTGCGTCAGTATTACGATGGATATAGCGATGGAATATATTCCGTCGTTAAATCCGTCGATATATTTGTCAAAGACATGTTACTTCGGTTTTGTCGGAGATCCGTCGCTAATTCCGACGGATTTTTTTCCGTCGCTATTTGACAGTTTTCTTGTAGTGGACCAAGTTATGGCCGCCAGATTAGGGACAGATGTGGTGGTAGCCGGTTTGGCCGGTTCATCGTCTGTTTCAGCGATGGCTGGGGTGGTGGTGGTGATGTTATTCTCGGGTTTTGGATAGGTGTCATCGACAAACTTTAGGAGGTCGAGGCCAAAAAGGATAGAGGTTATTTGGGATGCCCATGTGAGATAGGTTAGGGGGTGAGGGTACGACAATAATAAGATAGGTTGACCAAGAAGAGGGGTTGGTCGGGTTGGGCAGCGTTTGGAATGGTGGAGGAAGCTCCGGCCATTGCAAGGGTGGGGAGGGGCTGTCGAAAAAGGAAGAGGGTTTTAGGATTTTTGGGTTTTGAATCTTAATGCTCTGATACCATGTAAGATTTAGAAAAACATGATTTGTATATTCACAAGAAACCAATATTTATAGTACAATAGGAAGAGTCCTATTCTAATACAATGATTTTGAAATCTATTCTATATAATTGAATATCTTGTTTCCTAATCTATATACAGCTGAATTATACACCAAATCAATCTAGAAACCAAGGTAGATTAGGTAACTGCCAAGGGATGAGGCGGGCGCCTGAGATTGTTTGAAGCGGACGTCTGGGAGACAGTAGGTGTGGCTGTGGCATGTTGGCGCTGAAGCGGGCGCCTGGGAGAGCTTGAGGCGGACGCCTGGGAGACAGTATGTGCGGCCATGGTTTGTTTGAGCTGAGGCGGGCGCCTGGCAAGTGACGAGGCTGGCGCCTCACTTCCTGATGCTGTGTCATCCTTGTCATCCTTAATACCAACCTCGTTATTTTAATTCTACAAAACCTTTAGCTTTATTACAGTTGGATGTTTGGGGGTCCTCCTCGGTCCCTTCAGTAAATTCAACTTGTCTATTATTGATGATTTTTCTCGATATTTTGCATTTCCCATTATTTCATAAGTTCGATGTTTTTATCGTATTCTCTGATTTTAAGTCTTTGATAAAGAATCAACTGTCTCATAAGATTTATGCCTTATACAACATAAAAATTGTTCAAACTGATGGGGAGGAAAATTCATTAATCGTCAATTTGTTGCTTACTTGATTGAACATGGTATTGGGCATCAGACCTTGTGTCCTTACACTACCCTACAAAATGGGATTGTTGAGCGCAAACATCATCATATTATGAAAATGGGTCTTTGCTTACTTGCTCAATCAAAGGTTCCCATGAAATTTTGGCTTGAATCATTCTCTACTGCTATGTTTCTCACAAATAGGTTGCCTATGCGTCAACTTCAATATATCTCCCCTTTTGAAAATTTATGGAAACGTATTCCGGATTATCGCTTCCTGAAAGCATTTGGGTGTACGTGTTTTCCCAACCTTGTTCCATATAATCAGCACAAAATAATGCTCAAATCTACACGTTGCGTGGTTTTAGGCTATTACTTAATGCGAAAAGGGTACAAGTGTTTTAATCCCATCATCGGTTGGATCGATATTTCTCGTCATGTTTTATTTGATGAGCATCACTTTTTCTACGTGTTCAATAATTTTGACGCAGCTCATCCTGGTTAGAGACAGCAAATTCATAGTCAAAGTCCTACTTCTACAGTTCCTTCCACTGCACCAGAAACCAGGCCTATGCTTCCTCTGGACAATCAGACCACCTGTTGAGCTCAATATTGCCATGTGTAGCAGCACAACCTGGGCCTCTACAACAGCCCTTTGACGCTCCAGTTAGCCTAGCGGCTAGCAGCCCTCAATACATTGTATTTTTCTTGGTTATGATAATCTACGTAAATGATACAGATGGATGGATTTAATTTCTGGAAATTTTAATTTATATATCTCGCCACGTGGTATTTGATGAATCTCACTTTCCTTGGCAAAATAGTGGCACAATTGAAATTTTTCTAGGTTCGTGTCAGCCACAAACAGGCTGCCCAATATCTTTTAACTGCATTTCAAGCAACCAGGCTCCTTCTCGGCCCAACTCTCTCCTGTTCTTTCTTCGGGCGGGCCTCCTTCTGTGCAGACCAACACATGTCAGCCCAGACCACGGTTTGCAAACAGTCCTGTTCTGCTGCATCTACCACCGGTTGCAGCTTCCCAGGCCAGCTCTCCCTCTTCAGGAAACACAAGCGCAGTCCCTGCAAATTCTGGAAAAGCACAATCTGGTTCTACCGAGTCTCTACAACCCCCTACTTCTATGCAGAATTCCAGTGACACTTAAGGCACCAGCTCAATGTCTGTAAACTCCCTGGATTCTTCTGGCAGTCCCTCTGCCTCACCGGATACTGTTGGAACATTCTTGTTCCTTTAATGCCATAATACTCTAGCTTGGAAAAAGTTTGAGAATAGATGGAGGTGGAAGCGTACTTGTTGAATCCATCTAGTCTTATGTTTTAGAAGAAAAAGAGAAGAAAATAGGAAGATGAAGTTCTTCTAAATGATAGTGCCCTCTCTTGATCTTGTATGAGAGAATATGAAAGTTTTGTATGTGTCTAAAGGCTGATGGAAAGCCATATATATATGAGACTAAGTGACACTTCATTTAGGGACTACACCCTTTCACATGGAATACTGTGAAGTTACCATTCTGCCAATCATTAAATGACAACTTACATCTTAGGAATTCTACACATTGATTAATTTTCTACACTTATATTATAACATTATATTTATGATTTATACATGCATGTCTATATGTTTTTGTATATTTATTAAGTATACATATTTTGCAATCCATGTTCTAACAATCTTCTACTTGGATTGCATGAATATGTGTTTATACTTAATAACCCTTATAATCATATTTATAATGTAAATGACAATCATATGTGCACATTTATTGTCATTCAACACAATCTCGTCCATTAGTTCTACAAATATAAGGATTAAAGGAGCAATCGTTGTAATTGATTCACAACTAAATCAACAATGATCATATATATATCAAACTAAATGACATAGATTAAGTGTAGATGTGTAGCATGAAAAATTGATGAATATATATATATATATATATATATATATATATATATATATATATATATATATATATATATATATATATATATATATATATATATATATATATATATATATACATATATACATATATACATATATATATATATATATATATACATATATACATATATACATATATATACATATATGTATATATGTATATATACATATATATACATATATGTATATATGTATATATACATATATATATATATATATATATATGTATATATATGTATATATGTATATATACATATATATGTATATATGTATATATATGTATATATATGTATATATATATATATATATATATATATATATGTATATATATATATATATATATATATATATATATATGTATGTATATGTATATATATATATATATATATATATATATATATGTATATATGTATATGTATATATATGTATATATACATATATATATATATATACATATATGTATATATACATATATACATATATATATATATATATATATATATATACATATATATATATATATATATATATATATATACATATATGCATATATACATATATACATGTATGTATATATACATATATACATATATATATATATATATATATATATACATATATACATATATGCATATATATATATATATATATATATATATATATATATATATATATAAATATAATGAACGTATATATATTCTCCCAACTAGTCGTATTTAATCAAATGAGATCAATACCGTAAAATCAATAATTAAATGTTATTAAAAGTTGTTACACCCATATGAGCAGTATGCTCGTGAAACACTAAATGAGATAGCGCTTTAGTAAACGGATCCGCAAACATGGAATTTGTTCCTATAAGTTGAATTTCTATTTGTTCATTTCATACTCTTTCTCTTACAACAAGAAACTTAATATCTATATGCTTGGATTTAGATGAACTATTATTGTTATTAGAGTACAAGACTGTTGCTTGATTGTCATAATGTATCTTGAGTGGTCTCTAGATAATATCAATAATTCGCAGTCCTTCAATAAAATTGCGCAACCATATAGATTGATTGGATGCTTCGTAACAAGCAACAAACCCGGCTTCCATGGTAGAAGACGTTACGAGTGTTTTCTTGGAACTCCTTCAAGATACTGCTCCACCGGCTAATGTGAAGACATAAATAGACGTCGACTTTCGAATATATTGGCATCCAGCAAAATCAGAATTGGAATACCCAACGATCTCAAGATGATCCGATTTTGAATATGTAAGCATGTAGTCCTTAGTGTTTTGTTGGTATCTCATCACTCTTTTGGTTGCAACCCAATGTTCTCTCCCCGGATTTCTTTGGTATCGACCAAGCACTCCAACAATAAATGCAAGGTCTGGACGAGTACATACTTGTGCATACATTAAGCTTCCTACTGTTGATGCATAAGGGATATTTTCCATAAACTTGGATTCTATATTATTTTTAGTACATTGTTTGAGACAAAACTTGTCTCCCTTACAAGCAGGGGTGTCATGTGGCTTACAATTTTGTATGATAAACCTTTGTAATACCTTCTCTATATAGCCCTTTAGCGATAATCCTAAAATACCTCGTGAACGATCACGGTGAATTTGAATTCCTAATACAAAAGATGCCTCACCAAGATCTTTCATTTCAAATTTGTTTGAAAGATATTTCTTAGCATCCTTAAAAAGGTCCATATCATTACTAGCAAGCAAAATATTATCCATATATAAGACCAAAATTATAAATCTACTCCCACTGAACTTATGGTACACACAATCTTCAGCAATATTCGTTTCAAAACCAAATGAAAGAATAACTTGATTGAATTTTAAGTACCATTGACGGGAAGCTTGCTTGATACCTTAAATGGATTTCTTAAGTTTACAAACTAATTGATTAGTTTGATATAAATCAGTCACCATTTTTGGTTTCTTCATCTAGATGATTTCCTCAATATCTCCATTGAGAAAAGCCGTCTTTACATTCATTTGATGAAGCTCAAGTCGTAATGTGCTACAATTGCCATAATGATCCTAAAAGAGTTTTTAGATGATACCAGAGAAATGTTTCTTTGTAATCAATAACTTCTTTTTGAGTAAATCCCTTAGCAACAAGACGAGCTTTATATCTTTACACATTACCCAATGAATCCCTTTTGGTCTTAAAGACCAATTTACACCCAATAGGTTTCACATTCTTAGGTAATGTAATAAGATCCCAAACGGTATTGCCTTTCATGGATTTTAATTCTTCATTTATGGCATTGATCCATTTATGAGAATTAGAAATATTAAAGGCTTCATGGAAGGTGAGCGGTTCATCTCCCACTAAGTCTAAATGTTCCTCATTCTCGGCAAGAAATACAGCATAATCATTCGGAATTGCACTCCTTCTTATTCTATTGGATCTCCTTAAGGGCAATGGTTCTTCTTAGATTTGTTTGATTTGATCCTCATTATCAACATTTTCATGTTGTTAAAGATTTATAGGAGATTCTTCATTGTTTTGAATTGTAAATTCTTGTTGAACTTCAGGTATAAGTACTTATTTTTCAACGGGAATTATGGGAAGAAGTATAGAAATGGATTTCTCTTTTTCTTCAAATTCAAAACTATTCCCAATTTACCCTCAAAATTCAACATTCTCAAAGAACCTAGCATTTTCCGTTTCAAAAAAGGTTATAGTTTTCGGGTCATAGAATTTATATCCCCTAGATCTCTCAGCATATCCTACAAAATAGCTACTAACGGTCTTAGCATCCAGTTTGCCTTCATTTGGCCTATAAGGCCTTGCTTCTGCCGGACAACCCCATACATTAAGATGATTTAGAGACGGTTTCTTGTTCGTCCATAATTCATAAGGGGTTTTGTCGGTAGCCTTTGAAAGATTTATAATGATAATATAAGCAGCGGTTTTTAATGCATCGCCCCATAATGAGTGTGGTAAGAAAGTACAAGAAATCATACATCTTACCATATCTTTAAGGGTTCTATTATGTCTCTCAGCTACACCATTCATGCTAGGTTTACCTGACATGGTATAGTGAGGGACAATCCCACGATCTTCATGGTAGCAAGCAAACGAACCTAGATGTTGTTCACCCGAACTGTCATTCTGTCCGTAGTATTCACCAGCACGATCAGATCTAACGCTCTTAATTGTCTTTCCAAGTTGGTTTTCAACTTCAGCTTTATAACACTTGAAAACGTTCAATAATTGAGACTTTTCATGAAGCAAATAAATGTATCCATAACGAGAGTAATCGTCTATGAACGTGATGAAATATTGTTGACCATTCCATGAAGGTGTAGTTAATGGTCCAAAAATATCCATATGAATTAGTTCCAAGACGTTTGCTACTCTTAAGGATTCTTTCCCTTTAGTGGTTGTAAATTTTCCTTTAAGGCATTCAATGAAAAAGTTTTTATCCGGAGTATCAAGTTTGTTTAGGATTCCCTCTGACACAAGCTTATCAATTCTTCTTTTAGAGATATGACCCAAACGCCTATGCCATAGGGTATAAGAATTTTTGCTTGATAACTTTCGCTTAGTCCGTCTAGTTTCATTAATATGAGACTCATTTGTTGTTTTAATTGTGTCAATTAAATAAAGATTATTGTTTCTTGACAAATCACTTGTATCGATAAATTTGGAATTAAAATAAAGATCACATTTATTATTACCAAATGAGCATAAATATCCTTTCCGGTCTAAAACTGTGATAGATATTAAATTCCGTCTAAAGGACGGTACAATAAATGTATTATTTAATACAAAAAAATAATTAGTACTTAACAACAACTTGAAAGTCCCTATGCCTATTATTTCAACCGAATTCCCAGCTTCCATATAGATGTATCTTTCATCTTCACTAGGTATTCGGTAATTCAGGCAACCCTGCATAGACATACTTATGTGAGTTGTTGCACCTGAATTCAACCACCATGTATATGAAGGAAATGAAACCAAATTAGCCTCATTACAAACAAGACCATATAACATACCTTTCTTAATACGCCAAGCGTGAAATTTAGGGCAGTCGTTCTTCATGTGAGTAAGGTCCTTACGAAAGAAGCACTTTTTAACTTTTTGATCATTAAATGATCCCTTATGCCTCTTATTTGAAACAGCAATTTCCTTCCCTTTTCTCTTTGTCCCATGAGAAGAGGTGGATGCTAAGTGAGAACTTTATGGTTTGATTTGCTTCATCCTATCCTCCACTTGTGTAATATGTGAAATGAGTTCATTAGCATTACACTTGTCCTTTTGACAATTATAGGTCACTTCAAAGTGGCCAAATTGAGGAGGAAGAGAGATCAAAACTAAGTGCACGAGTAAATCATCCGATATCTCTAACTTAAATGCCTTCAGTTTTGTCGAGAGATAAAGCATTTCAAAAATCTACTTTCGTAAATTCCCGTTACCCTTGTACCTCATGGAAACAAGCTTCCTCAAGGAAGCACTAATTTCCGATTTCTCGCTTTTTGCAAAGCGTTCTTCAAGGGTATCGAGAAAAGTCTTAGCATCAATGCGCTCAGAGACGCTGTTCAAAAATGTCTTCGGGACGGTGTTTTTCATGATCATTAGAATTATGCGGTTGGATTGCTTCCACTTCTCAATATTTATGCACTCTTCTCGAGTGCTTTTATCCGTGAGAGCAACGGGACTTAGTTCCCTTAATGTGAGATCAATGTCCATACAACCCAAGATCATAGTTATCTTATTTTTCCAAGTTTTAAAATTTGATCCATTAAGCATCGATACATTATTCATAGCATTAGTAACTGAAGAAGCATTGAACATATTCGTTGGAGAAAAGAACATAGAATGAAAATACAAAACATGTATCAATAGCTACATAATTAATGAATTAAGTGATTACTTATATCATATGAATCCCATTTATAAGATAATCAACATGATATTGTAAGTACGCCAATCCAATTCGCGACCTTTCCAGATGCATTTTAATACGATAAAATTGCATTTAGGGGCGTTTTGGTAAATTCCCGGTCCATCCCGAGACTTCCGGAAACATTTCATAAGTTTCTCGCGAAGGAAGTACTTTTTTGTACTTTGCTCAGGTCAAGGGACCTAAAAGGAATAAATCTATTTTGGACTTTTCAGGTATTATCCAAGAAGGTTCCAGAACCAGATTTGGCGCCAAAAACGGTTGGTGGCATCTCATGTCACGCGACAACTCGAAGCCTTGGAAAGTGGTTACAGAGTGCCGTGCGACATAGGATGACCATAAACTGCAGCTATAAATAAGACCCTACCCCTCTCAGTTTGAGATCCCAATTTCGACTCCCTAAAGCTACTCTGCCCAAATTGCTCCAGAACCTCTCTCTCTCCTCCTCCCTCACCAAAACTACCCAATTCCTCCCTAATTCCTTCAACCTTCAAACACCTTCAACCCAATTACCCTCCTACTTCCCCAAACACCTTACCTACTTCAATTCAGCTCTCAGTTCGTGTTTAGATCTCCTTTTCAGAAGTTGAATCGAAGGCTTTTGCACCTAAATTGGTGTAGAAGTTGAGGACTATAAGGGTAACATCTCTCTCTCTCTCTCTCATCTATTTGTTCTATTGTGCTTCCTTCTTCTCCATTTGATAATCAGGCTCCATCTGCCTCAGATTATCAAGTGGCAACTGCAATCTCTTTGTTTAATTTGTGTTTGCTTGAGTCCAATTGCATGTTCATGATGTGATCTACCTATTGTTGTAATTTGGATGTCAAGGGAGTGTGGATCTCCCATATCCACACTCCTTTGGTTGATTCGTATCTAATTCATGTTATTCTGATTGGTTCTGGTATAATTGTTTGATTTGATTGTGGATCTGGTGAATCTGTCTCTCAGTTTGTAAGGTACCTGCAGATGGTAAACCTGTGTCACGCGACACACTTGGACATGAGGTGTCCTGTGTCACGCGACATGTCGTGACCATCTACAGGGACCATGTTTTAGTTGTAAGTTGTTTTATCTCGTTAGCTTAGCATTTAGTTGTAGTTAGTTTGTTTAAATGATCAGATCTAGTTTATAATTATTTTTTGTGTTCATCTAGAGATCTCTACAATCTGTTTGTTGTGAGTCTCTGCAAGGTGACTATTGGTGTCATGCGACACATTTGGACATGAGGAGTCCTGTGTCACGCGACATAAGTAGTCCTTTGCGGAGAACTTGTTTTCAGTTGTAATATGTTCTTATTGCTGTAATGGGATGTGGCCTCCCTGAACAATTGGTTTACGATCTCATCTATTCAATAAAATTCATGTTTGTCGCACTTGTTCATTATTGTTGTTTGCACATTTTTTTTTGAATTATTTGGATGTCTAAATTAGAAAGACTCGTCTACGGACGAGGCGTGTTGGGTGAACTCTCGATTCTTCCTAACACGTAACCTGACCCCCGGACCCAATCTCTTTCAAAAGGTTTTTCAAAGTGCACCTCCAAAAGCATGGCGTGGCGACTCCTTCATTTTCTATTCTAAAACCGAAATTTTATTTTTCGGGCGAGCGCGCATTCAGTGGCGACTCCGCTGGGGACTACTTTTTGGAAAAACTGTTTTTCAAAAACTAAGAGGGTCATGCTTTCGTTCGTTTAGACATCCAATGTATTCATTTTATGTGCATCCTTGATAATCTTGTGCGATACATGCATTTTATGAGATCTTACAACTTGTATGCCTTTTGTGTGTTGCTTGTGTCTTTGTTGTGTTGCTTTATTGGTTTGTTTCATCCCTTGCCAATGAGAGGCAGGGGCTAATCCCAGTTTTGCAGGAGCTCTGGTTCAGTGACTATCCTGGTCATGCGACAGCTTTTTTTTTCCTTGTTGTTTTGTGTCACGCGACAGGAATGGTCACTGGACAGATTTCAGGTTCTGATTTGAGGGCAATCCCTTGAATCAAAAGTTTGCTCAGTTGATTGTTGTTCCTTTTTTATTCCCTGTAAGATTCTGTGTGTTTTTCTCTTTCTTCTTTTAAAAAAAATATAAATAAATAAATAAATAAAAAAATTTGTTTTTTTTTAAATAAAAGAAGATAGTCATCCGCACACTACACCACGTAGATTTAGAACCCTCGGGTGCGATTGACGGCATCACGGACGGTGATAATATTCGCCTACGTTTGAGCGCCTAATGTCAAACCCATTCCCCTAGTGCGTTATAGGTGGTGCCACACTTAAACCTTACCCATGGTTGGTTTTTGATACAACGTTTTAATTACACCACAATGAATTGTTTTTGAAATTTCCAATAGGTCCTTATACCTTTCCCCAAAACCTCGCACCTTGTGGGCATGTTTTCAATGCAACATGATTTCGCGTGAGGACATGTCACTCCCGTAGTGTGTCCTAAACGAGAGATCATGCCGCATTGTCACCATGCACCGACGAGAGGTCATGCCGGATTTTTCTTGGAAATTCCCCGAGAATACCCGTTATGCTGCCAAATTTCTCTAGAAATTGGGGCTACTCGTCCGTCCCACGTCGTGTTAGGTCTTGATTAGGTATCATTACCTATTATTAATTTCAAATGCAAAGCATTTAGTGTAATTCGAACGTTGCGTCCCTAGGCTTCCCCAAGGTGTAGTGTGCTTAAATAAAGGCTTCTCCTTTCCCAACCATTCCTAGGATTTAAATCACCAATTTATACTTGAAGATAAATAATTGTTTGCGTGAGTCTGTTCTCTCTTTTCTCTTCTCCCTCTCCCGTATCTCCTCTTCTTTCCCTACCTTATAAACCCGTATATACCCCTGCAGCTACGGCGAGTTGGATCCGATCATCTGTCCCAGGAGCTCGTTTGGTCCGGGTTGTCAAAGAAATTCAAGCAGTTTTCGAAGCTTTAGTCAGTGCAGAATTAGATATGGCCGGGAATGGAGATGTATTTTCCGCTCAGTCCGCTGGAGGTGCCGTGTCTATGAGTCAACCGGTTTTGAACGATATGACTACAGAAGAGTTGAGGGTAACGTTGGAAGCTGCTCTAGCCAGGGAGCGTGAGGCCCGCTTATTAGCTAAGAATGCTAAGGCCCGAGAGGAAGAAGCTCATAACCGCTTTGTGGAGGCCATGAGATCCAAAGGGATCGCAGTACTTCGTCGAGAGGACGGGTCGTATGAGGAGATCACAGAAGACAGCCACAATGAGATTTGATCTGTTTCACCTACCCAGCCTACTCAGCCTAGCTACAATGCGACGCCTCCTCCAGTAAACTATGCCCCACGACCCGATCAATTGTCATCTCCGGGAATATTTGTGAAGGACCAAGGAAGGTTCATTCCCCCATCCTCTCAAGGGTATAATCAAGTGGCTCAGCAGGGTGTTAGCAAGAATGGCGGCCAACCATCAAACTTCCTCGATCTCACTTCCTCCCCAGCTCCCAATGCCCCAGCATCACAGTTTCAGTATGGACCTCAATTCCAAGCGAGTTATCCCCAGCCCCAATCCAGAATGTACCCCGACAGTTTCCAGGGTGGTCAGGCTAATGTGCAGTAGAATGGTCAATACCGCCTTTCAGGGAATTAGATTTGTCAAGACAATATTCCGAGGTATCAGCAGTTTTAGACCCAAGGCAATTTCTCTCAGCCCGCAGTGTGTTCCCCTCTTACCCAGCATTTATATGGTTCTACCCCGTATTCGGCTCCTTGCATCAGTACAAGATTTTCTACTCTTGGGCAGTTTGGAGTTCAGTCATTGCAATTCGATCCCCAGAACCCCGGTGTGCAGTTTAATGGTTATGATATGTACGGGAACAGGATTCCCAGCTCTGTTAGTTTATTGGATAGCAACATCAGTATACCCAGTACCTTTAGTCTCCCATCAGCAGCTTTGCCCATTAGATCCAGTCCGGAGTTCCCCGTACCTTCATCAACAGTGTCTCCCGCTATCCCTCAGATTCCAGGATTGACGCCAGAAGTAACAGCCTTATTGAAGCAGATGCAACAGCAGATCGATAAATTGACTGTGGGTTCTAGTAGTCTCAAGGTTGTGGACCCAGCTCAAGTAACGCCTTTGCCTCACAAGTTCAAAATGCCCAAGATGGACTTCGATGGTACTGCTTGTCCGAAAACTCATGTGGATACTTATGTTATGACAATGGGAGCGATGGGCTGCACGCCCGAGTTCATGGCATCCCACTTTCACCTGACTTTGAAAGGACCAGCGCTCACATGGTTTTTGACTTTGAAACAAGAATGCCGCTCCACCTGGAGCCAGATCACGGAGACCTTTTTGGAGAAGTATAGAGGCAATTTAGAGTGGCGTACCACCCGGGATGATTTAGTGGGGACCATCCAGAAGGCTGATGAGTCAATTACGGAATTCTATAAGCGGTGGAATGCTAAGCTTAATGAGCTATTGAAAGCCAATTCCCCTTCAGGACCAAAAAGACATCTTCTTGTCATGTGTGAAGCCGATACTCAGGGAAGCTATTGGAAATGGTTGGTATCCAGATTTGCGAGAAATAGTCGAAATGGGAGCTAGAAGTGAGAATAGATTGTTCAATCAAACCCTGAATGCAAATGTCAGTGGTAGCAGTGGTAGTGGAGGATACCAATACCGAGCACCCAACCCTATTTTTGCCATAGCACCGAAAGGAAGAGAATTAGTTAAGGACAACATTGTCAATAACCTGCAGGGAGGAGGTAATAATGGTCCTAATGGTGGGAGATTCCAGCCGAAACAACAGCGAAAGTTTGATGACTTGGGTATGACTACAGAGGAGGTTTACAATGGATTGCTCAGAACAGGTATGATAAAGCCGCTGGAGAATTACAGGCCTGCTAGTCCCAATCCCAATCTTGATACAAGCAAATATTGTTGGTTCCACCAGTTCCCGGGGCACACCACCAATACTTGCTTCACCCTCAAAAGAATCATTCAAGGGCTTGTAGATGAAAAGAAGATTGAAAAGTCCCCTCGTCCTAATGTTGTCAGCAACCTTCTGCCTAGCAACACCGTGAATCTCATGGATTTTGGCCAAGACTATTTTGTTAATGTAATAGAGTTTGGGGAGTCCGTAGATGGAAATGTTAGTAACGATTGTAATAAGGTTGTGACTGATGTAATCCCTTGTTCTGGTGAAATGAAAGATAATTTCTGCTATGTTTTGTATCTTGATGATCTGTATGGTTTGAATAATACTGCTGATTATGACGATTATGAAGAGCATTTGGTTGCCAACACTATATCCTCCATGGTTCCTAGAGATTCCCCAATCTCTTTGGAGGAACTCAGGATAGCGGCTAATGTAGAGGCGCCATTGTCCATAAATGAGATAAGGCAGGCGGCGTGGCCATACCGCACTCGCCCTGTTCCGCTCACACTAGCAGAGCTCAAGGAGGCCAGCAAGGATTTTATGGTTGATAATCATCAAGAAGTTAATCTGTTAACTCGGTCAGGAAGAATGTTGGGAGTAAATGATGCAGATCCATCCAGGAAAGGTAAAGCAGTTGCGGTTGCGAATCCTCAGTCCTCTCAGAATCCCTACAGATCGGCAGGAGATGAAGAAGTTCAGGAAGACCCGATCTTGACACAGTTAAAAAGAACACAAGCTGATATCTCCTTATGGTCTCTACTCACATCCTCTTACCCTCACAAACTAAAGTTGGAAGAGGCCCTGTCCAAAACGAAAGTGTCTGTCAATGCCACCCCAGACGAAGCCTGTTAGCTGATTGGAACTGCGCAGTATGGGAACATCATTACTTTTACAGATCTTGACCTGCCTGCTTATGGTGCAAAGCATAATGAGTCTCTACACATCACGGTGCCCCTGGAAGGACGGCAGATTCCCCATGTGTTGGTAGACAATGGGTCGGCTATGAATGTGCTCCCCGCTAAAATGATGAGTATGTTGGACATTAATGCGCAGAACCTTAAACCATCCAATCAAACCATAAAGGTCTACGATTCCACATCTAGGGCAGTGTTGGGGATAGTCTCTCTGAATTTGATGTTTGGGGGCAAGGAGATGATGGTAGATTTCCAAGTTATCGACATTCCGGTCACATTCTCAGCATTACTGGGCAGGCCGTGGATTCACGAAATTGGAGCAGTAGCCTCCACTCTCCACCAGTGTTTAAAGTTTATGTAAGAGGGAGTGCTGACAACCATTTATGGTGATAGCGTCACGATTGGAGAAACCAGCACCAATACCTTACCAGTGATGGAAATCAAGCTCGACCAGGAGAACCCGATGCTCAGCGGATTCACGATTGAGAAACCTAAAGGGCAGGTCTGCACCATAGATTTGACGACATCTTCAGACAAGATTCCCCCTATGTTGAAAATGATGAGAGGTATGAGCTATATCCCTGGTCTGGGGCTGGGAAAACGACAACAGGGACCATGTCAGCTTATGATGCCAGAAGCCAAGAGAAAAAGGGGAGGCCTGGGATATGTCGTAACGGGAGAAGACAAAGCGTACGATAAAACTGAAGCGTTCAAAGAAAAAATGACCTCAGCTACTGGTAAGAGGTACAAGAGGCCTGAGATGCGCCCGTACAGTTGGTCTTTGAACAAGCATTTTGTCAAAGAAGATGGGGAAATGTTCGTTTGTCCAGAGCCGAAGCTGAGCCAAATGGAAGAAAGGATGAGAACAATCCGGAGGTTTGCCAGCAGCCAAAACCCGGTGAAGGAAATGTTTGTTAGCTTGCCTAGAAGGCCAGGTGTCACCGCCACATACGAGAACAGTTACCATTTCTGGGGGCCGGATTACGTGAACCAGTTTAAGAAGCTTGCTCTGGACGAACCCACAATATACAAGATCCGCGGTGCTGACCCTGTGGACATTGATGGTGATTTGGCAGAATTGTTCAAAGAGCAGAGGCTGTCAGAGCCTGAGGATGGTATGCATTCGGCAGAAGTACCTACAGAAGGGGTGGTTGTTGCTAAGGAGCCGAGTGATTTGATTGACTTTTCCTCCGATAGCGAGGTGGTGGCTGTGTTGGAGTTTGAAAAGGGGCCAGTTGCAGATCTGAATAGTCTGAAGACCGTCGCAGAGAGGCCACTACAGAACTGGACTTCATTTCAAGGACCGGTTGCTGACAGGGAGACTATGATCAAAAAGCTAGGGCTCAAGCCTCGTCCTTGTCCATCCAAGTCTAAATTTGTCCCCCATGTCCTGAGTCAGTCCTCAGAGTCCTTTGTGATTGAATTCGAGTCCTCCAATTGGTCTGACGTCCTCACGACGGAAGACCGTCGTCGTGCTGTAGACACTATTTTTCCCTTCGCTTTGAATAAAATGATCGATCTTTCTGAGTATCCCGTGATTGCCAATCTAACAATTGAACGCTTAACTAAAATTAATCATCAAGATTTAAAAATAATTAAGTCAGATTCAATTGAATATAATGCAGACTTAATAGATGAGCAATTTTTAGAAAATAATTCAAAGCAGGTTTGCGAGCAAAAGGAAAGCCGAGCCCAAGCTGCCGATGAGGTATTGACAACGGTGAACCTGGGAACAGCCGAGGAACCCAAAGAAACGCAAATTGGTAGCTTCTTCTCCGGAGATGAACAGGTTGCCCTAATCGAGTTGCTTAAAGAGTTCGTGGACGTCTTTTTTTGGTCCTACAAAGACATGCCCGGTCTGGATACATCCATCGTAGAACACCGGATACCCTTAGATCCAGAGATTAAGCCAATGAAGCAGAAACTGAGGCGGATCAAGCCCGAGTGGTCCTTACAAGTCAAAGAAGAGATCAAGAAACTCCTGCGGGTGGGCTTTATTAAAGTGATCGAATACCCAACTTGGCTGGCAAATATAGTCACGGTCACAAAAGCGAATGGAAAGGTTCGGGTTTATGTAGACTTCCGAGATCTTAACAAGGCTAGTCCCAAAGACGACTTCCCCTTGCCAAACATTGACATGCTGGTAGATGCGACAGCGAACTACGAGGTCAAATCCTTTGTCGATGGTTTTGCGGGTTATAACCAGATTAAAATGGCCGAGGAAGATCAGGACAAGAAAGCGTTTACCACTCCTTGGGGCACCTATTGTTACACAGTAATGCCATTTGGACTGAAGAATGCTGGGGCTACCTATCAGAGGGCCGTCACTACCCTGTTTCATGACATGATCCACAAGGAGATTGAAGTGTATGTAGATGATATGATTATTCACTCGAAAGGGTCAGATGGGCAGCACTTCACGGATTTAAGGAAGTTCTTCAACAGACTTCGGGAGCATTCAATGAGGCTAAATCCAGCCAAATGCACTTTTGGGGTTATCCGGGGTAAAGTTTTGGGCTACATGGTCACAGAGCGAGGCATCGAAGTAGATCCCAGAAAAATCAAGGCAATTGTCGAGATGAAGTCGCCCAGAACGGTCTCCGAAGTAAAAGGTTTCATGGGTCGTCTACAGTACATCAGCAGATTCATCAACCAGCTGACTTCCATATGTGAGCCAATCTTTAAGCTATTTAAGAAGAATCAAGAAGTGGTTTGGAACGAGGAATGTCAATTAGCTTTCGAGAGAATCAAAGCTTACCTTGTTAATCCACCCATTCTCTGCCCACCTCACGGGAGCAAGCCTCTACTCCTATATCTAACGGTCACAGACACATCTATTGGGGCCATGATAGCACAAGAGAAGAAAGACTCCAAGGTCGAGAATGCCATATATTTTGTCATTCGCAAATTCCAAGGTAGTGAGTTGAATTACTCTGCCCTCGAGAAGACATGCGCAGCCCTGGTCTGGGTGGTCGAAAAGCTAAAGCACTATATGCTATCCCACACCGTACATCTGGTTTCCAAGATGGACCCGATCAGATACCTATTTCAGGGTGACAGAGGCAACATTTCCACCAGATTGGTAAAATGGACCTTCTTCTTAGCTATGTTTGATATCAAATATGTGATTCGGAAATCAAACAAGGGACAGGCTTTGGCAGATCAATTGGCTAATTCCCCCAGTACAGAAGCCCGAGGACCAGATCTCCAGTTTCCAGATGAGGGGATTTTTGCCGTAGAAAATGGCAACCGGTGGCATTTATTCTTTGATGGTGCGGCAAACAAAAGAGGTAATGGCATCTGGATGGTACTAGTAGACTCGAATGACATGCATACCCCCATAACTATCAAGCTAAACTTCTCGGTTACCAACAATGCAGCCGAATATGAAGCTTGCATAGCCGATCTTGAGGCTGCCCTAGAGCGACATGTGGATGAGTTGGAAGTGTTTGGTGATTCCCAATTGATAATAAATCAAGCCGCCAACAGATGGAAAACCTCAGATCCGTGTCTCCAGAGGTATCACGCTTACATTGCAGAGCTCGTCGGCCAGTTCAAAGAAGTGTCATTCCAATTCCTGCCGCGAGATAAGAACAGATTCGCCGATGCCTTAGCTACTCTGGCCTCTTTGGTAGAAATCCCAGAAGGAAAGTCAATCAAGCCGTTCAGGGTCGGTAGGCGAGAAAATCCTGTATACTGCTGTGAAATAGAGATCGAGACCGTCAACGAGCTATGGTACAACCAGATCTTCCAATATCTCAAGCATGGTGAAGCATCTTTCCCCGTTGACAAAGGAAAAGACCTAAAAGGTATTCACGCCAAGAGTTTGCAAGCTTTGAAAAGGATATCGGCTCAGTACGTCATACTTGGTAATGAGTTATGGAAGAAAAGGGAAGGTTGCCCTCTCCTGCTCTGTATCAGCGAAGAAAAAGCTCAAAGAATAATGGAATATGTTCACAATGGCGCCTGCGGACCTCATATGAACGCTCGATCCCTTATGCATAGCATCGTCAGACTTGGCTACTTCTGGATTACTATGGAGACTGATTGTATCCAATTTGTGCGGACTTGTGACAAATGCCAGCGATTCTCCAATCTGAACCACATCCCTCCTCATGATCTCTACTGTATGACGACTCCCTAGCCCTTTGCAACGTGGGGAATCGACGTCATTGGGAAGATAACTCCATCCGGGAGCAACAGACACTCATTTGTTCTAGTCGCGGTAGATTACTTCACAAAGGGGGTAGAAGCCGCGTCCTACAAAGTGCTCACAGCCAAGAAGGTAACTTGTTTCATAAAAGAACAAATCTTTTGCCGGTACGGGGTCCCAAATGAGATCATTTCCGACAATGGAACCCACTTCGAGGGAGAGACCGATCGTCTGCTTACTGAATACAGGGTCAAGCGCCACAAGTCTTCCCCATACAGACCACAGACGAATGGTGCAGTTGAGGCTGCCAATAAGAACTTGGAAAGGATCATTAAAAAGATGGCCGAGCGAGGAAGATATTGGCCAGAGAAGCTACATTTAGCATTGTGGGGATACCACACTTCCATTCGGACTGCCACCGGTGCAACCCCATACGCCTTAACCTACGGAATGGAAGCTGTCATGCCCATTGAGTTAGAAATTCCGTCCCTCAGGGTAATGCTCGAGAATGAGGTAAATGAGATTGAATGGCTCCAAAGTCGGTACAACGAATTGGCACTGTTAGATGAACGCAGATTAAAGGCCATGGAGCATAATCGGGCATATCAGAAGAGAATGGCCCGTGCCTTTGACAAAAAAGTGAAGCCCAAGGACATCAAAGTTAGTGATCTGGTTCTCAAGATGAAGCCCGCAAATCAGAGCAGTGCATTGGGCAAATGGGCACCTGTTTGGGTCGGACCGTTTCTAGTAAAGAAGATATTGTCCGGAGGAGCAATGCAGCAGACAGATCTGGATGGTAACCCATTTTTGCATCCCGTCAATGGAGACAAGTTGCGGCGGTATTATGTGTAATTGAGTCTTTTTCCCCTCTATAAATAAAAAATAAATTAAAAAAAAAAAGAAAGAAAAGTGAAAAGAAAGGCGCAACAAAATTGTCCCAGATGAGACTGAAAACCTCTCAAATGGCAGTCCATGCAAAAATAAGGGACGCGCCCGGTGCTAAAGAATATACCCAGCTAGACTGAAAATCCTAAAAAAGGGCGGTCTAGGTAAAAAACAGGGTTGCACCATGTCCCCCTTCTGTCTCCCCCTTTCTTTAAACACAAAGAAAAAAAAAAATTGATTGAGTCAAACTACGGAGACCTGAGCCCCTTGGTTCTCTTTACAAAAGGGGAACGTAGGCAACCACTTGTGGTTCGGTCTAAAAATGGTTGCAAAATCTTGCCAAAATGTGTTTTGATTACAGTTCTAAGGCTTTTCAAAGGTTCATTTTAAGTTAATATTCTTTTTGATGAGTTCAAGCACGGCCTACTTTTGACTCAAATAACTTGCTGCGAATAAAAGGAAATAAGCTTTCAACATCTACTTCGTCTGCATTAAAGTAATCAAGGGATACTCAAGTTCCATTCAAATAAATCTCTCTCTCAAAGTACAAACAAAAGAGTCTTCCATCTCTCAGAAAATTGTCTAGAAGCTCGTCCCCGCTCCCGAACTCGTACCTCTGTCTTTCCTTTTCCTCGGTCCTCGGGAGGTCCTTGGCCTAGGAATGTCGAATAAGTCGGTTTGAGCTCGCCCCAGCTCTGGTATAATGCGTGTCGGCGGTTCGATCAGACCAGTCTCCCTCAAAGCAGTCCTGGCAGCCCTCTCTTGTCGCAAGGCCTCTCTGCGAGCCCTCACCTCTGGATCATCCCTTATAGCAGCTCTCCGAATCTCCTGCCTCCGATAGTCCTCGGTAACTTCACCGGTAATATTATCTGGATTCCCTTGGGCCTCTGTATCTCGGAAAGACCGGCTGGATGGGTAGTCTACTTCCAAGTATTCCCGACGGCGAGCCTCTATCGCCAGTTGCCGGGACCCTGTTGCTCTTCATACCAAATCAAGTACTCTGTGGTCAAAAATGTGAACCCTCTGGCCTGACGAAGGAGCGTCCGTGTGGGAAGAAAACCCTCCAAGAAGGATCTGCTGAAGAAGTGCACAGTCTGGGGCTCGGTCATGACCATCGAAATAGCATCAGTCGTCAGCCTCTCTCTCAAAGCCCGGATAATCTGCTGAGGGTACCGATATTGCCTGCTTACCAGTGATGGGATAATGAATGAAGACACATGCAACCCAGGCAATCTGATTACTACCGACCCATCCTGAATGTCTCTCATGGTCTGTAGTCCCCACGTCGGAATCCAGAAGTTCAGATCAGCAGTCTCATATCGTGTCAACCTCACCTGCCAACTGTCAGTGGCCGCATTCCCCAGTAGTCTGCGTTGTCTAGTCACCCAAGGCATCGCTGTTTGTCCCTCTGGTAATGGCCCAATCAGACGTAATCTCTCAGAAAGCCATAAAGACAGCAAAATGGGGCTGCTCGCGCCCATGAAATCAGATCCTCCGGCCAGTCTATCAAGGCCATGGTAAGTTTCAGCTAATAGCAGTGGTACGATGTCCATCTCCCCTTGGCCAGGCCGGATTTGACGAAGATCCACACCTCGGTCACCCCTAAGCTATCTGACAACCTCCAGCAACGCACCTGAGCAGACTCCGACATATCCACAGAAGTAGTAAGTTGACAAGGTAAGCAATACGTATATGTCCAGAGAGGTAGAAAGATCAAACAGCACCGGACTAGAAGATCGCATCCGAGCCATCCGGGTTAAGTCTACAAGCTCACCATTCAGAATCATAGGTGCCACCTGATCTACTGGCAGGCACATGAAGTCTGATAACTGCTCCACAACCGGCCGTCTGTCCCGAGGAAATGCTACAGTTTCCGCCTCACCCAGGCCTGTCAATGCTCTGAAATCCTCCATGGTTGGCGTCAGATCATTGTATGATAAAGTAAACACGTGCCTCTCCGAATCCCAGAAACAGGAAGCTGCCCAGAGTAAGTCCCAATCAACCCTCCAGTTCTTCAGAGGCCGGAGACATGGCATACCATATCGCTTGTCAATGATTTTCCCATGATGCTTTTGGTGAAATTGTGACACTCTGACAAGATCCTGGCGAAATTGATGTTCCCGAGAAGCTATTTCCCTGTTATAATGCTCCATGGTAATTGAAAGTTCCAACCTTTATTGCAGAAATCGCCTGTCTGTCAAGTTGGGGGTGCTGGTGTCCTCCTGCTGAAAGAGCAATGTCTGCAAATGAGGCCTGAATTGATTTTAAAAGGGCCCTGTTACGAGCTTCGTCAAGTCGTGTGACATCTCTTGACAAACAGACACATCATGCCGGGCGACACACTTGGTCTGCATCAGGCAACATCAGGGTCTTGCAAGTGGTTTTTCTGTGGCACTCTCTAGCTCGCCGTCGCTGCAATATACCTTGTACCCATATGTTACTGCACGGGAGAGGATTTCCCCCCACTATATGTATCACCCTACACATTTACTCGAGACAGTTCCATAAACTTATGTACAAACCCAGCAAAGCCGACCTGTCAATACAATAAATCGTACTTCTTTCCCCTCGTTCCCAGAACGAACAGACTCATGCAAACAAGCTAACATAGTTTAACCTTTGCTGACAAAATAGCATAGTTAGATGTAGTGCTTCGAGTGTTGTTTTCCCCCCGCAGGTACAATAATTAACTGAGAAAATATCAAAGATTGTCCCTCAAAGCGCAACCGAGACAAAGAATCCGTGTCTATTTGAGTCTCCCCAGCAGTGCACACCAAGATCAATGGCCCCGCTGCCAAAGCGTCAATAAGAGTTCGCTGCCCAGCAAGCAAAGTCCCCGGCTTACCAAGCAAAGCTCGGGACACAAAAGTCAACCGTCAACAAAGATGGCCCCGCCGCCAAAGCATCAATAAGAGTTCGCTGCCCAGCAAGCAAAGTCCCCGGCTTACCAAACAAAGCTCGGGACACAAAAGTCAACCGTCAACAAAGATGGCCCCGCCCCCAAAGCGTCAACAAGAGTTTGCTGCCCAGCAAGCAAAGTCCCCGGCTTACCAAGCAAAGCTCGGGACACAAAAATCAATTGTCACCAAAGATGGCCCCGCTGCCAAAACGTCAGCAAGAATCCGATCCCCAGCAAGTAAAAGTTCCCGTCATAGCAGGCAAGGTCCCAGACCCCAAAGCCAACAGCCCCGCACCCGGCAACCGTTAACAGTAGTTAGCAGCATAGGACCCTCCGGCAGCTACATCCATCCACAGCAGCATAAACAATAGCATCAGTCCCTCCTGCAGCTACATATTTCTCAGTCGTGTTCTTGGGTGACAACCTGTGATGATGGTGCCACCAAAATTTCCTCGGGAAAAATTCGGTTTTTGCGTTTTTTTGAAAAACCAAATAAACCGGAAAAAGAACGGAGTCGCCACGCCATTTTTGTTTTAAGGGCCAAAACTTTGAAAAATGCTCGAGATTAGAGATTTGGATTCGGAGGTCATGTTACACGTCGGGAAGGACGTTAGTGTGCACCCGGAATGCCTCGTAAAACGAGTCTTCCAAGCTGAAAATCATTTGTGTGTGTGTGTGTGTGTTTTGGCCAAAATAAGTTGAAACTAAGAAAAGTAAAAATTGGGATATCTTTTTAAGACTTTAAACTGATCCCATGATTTTTTGGAAGATTTTTGGATTGAGATTTGGTACTCAAAAGACCTTTTGAAGTTGAGAGTCACTTCTGCCAGAATGAAAAAGGCAGTGGACCTTTGATTTTGAAATGGATTCAATGGCCTTAAAAATTCATAATCTGGATAAACTCAGAGAATGAAAGTTGTTCCAGACACCTTAAATAAGATTTGTGCGAAGTAATTTTCCATTTTGGAGAAGATTTGAGGGGTCAAAACCTTCTGGAAATCTCAGATATGAAATCTGGATTTCCAGAAGCTGATGAACTGGCCTCTAAAAGAAAATTTGAAAAGAGGAGTTTTACTCACCCAAAAAATAAAGTAAAAATATTTATGGAAATCTATGGATGTTGGCTACAAAAAGTGTTTTGTAGTCCACAAAATCTAGGGAGAAACGCGTTTCTCCATAAGTTATGGAGAAACGGGTCCCGACATGTCGCGCGACAATGAGCTAGATAGCCAGAAACCTATGAAAGTGATATCCAGAAACCTTCAAAATGTTTCTGGATATACATTTGAAGGTTTCTGGATATCCAGAAACCTTCAATAGCAATTTCTGGATATGCCCTAACACATTTCTGGATATGCACCTAACAGTTTTCTGGATATGCACCTAACAGTTTCTGGATATACATTTCACATCCTTCGGCTATCAAATACAAAGCTTACGGATATCAACCGCAAAGCTTCGGCTATCAAATGCAAAGCTTACGGATATCCGAAGCTTTTGGTCTTGGCCTTGGGTTTTTTACGGATATACATTTCACATCCTTCGGCTATCAAATACAAACTTACGGATATCAACCGCAAAGCTTCGGCTATCAAATGCAAAGCTTCTGGATATCCAGAAGCTTTTGGTCTTGGCCTTGGGTTTTTTTTTTTCTGGTTATCAAATGTAAAGCTTCTGGCTATGAAAAACACGTTTCTCCATAGTTATGGAGAAACGCGTTTCTCAGCAGACGCACTCTTTGTAGTCAACACCAAATTCCAAGTTTATCTATGTCCAAAAATTAAGACAATGGACTGGGGTCTTGGAAAATTGCTACTGGACAGCAACTTCTCAAGAAAGAAAATATGATTTTAAAAGGGGGTTTTTGCATCCATGCTTGTCCCCATTTCCCTAGGTTTTGGTTAGTGATCACTTGTCATTTTAGTGGTGAATCAACTATACCAAACCATCCTTGGGGTACATTAGGACTAAGCATTTCATTTGCTTGAGAAGGGGAATTTTATCCTTTGAAAATGAGATTTGATGCTTGAAAATGGTTTTTAGGGTTTTGAAAATGCATTTGCAAGTAAGTAAGAACACATTGAAGAAAATGTTAATCCTTGTAGAGGATCATCCATGGAGATGAACTTCCATGGTGATCCTCTTGGATCTAGGGCAAGAAAATGAACAAACTACATTTTGTAGTTTGAAAATGCATGCATGGATGAGAGAATTTAGGGTAAGGAGAGGGAGGTTATACCTATCTTCCTTGTGTTTTTGGTGTTTAAAGGCTTGAATGCAAGAGTGTTTGAACTTGAGAGTGAGTGGGTTTGATTTGAGTGAGTGAGAGTTGGGAAGATTCAAGAGAAAAAGGTGACAATTCTTAGAGAATTCTCACTGTTTTCTCAAGTATTTTTGCCAAATGCTGTGAGTTGTGTTCTTGGTCTCCCTTTTTTTTTGTGACTGGAGGGCTCAATTTATAGCCCTCTGAAAATGACAATCCCATCCGCGCGGATAAACCCTGCAGCGTGCACTGTTCATTAAATGCTGCTCCAGGCTTTGGACACAAGGAATAATCTTTTCAAAATTCAAATTAATCAGCCAGTTTTTGTTTCCAGCCATTTCTATTTTTGGTTTTTCTTATTTCTTTTGCTTTTTTGATTCCTTTCCTTGGTTTATCTTTTTTTTGGCAATCCCTAATCTACCCTTACTTGGTTAGAAATGTTAGGAATGTTAGGAATTGTTAGAAATGTTATAACTTTCGTTAATTTTCTAACGAAAATACTAACAAGCTCAAATTGGAGCACTTACAATAGCCCCTCGGCGATGGCGCTTTCGAAGGAAGCGGGGTCGTCGATAAGAGTAAGGCTCCACATTTGGCGGGATGATCGAGTGATCGGGTGGCTGAACCTATTTAATAGGCTACCTACGTATCCCGAATGGGAATCAAGCCAGTCGTAGTTCGGGTCTTTAACCCTGGAGATGATGGCGTTTTAGGTGCCTCGAACCTGATGAGCGAGTTCTGCAGTGGGTTGCTGGAGAGAAACTCTATTGGGGATAAGAGATGACCATTTTCGGTCGGAGGGCTATCCGCTCTGCTGGGGATAGGAATGACCCTTTTCGGTCTGATGGCTATCCGCTCTGCTGGGGATAGGAATGACCCTTTTCGGTTTGATGGCTATCCGCTCTGCTGGGGATGATTGTGATTTATCGCTTTCCTAGTGTTGTGTGTGGTAGCGTCTTAGGTGCCATGAACCTTGATGATGGCGTCTTCGGTGCCTCGGACCTTGGATGATGATGGCGTTTTAGGTGCCTCGAACCTTGGATGATGATGGCGTTTTAGGTGCCTCGAACCTGGATGGTGATGGCTTTTTAGGTGCCTCGGACCTTGATGATGATGGCGTTTTAGGTGCCTCGGACCTGGATGATGATGGCGTTTTAGGTGCCTCGGACCTGGATGATGATGGCGTTTTAGGTGCCTCGGACCTTGATAATGATGGCGTTTTAGGTGCCTCGGACCTGGATGATGATGGCTTTTTAGGTGCCTCGAACCTTAATAATGATGGCGTTTTAGGTGCCTCGGACCTGGATGATGATGGCTTTTTAGGTGCCTCGAATCTTAATTTGAAAAGGCCTTTCGGTGGACTTCGTCTGCTGCCGAAGGAGAGGGTGACCGTTTTGGTCGGGGGGCTGGACCTATGGTAGGCTACCTACGTATCCCTAGTGGGAATCAATCCCTTTCGTAGTTCGAAATCTACTCGAGATTTCGTTGGCTTTTGGGGATTTTGTTAGCCTCTCTGGGGAAAATCAGACGTATTCGTTGGGAAAATTGGTCTTACGTTTTACTGCCGGGGAATAATTTTGATGAAAGGTACGGGATTCCGTTATCTTTCTCGGGGAAATCGGTCTTACGTTTGACTGCCGGGGGATGATTTTGATGAAAGAAACGGGATTCCGTTAACTTTCTCGGAGAAATCGGTCTTACGTTTTACTGCCGTTTGATGATTTTGATGAAATATACGGGATCCCGTTTCTTTCTCGGGGAAATCGGTCTTACGTTTTACTGTCGTTTGATGATTTTGATGAAAGATACGGGATCTCGTTATCTTTCTCGGGGAAATCGGTTTTACGTTTGACTGCCGGGGGATAATTTTGATGAAAGATACGGGATTCCGTTTTCTTTCTCGGGAAGATCGGTCTTACGTTTGACTGCCGAAGATGATTTTTGATGAAAGAAACGGGATTCCGTTATCTTTCTCGGGGAAGTCGGTCTTACGTTTGACTGCCGGGGAATAATTTTGATGAAAGATACGGGATTCCGTTATCTTTCTCGGGGAAATCGGACTTACGTTTGACTGCCGGGGATGATTTTGATGAAAGATACGGGATCTCGTTATCTTTCTCGGGGAAATCGGTCTTACGTTTGACTGTCGTTTGATGATTTTGATGAAAGATGCGGGATCTCGTTATCTTTCTCGGGGAAATCGGTCTTACGTTTGACTGCCGGGGGTAATTTTGATGAAAGATACGGGATTCCGTTATATTTCTCGGGGAAATCGGACTTACGTTTGACTGCCGTTTGGTGATTTTGATGAAAGATACGGGATCTCGTTATCTTTCTCGGGGAAATTGGTCTTACGTTTTACTGCCGTTTGGTGATTTTGATGAAAGATACGAGATCTCGTTATCTTTCTCGGGGAAATCGGTCTTACGTTTGACTGCCGGGGATGATTTTGATGAAAGATACGGGATTCCGTTATCTTTCTCGGGGAAATCGGTCTTACGTTTGACTGCCGTTTGATGATTTTGATGAAAGATACGGGATCTCGTTATCTTTCTCGGGGAAATCGATCTTACGTTTGACTGCCGTTTGGTGATTTTGATGAAAGATACGGGATCTCGTTATCTTTCTCGGGGAAATCGGCCTTACGTTTGACTGCCGTGGGATAATTTTGATGAAAGATACGGGATCTCGCTATCTTTCTCGGGAAAATCGGTCTTACGTTTTACTGCCGTTTGATGATTTTGATGAAAGATACGGGATCTCGTTATCTTTCTCGGGGAAGTCGGTCTTACGTTTGACTGCCGGTTGATGATTTTGATGAAAGATACGGGATCTCGTTATCTTTCTCGGGGAAATCGGTCTTACGTTTGACTGCCGGGGAATGATTTTGATGAAAGATACGGGATCCCGTTATCTTTCTCGGGGAAATCGGTCTTACGTTTTACTGCCGTTTGATGATTTTGATGAAAGATACGGGATCTCGTTATCTTTCTCGGGGAAATCGGTCTTACGTTTGACTGCCGGGGATGATTTTGATGAAAGGGGGTTGACTTTGGTTAACTTTGGTTAACTCTGTTAAGTTGGGGACTGAACGGCAGAGTCCTGGAATTTTAAAGGGCAAAAGGGTCATTTTGACCCTTACAATCCTGTCCGCGCGGAGAGGGTTTGAAAGTCAGAGGGTCTTAATGAGGGGCCAACGCCCTTCCTCTTCTCCATTCAGTTTTTTCAAAAATTATGAGAGAGAAGGAGATTTTTCGCCAAAACCGCCATTGAAGGCCAAAAAGCTTGAAAATTCTTCCATTTTTCTTCGATTTTCAAGCAATGGAACACGGGGAAGGTGTTTTTCAAGGCCAAGGACGTGGCCCGGTAGCGGAGAGACGATTGGAGCTCGTCCGAATGAGGAGGCACTATACTCTTTCGCAATCGATTGCGGAGGAGCCATACCCCGATGCTTGGCAACATTGGGCCACCGATCCGAGTCTCCGAACGGTATTCTTCGAATCCTTTTTATTCCTTTGTCGATTTTCGCTTGAAATTGATTTTTGGGTGATTTTTCTTTTTTTTTCGAAAATTATGCAATGTTCATGGCCTTGGATTTTGATTTTGATGCTTTGCATGTTGTAATGAGTATATGGGTATCCCAAAATGTGCATTTTGCTTGGAAAAAGAATTGGCATTGTCGCCATTTTTTTTTGAAATATGAGACTATGATGAATGATTTCCCGAATTTGGGACGGACTTCTTTTGTTGCAATGTAGGATTCTTGCAAATGTTGATATGATGATTTTTTTTTTTGCAATGAGATGATGATTCCATGAATGACATGTATGCATGTTATTTTATGAAAATGAGACGGAATTTTTGCTTCCGTTGACTCCTTGCGTGTAGGATTTTTTTTTGAAATGACGGATGATATGAATGCATTTTTTTTTTGAGAGTGTGATTTTTTATGAAAAGTGGGACGGATTTTTCGTTCCCCTTTGATTGAATGAATGACTTGAAAGATTGTTTATGTATGCTATTTCATGAAAGATGGGACGGAGTTTTTTTTTTGCTTCCGTTGACTCCTTGTATGAATTTTATTTTATATGTATGAATGAATGTTGATTGGGATTTGGTGAAAACTGCTTCTTTTTTGAGAAAAATTGGGGCTGGGTTCATTGCATGCCGTTATGCTGCCGAATTTTCTTCAAAACTTTTGTGATGAATTATGCTTTTTTTTTTTTTTTTGCAAATGCAAATGCAAATGCAAATGCAAATTTTTTTTTTTGACATTTTCTCTCTTCTTTTTTTTTATTGCAGGGTGGAAACAACTACGTTACGGAGCAGCTGAATAAGATGAAGACTCGAGGATCGGTGGAGTCTGTAGTTGACTTGTGGGACCGGCTTCCGAATGCGGGCCGAGGAGCTTTGCCGAGTCCGAGACAGATTGTTGTTGAGACCGGGCTTTGGGAGTTCATTGAGTGCTTGAGGGGATTGGTCAAGTTCCCTAAGAGCAAGGGCTTGATGTTTGCTTTGGCGCAAAGATTGGTGGGATGCGACCCACACATTTCACTTCTTCTGGGGCGAGGCTACGGTTACGCCTTCTGACTATGCTGCGATCACGGGTCTGTCCTTTAATGGACGCAGCATTGAGTGGCGGGACGGCTATAGCGACGCGGACCTGCAGGCTCTTCTGGGATTTTCCCCTATTCCCAAAAAGGGGATGGGGATGGAGTATGCCGTGGTCTATGGGAAGGTTGTGGAGACCATTGTGAGCTACGAGGCTGGGGAGGAGAGGATAGGCGCTGAGCAGATTGCTAGGGCCTTCTTATGGTTTGCTTTTTCGAGCACCCTTTTTGGACACGCTGAGGGGACGGCAGTCTTTGCCTTGTTGAGGTCCTTGGAGGACATGGAGATGGCTGGAGATGTCTCTTGGGGAGAGGCCGGGCTGGCAGAGCTTTACTTTGCTCTTGATAGGTACAGCCGGAAGGCTGTGAGCTCCTTATACTGCTTTGAGTTTGCCCTGGAGGTATAAGCTTTCTCTTTGCTTTCCCTTTCTTCTTGAGCACGCACTTTTTTTTTGCACTGGATTGATTTGATCTTTACCTTTTCGCAGGTATGGGCGTTGGAGTTCTTTCACGTCACGATGTGGCGACAGCCGGCGGAGTACGTCGGGGCGTATCCGGCCATGCGCTCCTGGTCCAAGCATGCCCGAGAGAAGATAAGCTCCAGGGGGCGTACGACTCTCAGATACGCGGATTGACTTCCTTTGACGGAGGCTGAGACGGATGAGAGGATGATATTCTATCCCTGGGATCGTTTCGAGGTGGCGCAGCTGAAGGGCGCTGAGATTTGGACTGTGCAGCGGAGGATTCTGAGAGGTCTGACCTGCGATGCCTATTATCTGGGAGAGAGGGTGACGCGCCAGCATGGCGTGAATTCGCCTTTGATGACACCGATGGAGCCTCCTGCCGATATGATGCACCCGAGTGATAGATCTGCGACCTGGGATGATTACCGAGCCGGCCAGCACTTCTCGGCATTTGTGGCGATTGAGCCGTACCCCGTATTTGTTTTGAGGAGGCTGAGGATGCCCCAGGTTCTGGATAGAGAGGGGTTTGGGATCCCGCGGTACCCTCGGACGGATTTTTCATATGTCCAGGATGGGGTCCGATTGAGGGTGCAGATCCCTCAGCCTGAGCGGCTTCCACGAGCTTTCCGGCCTCGTCCGGGTATGAAGGTATGGCTTTCCCCTTCCCACCTTTCTCCTTTTTTTTTGCTTTTGTCTTTTCTTTTCTTTCCTGTCATCATTTTTCGCTTCAACTGTTTCTGACGCTTTTGCTTTCGTGCAGTTTTCGGAGGTGGTCGTTGAGAAGCTGACGAAACAAGTGATCGGGGCTAAGAGATTTATCAGGAGAATGGTTGCTTGTGGGGCTCCTCAGGCTAGAGCGAGGCGACCACGGCCGGCGCCTGTCAGGCGGGAGGCTTCCCCTATTCGTTCAGAGACTTTTTCAGAGACTCCTCTGTCTCCTCTCATTGATCCCCGCGCGGTGGTACCTTCGGATCATGTCATTCTCGGGGATCCACACGGGCAGGGACACGTTTGGCAGCATGGTGGGTCGTCTTCGTACGTCCAGGAGTCCGACGTCTTCACCTTCGGATATGATTTCTTCGCAGATCTTGGCTTGCCCTATCAGAGCGTGTCGGTTGGTCCCGATGAGCCTTCTTCCGGGGACGAGGACGATGATTCTGAGCCTGAGATCTTCATGGCTCCTGAGGAGGCGGGCCCGAGTCGCAAGAGGGACCGGGGGCAGACGTCGGGCGCTAGGGATTCTGATTGATTTCTTTTTTTTTTTTTAGACTGATTTTCTGAGATTGAGATTTGTGACTGGGATTGAGATTTGTACAGCTTATGCACATTTTTTTTTCTCTTTTTTTTTTTTGGATGTAATGACTTAGGATTATTGTTACCTCTTTTTTTTTATTTGATTTTTTCTTTTTTTGTTTTTGTTTTTTGTGTACACTCCCTTTATTTTTGGAATGTAATAATTTAGGATTTTATTTTTTATGAATGCAATGCAGTATGAATGCAATGTTGCATGAGCCTTGTTTTTTTTTTTGGCAAGGGTGTTAGTGTTTGGTATATGGACTGGCTTGGGGAGGTTTTTTTTTGCACAGGTTTCATGCAACCGGGACGGAATATTCCTCTTTGGTTCAGCAGTTTGGACTGTTGCAGATTTTTCTGATGGAGAACAAACATGTCCGCGCGGATGGGTCCTGCATCTGACATTGTCCTTTAATTTTGCTTCAGATCTGGTTTTGCTTTATTTCAAATTCAAATATCCTCTTCAACCTCCAGTCCAAACAGCCATTTTCGGGGAGAGAGAGAGAAAATCCATGGAAAACCTTAGAAAAGCTCCATCAAAATTGTCCCAAGAATCCCAAATGTCATTCTTTAATAAATTCAAGGATTGGTCCCGGGAGATTATGCATGAGAGGAGGTCCTTCTTTGAAGAAAGGTACAAGGTGAAGTGTTTATGGTCCCTCAAGGAGTTGGTTCCGGATTATGAGCTTTTGAGAGCTTCTTCCTCGTTCTGGGACACTAGAAGGCATGTCTTTTGCCTTTCTTACAATGAGGTTGTTCCGACCGTGGAAGAATTTCGGGCTTTGCTTGGTGGCCCGGAGGTGGAGGAGATAGCGGTTCCTTTGCCTGGAGGGGCTTCTTTCGTTGACAGATTGTGCAACCTCCTTCATCTTTCCCCGGAGGAAGCGCAAGGTATGATCCGTGGTCCCGATCATTTTGATATTTCCGGTCTCCCTGATAGATTTAGGGGCTTAGGCTTGCTCGACGATGCCTATTGGGATGCCTTTGCACTTTGCATGTTCGGGACCTTGTTCATGGTCTATTCTTTTGGGATCTGTCATCGGTCTCTGCTGGATGTAGTCGTTCACTGTCGCTTGGGCAGAGATGTTGTACCTTTGATCCTGGGGGAGACTTTTCATGCTCTCGACAGGCTGGCTACCGGGAGACGGTATATGCACGGGGGCAGCCCATTTCTCTTGACCATGTGGTTGATGGAACGCTTGGGGATTCTTCGAGAAACTCCTGATATGATAAAGCCTTGGACGTTCGCCAGGAGAGGGGTTGCTGTAGATTTTGATGATCAGGGCTCATGGGAGCGTTGGATGGCTGGTCGTCAGACTGAAGATATCAGATGGTCAGTGCCTTGTTGGCGGGTGGAGACTCGCAGAGTGCTTCAGGACGGATCTCCCGTGGTCATGCTTCCGGGGCTTTCTCAGTCCAGCTTCTATATTCCGTCCTTGGTTCTGAGACAGTTCGGCTTGGAGCAGGTTCCTTTGGAGGACTTTGATGATATAGCCACCAGGGTGGTGACTCCTGCTTCTATGGATGATCCTTCGGTGTTTTCCTTTCTTTCCCGAGCATGGAGGTATGACGTCTTTCCTCCTCGGGTTATCCTCAGGCGTCCGAGACCGGTGTTCCTGACCACTTGGTACCTGGATTGGTACGAGAGGCATCTGGGAGAGACTCAGGTGGCTATTTTGAGGCGGCGTGAGGCCATTGTGGGTGCGGAGGACCTGACAGTTTCTGAGAGGAGGAGGGCCGAGGCGAGGGCCAACCCTCATGACAGGAGCGGAGACGCTGTGACCGACTATGAGGCTTATGTCAAGAGACAAGAGAGGAGGACTCCTACTTTACCAGCCCGGTTACAGGAGATGAGAGATGACGCTAGGGCTACCAAGGCCCTGACAGAGGCTGGTTTGATAGATCCTGTTCCTATACCAGAGCTTGGTAGGAGGAAGACCGACATTTTTCCGGTTCAGAAGAAGAAGACTCGAAGGGGGAAGAAGAGGGGAGAGGCCAGTACGAGTGGCTTGGAGTGACTCTGAGGTTTCCGAGTATCCCTTTCTTGCCATGGCAGACACATTAGTTTGATTATGTATCTTAATTTCTTTTAGCAGGTTGCCAGTTGTAGGAATGAATCGGGCTTAGACTCATCAAAAAGTTTTTAACTTGTAATGAATATTTGAATTGCTTCAGAGTTTTTCGAGACGCTTTCATGGTCTGATTGATTGTATTGATGTCAGAGTATGACTTTTATTTGTGTTTTAGACCGAACCGTTTCCGGCTGCCTACGTTCCCCTCATTTTGAGGAGCTCAGGTCTTCGTAGTTCAACCTGGCTTCTTTTGTTTTTTTTTTTTTTGTTGTTTTTTTTTTGTTGTTTTTTTTTTTTTTTTTTTTTTTTGTTTTTTTTTTTTGTTTTTTTTTGTTGTTGTTTTTTTTTTGTGCAACCCTGTTTTTTACCTAGGCCGCCCTTTTCGGGTTTTCAACCTAGTTGGGTATTACTCTTTTAGCACTCTTTTTTTTTGTTTCTCTTTTTTTTATGCGTAGTATCTGCGCAGCTTGTCACCATTCACTGGGTGTACAAAGGGATTTCCGTCGAGGTCTGCAAGTTGCATGGCTCCTCCGGAGAAGATCTTCTGGACGACGTATGGCCCGACCCAGACAGGCTCCCATTTGCCGAGGGGGTTGACACGGACCGGGGGCTTTTCTTTCAAAACGAGATCCCCTTCTCGAATCTCCCGATGCTTTACTTTCTTGTCAAAGGCTCTGGCCATTCTGCCTTGGTATGCCCGGATGTGTTCCATTGCTTTCAATCGGCGTTCATCTAGCAGGGCCAATTCATCGTGGCGACTCTGGAGCCATTCGACCTCGTTGATCTGGCTTTCCAACAGCACACGGAGTGAGGGGATTTCTAGCTCGATTGGGAGTACGGCTTCCATTCTGTATGTGAGGGCAAACGGTGTTTCCCCAGTTGCCGTCCTGACCGATGTTCTGTAGCCCCAGAGTGCCAGGTGTAGCTTCTCGGGCCAATCTCGACCTCGGACGGCCATTTTCCGGATGATGTTTTCCAAAGTCTTGTTTGCTGCCTCGACGGCTCCGTTGGTTTGGGGCCTCTAAGGAGATGACTTGTGACGGGTTATTCGAATTACGCGCCAGTCTTTCACATTCCCCTTCGAAGTGGGATCCATTATCTGAGATGATTTCGGCTGGTAACCCGTATCGGCATATGATGTTCTCTTTGATGAAGAGGGCTACTTTTCTTGAGTTGAGGATCTTGTAGGATTTTGCTTCAACCCATTTGGTGAAATAGTCCACGGCTACCAGGACGAACTCGTGGCCGTTACTGCCTGATGGTGTGATTTTGCCTATGACATCAATTCCCCAAGTGATGAAAGGCCAAGGGGTTGTCATGCAGTATAACTCGTGAGGAGGCAAGTGATTAAGATTTGAGTATCGCTGACATTTGTCGCAGCTTTTGACGAACTGGATGCAGTCGGCTTCCATGGAGATCCAAAAGTACCCCATTCTCAGTATGATTTGCATCAGAGCTCGAGCATTCATGTGAGGGCCGCAGGTACCACCATGTATTTCTTTCATGAGTTCGGTAGCCTCTTGTTTGCCGATACATCGCAGGAGGGGGCCTTGATAACGCTTCTTGTATAACATGTTTCCCAAAAGAACATAATGGGAGGCGAGCCGCTTCAGGGCTGAGAGACTTTTCGCTTTGATTCCTTCTTTATATTCCCCATCTTCATTTTTGAAGGAGGCTTCTCCGTTCTTAAGGTACTGATAGATCTGAGTGTACCAAGGATCACTCGGTTCGGCTTCGCTTCGATTTCAAAGCAATAAGCGGGATTTTCTCTTCTCCCGACTCGAATGGTTTGACGGACTTCCCTTCGGGTATTTCAACGAGGGAGGCTAGCGTTGCTGCAGAGCATCCGCAACTGTTGCGATCTCTCGGGCAAGTAATGAAAGCCGATCTCCTTGAATTGAGTTACTAGCTCTTCCATGTAAGTGTGATATTTCAGAGACCCGGGTCTACGGTCTTCCATTTGTTAGAGACCTGATTGATGATGAGGGCAGAGTCACCATACACCTCCAATTCCTTGATATTTCTTTCAAGGGCGGCTTCCAACCCGGCTATGCAAGCTTCATATTCAGCAGCGTTGTTGGTGACTTCGAAGTTCAACCTTACTGCTATGGGGTGTGTTCGTCGCAGGATCGATCAGAAGCATTCCTATTCCGTTCCCCCTTTTGTTTGACGCCCGTCGAAGAAGAGTTGCCAGCGATTTTCTCCTTCTAGAGCAAAAGATTCCATCATCGGGAAATTGAGGTTCGAGTCCCTCGGGACTCATCACTTGGGAAATCGGCCAAATGTTTCGCCATTATGCGTCCTTTTACGGATTTCCTTGAAACATAAGTGATGTCGTATTCAGCCAAAAAGAATGACCATTTTGCCAACCTCATAGAGATGGAAGGCTTGTCAAACAGATATTTGATGGGGTCTATCCTTGAGACAAGATGTATCGGGTGAGACTACATGTAGTGTTTCAACTTTCCTACTACCCAGACCAAACCTGCGCAAGTCTTTTCACAGGCAGAGTAATTGAGTTCGCTTCCCGGAGCTTTCTCGCTACGAAATAGATGGCGTTTCGACCTTGGAATCTTTCTTCTCTTGAGCTAGCATAGCCCCAATTGCCGTATCCGTGACAGTTAGGTATAGCAATAGTGGCTTTGGCCGATGTGGTGGGCAAAGAATCGGGGATTCACGAGGTATGCCTTGATCTGTTCAAAAGCAAGCCGACATTCCGGGAGTCCATTACGTGTAGGCATTTTTCTTCATCAACTTGAAGATCGGCTCGCAGATCGAGGTTAGATGATTTACAAAGCGGCTTATGTATTGCGGTCTTCCCACGAAGGATTTCACTTACGTCGGTTGTCCTGGTGGCTTCATTTCAACTATCGCCTTGATTTTCGAGGATCTACTTCGATCCCCCGTTACGTCACCATATATCCTAGCACCTTGCCTCGTCTTACACCGAAGGTGCATTTGGCCGGATTCAGCCTCATGCCGTGGTCTCGGAGGCGGCCGAAGAATTTTCTCAAATCAACAAAGTGTTGGCCATCCGATCCTCCGGAGTGTATTATCATGTCGTCCACATAGACCTCAATTTCTTTGTGGATCATGTCATGGAACAGAGCCGTAGGCGCCTGAGTACGTAGCCCCGCATTCTTTAGTCCGAACGGCATGACCGTGTAGCGCAGGTGCCCCAAGGGGTTGTGAAGGCCGTTTTGGCTTGATCCTCTTCTCGCCATTTTGATTTGGTTGTAACCGCAAAACCGTCGACGAAGGATTTAACTTCATGGTTGGCCGTGGAATCTACCAAAATGTCGATGTTTGGTGGGGAAATCGTCTTTTGGACTCGGCTTTGTTCAAGTCTCGAAGTCTACGCAACACCGGATCTTTCCGTTGGCCTTGGTCACCGTTACTATGTTGGAAAGCCATGTAGGGTATTCAATGACCCCGATGAACCCCGCCCGAGCATCTTTTCTATCTCCTCTTTCACTTGTAGGGACCATTCGGGCTTAATTCTTCTTAGCTTCGCTTTACCGGCTTGACTTCTGGGTCGAGCGGTATTCGGTGCTCAACTGTGGAAGGATCGAGGCCTGGCATATCTTTATAGGACCATGCGAACACATCCACGAATTCTTTTAGCAGCTCAATTAGGGCATCCCTTTCAGTCCCTTCGAAGAAACTACCAATCTGCGTCTCTTTAGGCTCTTCCGCAGTTCCCAAATTCACACTCGTCAAAATCTCCTCGGCAGCTTGGGCTCGATTTTCCTCTTTCCGGACAACCTGCTTAAAGATTTCTTTGATATATTGTTCATTTAATGTGTCTGATTCTTCATCTAGTGAATCGTTATTAACTGTTTTTAGATTATTAGTTAATTCATCATTAGTTAAAGTGGCAATTAAGGGATACTCAGAAAGGTTCGTCATTTCATTGAGAATAAGAGGGAATACAACATTGGCTACAATTTCGTGGTCTTCAGGCGTGAGGCCATCGGACGATTCAGAAGACTCAAACTCAACAATGAGAGACTTAGAGGACTTTACAAAGGTTGACACAAAGGGACGGGGGACCAATCCAAGTTTGGTGATTATTTCTTCTTTGGTCGCGGACGGGCCTGAGAGAGTTTCCCAGTTCTTTAGCAGCATTGCTGTCAGAGGCCTCATGACTCGGGGGCGGTCTCGTTTCTGTCCTCCTTCCTCAGTCGTTGCTATCATCTCTTTGTCTGAACCAGAATCAATTGTGTTTGGCGTCCGAAAACTGAGCATGTGGATGTAGGGATCTTCCTCAATTCTGGGGATTTCTATCTCGTCACAATCTGACCGTTCTATCCAGATGTAAGGACGTATTGCGTCTCGGTGTGCCGCCGAAAAATCTCATGTCCCATACTCGAGCGGAAAGGCTTAGCAGGGCTTCAAGAAGGAGGACGTCCCACACGACGTTCATAGATTCGAGTTGGGTATGACGATGCTTGTCGATCTTTATCATGAAAATTTCCTGGCTTGGCGGTGGTCGAGAGTGGGTTTGAAGAATGGTGACAAAGCCGTGATTAGGGACCGGGGTTTATGTGCATGTATCATGGCGGTGTTCAATGTTTCCTTCCGTATGCCTCCAAATGTTGGAAATGACAATTGAATTTGATGAATCGAACTTCTTCGGAGTCCGCTCGCTGAGTGCGTTGACATAGTTGGCATCACCGGATTCTCGGGGGATTCCCGACGAGACTTGCCCCGATAGTCCCTTGGTCGACTCCTGAGGAGGTAGCCCCTGTCCGGCTAAGAGCATGCTTAGTGACTGCCTCTCGCTTCGTTCCCTATGAGGAAACCGTCGCCCCTTATGACTTCAAGGTCCCCTTGTCGGTTAATGAATTTGACGCATTGGTGGAGAGTGGAAGCTATGGCTTTCATTTGATGCAACCAAGGGCGCCCTAATAGGGCTGTGAACTCGGAGGATATCCATTACATGGAACTTTGCTGGCACCATTTCGGTTTCGTACTGCAGTTCCAGAGTCACTGTCCCTGTGATGGGACGGGACGTGCCATCATATGCCTTGATCGACCGAGTGGATGGGATCATGTGCCTTTCATTGATGCGTAGGGCCCGCATCATGCCGAGGGGAAGGACATTAACGGCTGATCCGTTGTCCACCAATACTCCAGTGGAGCGATACGGTGTTGAGCTTAATGGTGATGTACAAAGCTTCATTGTGTTGGGAGACATCTCTTGGCAAATCTTCGTCGCAGAAGGTGATCATGCCGCCATATAGGTGGGGATCATAGATTTGGTCCTTGTCTCGGGATAGAGAGTCATCAAGCCGCCACTTCGTGCTTTTTCTTGCGAGGTAGAACCTTTCCGAAGCCCCGGGTTATACCGAGGCCGTTTGTGGCGGTTGCCATCTCCGATCAACATGTTGATTGAGTGGGAGCGCCAAACCGGCGTTGGTCTTTCTTTGTCGGTGTGCACTCGGGAGCCGGACAAACCGAATTTTGGCCGTTCCCGCGGGGATAGATTTCGATTGCGGTAGAGTTACCTGTGTCCACAAGATTCGGTGTCCGAAAGTCTCAGTGCCGTTGGCAAGGCTTTTCTCGCTCTTTTACCCCCGTTTGCTTTGGGGAAGACCGGCTCGAGTAGAGTACATAATAATCAAATCCCCAGATGGCTCCCCGAGCGTACCCACACCGTTATCACCGGCCTCGAATCTCTCCCTCAATTTTTGGGAGGAAATTTTCTTCTTCTTAGGAGGACGGTCCTCATGTATCCAATCCTGTTAGTCCCTTTCAAGGCAGTCGGGGCAGTCACAGATATCCCACCAAATGTGTTCTACTACTGGTGGCGGATTTGGGACCTCGGGTTGAGCGGTCTGGAATGACTTTGAGTGGAACCGGTCCGGGAGATCCGCTGTTGGGCTCATCCGGAAGCGAGTGGTTGGACTCCGCCGGATAATGAGAGGTATTAAGGTCCCGGGGAACAGGCATATGTTTGTCCTTCAGGTAGCCCCGGCCATTGGGAGATTGTTAAGGTCCCGAAGTGGCGTGTGGCCTCTTCAATCCAGCTTGCTGCCCGTTCTCGCAGCGTTCCTCCAGGGCTTTGATGGCTGACCATATTTCTTCAACTGTTTCCTGATCTTCATCACCCAGGCGGATATTTGCGGGATCATCACTTTGAGAGGGGATAACTGACGGTATGCCGAACTCTTTCATCCTTAACTGCTTTTTGGGGGCCAGTTACCCTGTAAGTCGACGGGCAGGAGTCCCGGGGTGGAGACATAGGAATCTTGGGGTAGCATCTTGATGTATCCGGGACGATTAAGAAGAGGAGGAGAACCTTCTTCCTTATTTGCGGTAAAAGTGCCATCGGAATTGAGACTGATAGTCAAACCATGACTTGCGACAACCCCCGGAAGGTCGTTAATTTGAGCCTCATATCGAAGTCTCATCTGTTCTACCAACTGGATCCAATACTGGTCTATCTGAGGGATTTTGGAGGACGGAGCAACGTTGTCCTCATCATTATCGGCTGACGCAGACATCCTGAAACCCGGAGTCGGAACAAACGGCGAAGCTGACGGTGCACTTGACTCTTCCCTACTAATCAAACGGTGACCCGGTGTCCGGAACCAACCTTTGTGAGGAGCTGCGGGGGAAAGACACGAGGGTTCAGATGTCTGGGAATTGAAGGAGGGTAAGTGTTTGGGCTTTGGGCTCATGCAACATGCGGTTATTTGTTCACGTTTACTTAAAACATGCTTTATTAACCTAATCGGTTGGAAAAGATTGCACTTCTTTTTCGCAAACTACTCTGGATCCTGGATCAGTGGGCCCCGTCACTACGTCTATAAGCCCCTCGTATTCCACCTGTATTTCGACCTCCCAGGGTGGACAGCCCCGGGCGAGGGTCCTATAGGGCAAGCGGGTCCCACCGACCGAAAGAAAAACGATCCTAAAAGTCTAGCGGGTAATCGAGTCTTAACGAGCATTCGATGTAAATTACGGACAAAGCTGACGTCAAAAGTCAAGATCATGTCCGAGGGCTCGACGAAAAGTCGGCATGATTTGGACTGATGAATGTCCACAATTGATCTTGACTTGTCGTCAATTAGGCCGTAATTAGGCATGGAATAATCATTAATCCTTGATGACTCAGTGTCAATGCTGGGAGTCAGTGTATAATTTTTGCCAGTCAGAGCCGAGTCAAGGCGCCGGACAATATCTTGGTCAAAGTCTGCGGCGAAAAACCGGCAGAACTTCGACTGATTAGGGTCCCCGAAAGATATTGAGTCGGTATGCCGACAAAGGCTTGAAAGGAAAGGTCTATACGCAGACAGGGCATGACACAGACCAGACTAAAAACCAACCGGGTCTCGGACAGAGTGTGTCACGGACAAGTGCATGGTCGACACGAGGCTCCATGGGATGTTTGGGTAGTCCTGTGCTTGCACCGAGAGGCGTAATAAGACCAAACGGGCCGCGACAAGGATTTCCCCGGGTTAGGGACGTAGTGTGCAGTGTACGGTCACGTGCGCGTAGTGTGCAAGCAGTCTATCTTCTTTTTCTGAGTAAAATAGAAATTTTTTTATGTGTCTTAAAAATATGATGCATGATTTTTTTTTTGAAAATTTTCTTTTTTTTTTGAAAAATTTTTTTTTGAATATTTTTTTTTTGAAATGAGCACATAAGCACATAAGCACAAAAATTCCGACAGTTAGGGACATGATTCCGACAGTCAAAATTTTGACTTTTTTCGAGGCGGCCAAAACAACACGAAAATGTGCAAAAATCAACACACACACACAAATAATTTTTAAAGCCGGGACGGAAGCTTGACCCTCAAAAGCTTTTTTTTTTTTTTTTTTTTTGAAAACAATGATACCCGTACGTGGGATTGTTAAACCACAATTTATCCCCGACTCGTGTTAGGAGGCGATAACGGGAAGTTTAATGGTTTCCACCAATATACCAAATACCATTTTTTTTTAAGAAAAAGCTTATCTCCCCAGCGGAGTCGCCACTGTGATGATGGTGCCACCAAAATTTCCTCGGTAAAAATTCGGTTTTTGCGTTTCTTTGAAAAACCAAATAAAACCGGAAAAAGAACGGAGTCGCCACGCCATTTTTGTTTTAAGGGCCAAAACTTTGAAAAATGCCCGAGATTAGAGATTTGGGTTCGGAGGTCATGTTACACGCCGGGAAGGACGTTAGTGTGCACCCGGAATGCCTCGTAAAACGAGTCTTCCAAGCTGAAAATCATTTGTGTGTGTGTGAGTGTTTTGGCCAAAATAAGTTGAAACTCAGAAAAGTAAAAATTGGGATATCTTTTTAAGACTTTAAACTGATCCCATGATTTTTTGGAAGATTTTTGGATTGAGATTTGGTACTCAAAAGACCTTTTGAAGTTGAGAGTCACTTCTGCCAGAATGAAAAAGGCAGTGGACCTTTGATTTTGAAATGGATTCAATGGCCTTAAAAATTCATAATCTGGATAAACTCAGAGAATGAAAGTTGTTCCAGACACCTTAAATAAGATTTGTGCGAAATAATTTTCCATTTTGGAGAAGATTTGAGGGGTCAAAACCTTCTGGAAATCTCAGATATCAAATCTGGATTTCCAGAAGCTGATGAACTGGCCTCTAAAAGAAAATTTGAAAAGAGGAGTTTTACTCACCCAAAAAATAAAGTAAAAATATTTATGGAAATCTCTGGATGTTGGCTACAAAAAGTGTTTTGTAGTCAACACCAAATTCCAAGTTTATCTGTGTCCAAAAATTAATACAATGGACTGGGGTCTTGGAAAATTGCTACTGGACAGCAACTTCTCAAGAAAGAAAATATGATTTTAAAAGGGGGGTTTTTGCATCCATGCTTGTCCCCATTTCCCTAGGTTTTGGTTAGTGATCACTTGTCATTTTAGTGGTGAATCAACTATACCAAACCATCCTTGGGGTACATTAGGACTAAGCATTTCATTTGCTTGGGAAGGGGAATTTTATCCTTTGAAAATGAGATTTGATGCTTGAAAATGGTTTTTAGGGTTTTGAAAATACATTTGCAAGTAAGTAAGAACACATTGAAGAAAATGTTGATCCTTGTAGAGGATCATCCATGGAGATGAACTTCCATGGTGATCCTCTTGGATCTAGGGCAAGAAAATGAACAAACTACATTTTGTAGTTTGAAAATGCATGCATGGATGAGAGAATTTAGGGTAAGGAGAGGGAGGTTATACCTATCTTCCTTGTGTTTTTGGTGTTTAAAGGCTTGAATGCAAGAGTGTTTGAACTTGAGAGTGAGTGGGTTTGATTTGAGTGAGTGAGAGTTGGGAAGATTCAAGAGAAAAAGGTGACAATTCTTAGAGAATTCTCACTGTTTTCTCAAGTATTTTCGCCAAATGCTGTGAGTTGTGTTCTTGGTCTCCCTTTTTTTTGTGACTGGAGGGCTCAATTTATAGCCCTCTGAAAATGACAATCCCATCCGCGCGGATAAACCCTGCAGCGTGCACTGTTCATTAAATGCTGCTCCAGGCTTTGGACACAAGGAATAATCTTTTCAAAATTCAAATTAATCAGCCAGCTTTTGTTTCCAGCCATTTCTATTTTTGGTTTTTCTTATTTCTTTTGCTTTTTTGATTCCTTTTCTTGGTTTATCTTTTTTTTGGCAATCCCTAATCTACCCTTACTTGGTTAGAAATGTTAGGAATGTTAGGAATTATTAGAAATGTTATAACTTTCGTTAATTTTCTAACGAAAATACTAACAAGCTCAAATTGGAGCACTTACACAACCGCACAGTCAGCTTCTTGGGTGACAACCGCACAGTCAGATCTTGGGTGACAACCGCACAGTCAGATCTTGGGTGACAACTACACAGACAGATCTTGGGTGACAACCGCACAGTCAGATCTTGGGTGACAACTAGGGCTGTAAACGAGCCGAGCCGAGCCGAGCTTTGAAGTTTCGAGCTCGAACTCGAATAAAAAATATCGAGCTCGAGCTTTTCTCGAGCTCGAGCTCGAGCCCAGAATGCATGTTCGAGCTCGGCTCGAATCATGTTTCGAGCTTTTCGCGAGCTGGCTCGCGAGCTTTTCGCGAGCTGCTCGAACTCGAGTTTTAACGAGCCGAGCTCGAGCTTCGACTTATTTTTTGAAAAAAATCTGAAATTAAACGAGCTTTTAACGAGCCGAGCTCGAGCTTCGACTTATTTTTTGAAAAAAATCTGAAATCAAACGAGTTTTTAACGAGCCGAGCTCGAGCTTCGACTTATTTTTTGAAAAAAATCTGAAATTAAACGAGCTTTTAACGAGCCGAGCTCGAGCTTCGAATTATATATATATTAATATATATATATATACTAAAATTTATTCGAGCTTTTAACGAGCCGAGCCCGAGTCGAGCTCAAACGAGTCGATCTCGAACAGAGCTCGTCGAACATACGAGCCGAACACGAGCCGGCTCGAAAAAAATGACGAGCTTGAAAATCGGTTCGAGCTCGAGCTCGAGTTCACCTCGAGCCCACTCGAACTCGAGCTTTTTTCGAGCCGAGCCCGAGCCGAGCTCGAGCCGGCTCGGTTCGCGTAACAGCCCTAGTGACAACCACATAGTCATTTCCAAACTACGACCGGCTTGGTTCCCTCCCAGGGATACGTAGGAATCCTTTCTCCAAAGGTCCAGCCATCTGATTCCCCGGATCACCATCCAACCCTCCGCCTTATTCCCCAGCTGCTCATTGGGATTGGGTCTTATTTTATCGACAACCTCACTTTCTCCAAAAGTGACGTTGCCGAGGGGATCTGTAAGTACGTCAATCCAATTTTCGACCTTTCCAGATGCATTTTAACATGATAAAACTGTATTTAGGGGTGTTTTGGTAAATTCTCAGTCCATTCCGAGACTTTCGGAAACATTTCATAAGTTTCTCGCGAAGGAAGTACTTTTTTGTACTTTGCTCATGCCAAGGGACCTAAAAGGAATAAATCTGTTTTGGACTTTTCAGGTATTATCCAAGAAGGTTCCAGAATCAGATTTGGCGCCAAAAACGGGTATGGTCACCTTGTGTCACGCGACAAGTCGAAGCATGGAAAGTGGTTACATAATGCCGTGCGACATAAGGTTACCATGAACTGCAGCTATAAATAAGACCCTATCCCTCTCAGTTTTGGATCCCAATTTCAGGGCCCCTAACATCACTCTGCACAAATTGCCTCAGAACCTCTCTCTCTCCTCCTCCCTCACCAAAACTACCCAATTCCCTTCTAATCTCCTCACCCTTCATACACCTCCAACCCAATTACCCTCCTACTTCCCCAAGCACCTTTCATACTCCAATCCAGCTCTCAGTTCGTGCCTAGATCTCCATTTCAGAAGCTGAATCGAAGACTTCTGCACCTAACTTGGTGTAGAAGTTGAGGACTACAAGGGTAACACATCTCTCTCTCTCTCTCATCTATTTGTCTAATTGTTCTTCCTTCTTCTCCACTTGATAATCAGGCTCCATCTGCCTCAGATTATCAACTGGCAACTGCAATATCTCTGTTTAAATCGTGTTTGCTTGAGTCCAATTGCATGTTCATGATGTGATCTACCTATTATTGCAATTTGGATGTCAAGGGAGTGTGGATCTCCCATATCCACACTCCTTTGATTGATTCGTATCTAATTCATGCTATTTTGTTTGGTTCTGATATAATTGTTTGATTTAATTGTGCATCTGTTGAATCTGTTTCTCAGTTTGTAAGGTACCTGCAGATGGTAAACCTGTGTCACGCGACACACTTGGACATGAGGAGTCCTGTGTCACGCGACATATCGTGACCATCTGCAGGGACCATCCTTCAGTTGTAAGTTGATTTGGTTGGTTAGCTTAACATTTAGTTGTATGTTCATATTGTTTAATGCTCAGATCTAGTTTGTAACTGTGTTTTGTGTTCATCTAAGAGATCTCTGTAATCTGTTTGTTGTGAGTCTCTGCAAGGTGACTATTGGTGTCACGCGACACATTTGGACATTAGGAGTTCTGTGTCACGCGACATAAGTAGTTCTTTACAGAGGACTTGTTTTCAGTTGTAATCTGTTCTTATTGCTGTAATGGGATGTGGCCTCCCTGAACAATTGGTTTACAAGTTGTAATGATCGTACCTATTCAATAAAATTCATGTTTATCGCACTTGTTCATTATCGTTGTTTGCATATTTTTTTTGAATTATTTGGATGTCTAAATTAGAAAGACTCGTCCACGGACGAGGCGTGTTGGGTGAACTCTCGGTTCTTCCCAACACGTAACCTGACCCCCGAACCCATTCTCTTTCAAAAGGTTTTTCAAAGTGCACCTCTAAAAGCATGGCGTGGCGACTCCTTCATTTTCTATTCTAAACAGAAATTCATTTCGGGCGAGCGCGCATTCAGCTTGCCATAGCAAGGTACTTTGATTCTATTCGTATGCGAGCAAGATGAGGAAATGGTGGTTCCTATACGTTTAAAATGAATGAACTTAATTAGGTTATCAAAATGGTTTTGGACCCAAGGCATAAGATGAGATTAAAATATGCTTAGACATATGATGTCTTGAATAAATCTCATAAAAGATCTAAGAGTCATATATGTGATATGATTGATGTTTCCACCTAATTAATTTAATTTTGAGTGGTTTGCCATAGCAAACTTGAAATTAAATTAAAGTTGGATCTTAGCCCATTAAATGTATATTATGCTTATTTGCATTGGAAGGTGTATAATTTAGTGGGAGCATTTATTTGTTATAAATGCATTATGATTTTCATATAATATGTGTTACTTATATGTGCTCATATTTTATGCATATCTTTTTGTAGAATAAATGGCATCAAACAATAATCATCTGTCACTGCGATCTGTCCTTGAGAAGAAAAAATTGGAAGAGAACGGTACAAACTATATGGATTGGATCCGTAGCGTGAGAATTGTTCTCAGGCAAGAGGAGAAATTGTACGTTCTCGAGGAACCTATTTCACCTGAACCTGCTGCCAATGCTACTAGGGCAGTGAGGGACCAATATCTGAAACACAAGCGTGATTCCACTAATGTTGGTTGCCTCATGATCTCTGCCATGTGCAAGAGCCTTCAGAAGGATCTTGAGCACTTGGGGACATTTGATCTCAACAACGACTGATGGAAATGTTCCAAGTTCAAGCTAGGCAAGAAAGGTACAACACAGTTAAGGCCCTAACCTTATGCAAGATGAGTGAAGGGCAAGCTGTTGGTCCTCATGCTCTAAAGATGAAGGGCCACATCGAACATCTTGAAAGGCTCGATTTTCCGATTAGCCAAGAGTTGGCTACTGACTTGATATTGAATTCATTGCCTGAAGGTTTTAGTAATTTTATAATGAACTATAACATGGGGAACATGAATAGGAACCTTTCCGAGATAGTTCAAATGTTGAACACTGCGGAAACTAATATCGTCAAAAGGAAAACTGCCGATCAAGTGTTGATGGTTAACGAGGTGAAGGGTTTCAAGGGTAAAGAAAAGGTAAAAGTTGCTAATCCGAAGGCAAATGTTGCCAAACCCAAAGAGGGTGCCAAACCCAAAGTGGTTAAGCCCAAGTCCCAAGAGGACGCAGTCTGCTTCCATTGCAATGAGATTGGTCATTGGAGGAGAAACTGCACAAAGTACAAGGAAGCGCTGAAGAAGAGCAAAGGAGTTGCTTCGACTTCAGGTATCTTTGTTATAGATATATTCCTATCTACTTCTAGTTCTTGGGTATTGGATACCGGATGTGGAACTCACATTTGTCTAAATGTGTAGGGTCTAAAGAACAGAAGGATGCTTGAGCAAGGTGAAGTGGACCTACGTGTGGGGAATGGAGCAAGAGTTGCTGCATTAGCCGTAGGAACTTATGAAGTTACTTTACCTAGTGGACTAATACTTGTTTTGAACAATTGTTATTACGTTTTAGCTTTAAGTAGGAATATTATTTCGATTTCATGTTTGGATAATGAAGGTTTTAATTTTCTTATATGTGATAAGAAATTTTCTATTTACAAGAGTGATATGCATTATTGTACTGCTATTTCATTCAATGGCCTTTATATCCTTGATGTTGAAAATCGTGATAATGATATCTATAACATTAACAAGAAATCTAAACCCAATGATGTAAACTACACTTACTTATGGCATTGTCGTCTTGGCCATATAAATGAGAAACGCATTTCCAAACTCCGTAAAGATGGATTTTTGGACTCACATGATTATGAATCATATGAGACATGTGAATCTTGTTTACTTGGCAAGATGACCAAGGACCCATTTACCAAAATCGGTGAAAGGGCGGGCGACTTATTAGGACTCATACATATCGATGTATGTGGGCCTATGAGTAGTGATGCTAGGGGAGGATTTTGGTACTTCATAACATTCACTGATGATTATAGTAGATTTGGATATGTTTATCTAATGAAACATAAAAGTGAATCGTTTGAGATATTTCGAATATTTCAAAATGAGGTGCAAAATCAACTTGGCAAAACTATTAAGGTACTTTGATCCGATCGAGGTGGCGAATATTTGAGCCAAGAATTTAAAAGTCATCTTAAGAGTTGTGGAATCGTTTCAGAACTCTCTTCACCCGGAACGCCACAATGGAATGGTGTGTCTGAAAGGAGGAATAGAACTTTGTTGGACATGGTTCGTTCTATGATGAGTCAAGTTGAGCTTCATGTATCCTTTTGGGGACATGCACTAGAAACTGCTGCTTTCACCATAAACAGAGTTCCAACTAAATCGGTTCAAAAGACCCCATATGAGATGTGGCATGGAAGAAAACCTAGTTTGTCTTTTATGAAGATTTGGGGTTGCGATGCATATGTCAAGAAGTTAACTTCTGACAAGCTAGCACCCAAGTCTGATAAATGTGTTTTTGTGGGTTATCCTAAGGAAACTAAAGGATACTATTTCTACAACCGAAACGAGAACAAAGTGTTTGTTGCTCGAAATGGTACTTTCTTAGAAAAGGAGTTTCTTCGCAAAGGAACCAGTGGGAGTAAAATAGATCTCGAAGAAGTTCGAGAATCCGAAAACAACATTGAACCAATGGTAGAAACTGAACCAAGTTCACAAGTAGTTGTGGAACCGGTTCAAGATGCACAAGATCTTCGCCGAAGTGGTAGGTCACGATCCGAACCCGAGAGATATGGATTTCTCGTTACGGAAAGTGATGAAGTAGAATTAATCGAAAATGATGAACCTACTTGCTATCAAGAGGCGATGTCCGCTCCTGATTCGTAAAAATGGCAAGAAGCCATGAAGTTCGAATTACAATTCATGGTTGATAATCAAGTTTGGAACTTAATTGATCCACGCGAAGGTGTAAAAACCATAGGGTGCAAATGGGTCTTCAAGAAGAAGACCGACATGGATGGGAAGGTGCACACCTATAAGGCTAGGCTCGTAGCTAAGGGATATAGGCAGATTCATGGAATTGACTATGATGAAACCTTCTCGCCTGTAGCTATGCTTAAGTCTATTAGAATTTTAATTGCCATAGCCGCATATTATGACTATGAGATTTGGCAAATGGATGTCAAAACAGCTTTCCTAAATGGGAAGTTACTTGAGGATGTATACATGATACAACCTGAAAGTTTTGTCAGTCCAGAAAATTCTAACAAGGTGTGTAAGTTGCAGAAATCCATTTATGGATTAAAGCAAGCTTCTAGGAGTTGGAATCTACGTTTTGATGAGGCAATCAAGGAGTTTGGCTTTATCAAGAATGAAGATGAACCTTGTGTATATAAGAAAATTAGTGGGAGCATAGCACTATTTTTAGTGTTGTATGTTGACGATATCTTACTCATTGGAAATGACATTCTTGCACTACAGACTGTCAAGTCTTGGTTAGGGAAGTACTTTACAATGAAAGATATGGGCAAAGCTGTGTATATCCTTGGTATCAAGATCTATAGAGATAGATCTAAAAGGATGATTGGTTTAAGTCAAAGTACTTATATTGACAAGGTTCTTAGAAGATTCCAAATGGAAAATTCTAAAAGAGAAAACTTGCCAATGTTGCATGGTATATCTCTTAGCAAGATTCAAAGCCCTAAGACTAATGATGAGAGAAAGAGAATGAATGGTATTCCATATGCTTCGGCTATTGGGTCTATCATGTATGCTATGTTATGTACTAAACCCGATGTCTCGTGTGCTCTAAGCATGACGAGTAGGTACCAATCAGATCCCGGCGAACCACATTGGATAGCAGTCAAGAATATCCTCAAGTACTTGCGAAGAACTAAGGATGTATTCTTGGTCTTTGGAAGAATGGAAGAAGATCTTGTAGTTAAAGGCTACACAGATGCTAGCTTCCAAACCGACAAGGATGATTTCAGATCGCAGTCTAGATTTTTGTTTATGCTGAATGGAGGCACTGTGAGTTGGAAAAGTTCCAAGCAAAGTACCGTCGCTGATTCTACAACCGAAGCTGAGTATATAGCGGCATCCGATGCAGCTAAGGAAGCAGTTTGGATCAAAAAGTTCATTAGTGATTTGGAAGTCGTTCCAAGCATCAAAGACCCTATTGAACTTTACTGTGACAACAATGGTGCCATTGCTCAAGCAAAGGAACCAAGATCACACCAGAGATCCAAACACATACTTCGACGTTTCCACATTATCCGAGAGATATGTGAAAGGGAAGACGTAAAGATATGCAGAGTAGACACTGATGACAACGTGGCGGACCCATTAAATAAGGCTCTCCCGCAAGCTAAGCATGATTGTCATGTTAGGTCCATGGGTATTCAATACATGGTAGATTGGGCCTAGTGCAAGTGGGAGACTGTTGGTGTTATTGAAATTACCCGGATTCGAGAGGCAGCGCGATCGCGCCCTGGCATCTGGCATCTTTCGCGTTGGAGCAGTGTCTCGCCGTTTTGTTTTCGCATTTGTAGAGTCGCCACGCCGTTTTTATTAAGCCCAAAACATTGAAAAAGGGCATCAGTTTAAAGAGAATTTTAAACTGTTTTTGTGTGATGAGATTTTGAGTTCGGAGGTCAGATGACTCCTCGGGAAGAGAATATTAGAATATTAGAGCTCACCCGAGTCGCCTCGTAAAACGAGTCTTTCGGATACCCCTAATATCCTTTAAATGTTGTGTGTGTGTGTGTGTGCTTTTAAAAATGCATGTTGTGTCGGATGTCTACATTGTACACTATGTATTGAAATGTATTGAAATAGTAATGGAAGGAAGCCTTACCAATGTTGGTTCGTGTCTGTCTTCTGCTGAGGAATAGTGTTTGAGGTCGGAGTAGCGTTCCGGTACGGATCGGGATTGCTTCGGGAGGGCCGGTTGTACGCGGACGAGTTTCGGCGTGAGTTGATGTTGTAGGCTGCGTTCGGGCAGAGGTTCGGCGTGCGTGGGGATCGCTGGGATCACTCGGGCAGAGGTTCGGCGTGCGTTGGGGTGGCAGGAGTCACTCGGACAGAGTTTCGGCGTGGTTTGGGATCGCCGGTTTGACTCGGAAAGAGCCGGGACACCGTGGAAAGACCAGGCAAGGCCTCGGAGTACCACGAGGGGCCTCAAAGTACCTCGAGAGTGCCTCGGGGCAGCGCGGGAGCGTCGCGGGAGCGCTCGGGGAGGCTTCGGAGCACCACGAGGGGGCTCGGAAGGCCTCGGAAGGATCCGAAAGGGGCCGGGAATGCCTCGGAAGGACTTAGAGGGGAAGCCAGAAGGCCTAGGGAGGAAGAGAGAAGTGGGAGGTGTGTGAAAATGAGGAGGGGGAGCCCTCTATTTATAGTGCCAGATTTGGTGCAAAGAGGTCCGTACGGACCTCCACAGTAATCCGAGACTTTTGGTTTTCCTCGATTTGAGGGAATCGTGATGATGGTGAATATTCTGTAATTATGGGGTCCCCTGTGCAATAAGGTCCGTACGGACCAAGTTGACATGCAAAGAGGTCCGTACGGACCAACTCTGCAGGAGGGTAATCATTTTCCCCGGGATTTGAGGGAATATTGTGGACTTTAAGAGGATTCAGTAATTATTAAAGCAAAGAAGTCCGTACGGACCATTATTGCTTTTTCAATTTCCTGAAAATTCCCAAAAGGTCCTTTTGTCCCTTTTTATCCCAGAAAGGCCCCTCCCTTGGTTTGGCTGGGGGTTTTGAGAGGGTTTTGAGTGCCAGAGGTCGTCGAGACTGCGTTGATGAGTCTGCGGTGTTTCCCGTGTGCTTGAAAGGGGGTGATCAGTTGGGGTACTTACGAAGCCCTCGACGACGTCACTTATGAAAGAAGTGGGGTCGCCGATAAGATAAGGGTCCTAATCTGGATCGCGTCTTTGGGAGATAAAGTGACCGGGAGGTCGGTGTGAGGACGTGGTGGTGTCCTATTGGGTGACCGTTTAGGTCGGTAAATTTGGACCACGTGATAGGATTCCTACGTATCCACTGGCGGGAATCAAGCACAGTCGTAGTTCGGGTGTGGGGTGAGTGTTTTGTGAATGCGGGCGTGGTGGTGCCCTGAAGTGTTGTGTGACCGCCGAGGTCAGTTGTGAGGACGTGGTGGTGTCCTGGGTGACCGCATAGGTCGATGGCTGGACCCTGTAATAGGATTCCTACGTATCCCTGGCGGGAATCAAGCCTGGTCGTAGTTCAGAGGTCGTGAATCTGTGAGTGCGGGCGTGGTAGTGCCCTGAAGTGTTGTGTGACAGCCGAGGTCAATGGTAAGGACGTGGTGGTGTCCTAAGATGTGGTGACCGCCGAGGTCAATTGTGAGGACGTGGTGGTGTCCTGGGATGGAAATTTTACGATTTTCCTAATCGGGTGGTTTAAGGCCTTCCGGGCCAGAGATAGTGATTTGGGAGGTTTATACGGTCTTCCGGACCGAGTGGTTTAAAGCCTTCCGGGCTGGAGATAGTGTGAGGACTTGAATCGTCTTCTGAATGTGGTTGCGCCACGCGTGAGGACTTTGAATCGTCTTCTGGCGGCGGTTTTGGTGCCACGCGGGAGGACTTTGAATCGTCTTCTTGCGGTGGTTGGTGCCACGCGGGAGGACTTTGAATCATCTTCTGGCGGCGGTTGGTGCCACGCGGGAGGACTTTGAATCGTCTTACGGCGGTTGGTGCCACGCGGGAGGACTTTGAATCGTCTTACGGCGGCGGTTGGTGCCACGCGGAGGACTTTGAATCATCTTACGCGGCGGTTGGTGCCATGCGGGAGGACTTTGAATCGTCTTCTGGCGGCGGTTGGTGCCACGCGGGAGGACTTTGAATCGTCTTCTGGCGGCGGTTGGTGCCACGCGGGAGGACTTTGAATCGTCTTCTGGCGGCGGTTTGCCATGTGTGAGGACTTTGAATCGTCTTCTGGCTGTGGTTGTGGAGGCATGGCTGCCTTGAGCTCGTGCTTTGTCCGTTGGGGAGAAGGTTGGACTTACGATGGCTGCCGGTGTTCATCCGTTGGGGATTTATCGTGGCCTTGTAGGGGCTTGCAAGGATTCCCTTTTTTGACTTGCTGGGGAAGGAGCTCGGGCTTACTTTGATGGCCGGTGCTTGTGTTGTCGATGAGTGGGCAAGGATGCTGGCTGGTGATTGCTTCACCATTTGGCGTTTTGGAGGCGTTTCGTGCCTTGGGATTTGTACTCGGAGGTGTTGGCTCCTTCTTGCGCTTGTTTTTCCGTTGAGTGGGCGAAGTCCGGTCTTACATTGACGGCCGGTGCTGGGGATAAGTAGTCTTGTACGACTTCCCTTTGACTTGTTGGGAAAGTGTCTTCGGACCTGTTTTGAGGGCCGGTGCTTGAGTTGCCGTTGAGCGTTTTGGAGGCGTCTCGTGCCTTGATATTCGTGCTGGGAGGTTTTGGCTCCTTCTTGAATTGCCGTTGAGTGGGCGAGGACCGGTCTTACATTGACGGCCGGTGGTTGAATTGCCGTTGGAGTGGGCGAGGTTCGGGCTTACACTGACTGCCGGTGGTTGAATTGCCGTTGAAGTGGGCGAGGTTCGGGCTTACACTGACTACCGGTGCTTGCGTTGCCGTTGGAGTGGGTGAGGTTCGGGCTTACACTGACTGTCGGTGCTTGCGTTGCCGTTGGAGTGGGCGAGGTTCGGGCTTACACTGGCTGTCGGTGCTTGCGTTGCCGTTGAAGTGGGCGAGGACCGGTCTTACATTGATGGCCGGTGGTTGAATTGCCGTTGAAGTGGGCGAGGACCGGTCTTACATTGACGGCCGGTGGTTGAATTGCCGTTGAAGTGGGCGAGGACCGGTCTTACATTGACGGCCGGTGATTGAATTGCCGTTGAAGTGGGCGAGGACCGGTCTTACATTGACGGCCGGTGGTTGAATTGCCGTTGGAGTGGGCGAGGTTCGGGCTTACACTGACTGCCGGTGCTTGCGTTGCCGTTGGAGTGGGCGAGGTCCGGTCTTACATTGACGGCCGGTGGTTGAATTGCCGTTGGAGTGGGCGAGGTTCGGGCTTACACTGACTGCCGGTGGTTGCATTGAAGGGTTAGGGACCATTCTGCACTTGGATTTGCTGAAAAAGGCCTTAGGACAGCCAGGGGCAAAGATTATAAGGGCAGGAAAGTAATTTGGCCCTCCCTTGCAAGAAGGTCCGTACGGACCAACCTGGGATGGAAAGAGGTCCGTACGGACCACTTTGATTTTTTACAGTTCCCAGGTTTTGACCGGGTTAAAAAGCCGAGCCTTTCCCCATTCCTTCTTCTTCAGTGCGTGAAACCGAGAGAGAGAGAGGGAGAGAAAAACCTCAATTGTTAACCAAAATCCTCCATTTTTGCTTTGAATTGCTTGCCATGGCGGAAGGGTCTCGAAGGAATCGTCGACAACGTAGTCAAGAAGTGGTCGAGCAACGGATGGAGCTCCAAAGGAATTGGATCTCGTTTGTTCCATCTTCAAAGAATCCGGATGTCTTGTATCCAAATCCGGAGGTGCACAATCGTCGTTCTAGGAACGTCGGGGAAGTAAGAAATCCGTTCCATTTTGATTCCCTGCTCGAATTTTTTGAATGCTAGAACTAGGTTTTAGTTTTTCGCATTTTTTGAATTTTTATTATTTTTTATGCCCTTTGTGAAATTCTTGATGAATTGTTAAAAATGGACATGTAAAAATTGTGGGTATGTGTATTTTGTGCAGAAATGTGTAGATTAGCTCTTATTTGTGAAAATAAAGTGCCTCTCTAGTGAAATGCATGCTTTGGTGTTTTGTACCTAATGCTATTTATGTATGTACATTATGAGGAAAGTTTGTCGTGTAGTGACAAATTTTGTAGAAAAAATGTGACATGTGCCGTATTTCGTGACGGATTTTGTCTGAAAGTGTGTGCCGTGTAGGGACGGATTTTTTGAAAATGTGTTATGCAGTGTGTGCCGTGTTCTTGGGTGACGGACTTTGTGGGGAAAATATGTGCAATATGTGCCGTGTTTTTGTGACGGGTTATATGTGCTTTTGCCGTGTTGGGACGGACTTTTTTGAAAATGTGTCGTGTAGGGCTTAATCCCTCTTTTGAGAAAATGTGTACAGTGTGTGCCGTGTTTTTGTGACGGACTGCATGGGAAAAATTATAGGTATAATGTATGTGAAAATTATGTGCAACATGTGCCGTGTTTTGTGACGGGATATATGTGAAAAATATGTGCAATGTGTGCCGTGTTTTGTGACGGGTTATTTTCATGGTTTTCCGTGTTGGGACGGACTTTTGTGCCTTTTGTTTTATATTAGAAATGCTTGTGATTGACGTACCTTTCTTTGTGTTTACCTGCAAGATGTGGGGCTTATGGCTGGGAAGGCCAAGAGGATGAAGACTCGGGGATCGCTCGAGGCTGTTGTTGAGTTGTGGCAGCGGATGCCTGATATTTCTGTGGATGGTAGGCCGAGTCCCAGGAGGCTGGTCTACGCTTCTGGCTTGGGTGTGTTTGTAGAGAACCTGGCCGGGGTCTCTGACACGAGGAAGAACAAGAGCGTCTTCCTTGGCCTTTCTGAGTATTGGTGGGATACCACCCACACCTTCCATACGAGTTGGGGAGAGGTGACGGTGACGCCTACCGACTTTCTTTGCGATTAGGGCTTTCCTTCAAAGGAGGGCCGGTGCGGTGGAGAGATATGATCTCCGATCTTTGTGTTGATCGAGCTGCTGGGCTTTGAGCCTCGTCCTCGCAGGGGCACAGGCATGCTATATAGTGATGTGGAGCCGAGGATTACGGCCGGCATTGGGGCCTATGTCCGGGTACCGGCCGGTGACGGCGGAGCAGCTGGCGCGCTCCTTCTTGTGGTTTGCACTTTCCGAGACTTTGTTCTCGAACCACGCGACTGCGGCTCCTTTTGCTCTGTTGGAGAGCTTGATTGATCTGGAGAGAGTTTGTGACATTGCTTGGGGCGAGGCGGGCTTGGCCGAGCTCTACTTCTCTTTGGACCGGTTTAGCCGGGAGTGTGCTTGATTCATTGGCCTGTTTTGACTTTGCTTTGGAGGTATGAGTTTATTGCTGTTTTTGATTTAGCAACTTGTCGTTTCTCCGTTTTCTTTTGCACTGAGCCTTTTCTGTTTTTGTCACAGGTGTGGTTTTACGAGATTTTTCAGTGCTTCCCGTGGGATAGAGATCCGGGGGCTGTTGCTGCGTATCCTGCTATGCTGGGCTGGGCTCGTACAGCGAGGAAGAGGAGGAGCAGCAGGGGGAAGCTCACCATCGCCTACGGGGATGTGCAGGAGCGTCTGGAGAGGGGTAGCCCGGAGGGGTTTATTTTGTTCCCGTGGGCTCGGTATGAGGCTGATGAGTTTGAGGGGGCTCCGGAGGAGGTGACATCGCGGCGGAAGATCTTTGCGGGGGGCTTGACTTGCGACGTCATGTACCTGGGGGAGCGGGTCTTCTGGCAGCATGGCCCAGGTGTGCTTCCCGTGGCTCCGAGGGACCCTCCTTTTGGGATGCTTGATTCCCGGGACATGGATGTGCTTGATTTTGAGAGGTACCTTGGCGGTGTGGGCGCCGAGGAGTTTATTTTGTATGGAGAGGAGTATGGGGCCTTCGTGAGGAGGAAGCTGAGGACGCCGCAGGTACTGGCGAGGGAGAGAGAGGCTGGCCCGCAGGTTCCCCCAGAGGTTCCGATGCCGGGGCCGGATTTCACGTATGTCCGTGGGGACGGATCGAGGAGGAGGGTGTCTGTACCCGTTTCTGAGCAGGCTCCTGCTGCATACCGAGTGGATCCCGATAGATCGGTGAGTGTGCTGACTCTTTTCCATCTTGGCATCTTTTCTGTATTTTTCTCTTTTTGTTGTTGAGTATAACTGTATTGCTGAGCGTTTCCTTGGCTGCTTGCTTGTGCAGCCGGGGAGAGCCTATGATATGCTGACTCGCCGTTATGTGGCGATGAGGTCGTTTGCGAAGAAGATGGCGTCGAAGATGTCTTGCCGGTCTTCGCGACGCGTGCCGGCGTACGAGCCTATGCCTTCGAGGCATTCTGTAGACGTTCCTCCACCGAGAGCCGAGTCGGAGCCACGGCGGGAGGGACCTTCGAGGGGGCGGCATAGCATGGATGCCGGGACATCTTCGGGAGCTCCGAGGCAGCAGCCCTTTTATCAGTTCTTCCCTCAGCAGGATGCACAGGGTGAGGGTTCGTCAGAGCCTTCTTTCTTTGATCCTTTCGCCGGATTTGATCCTTCTGAGTACTTTGAGTACCAGCCTCCGGAGGGGGCTCGGTATTCTGATGACGAGGACGTGACGGGCGAGTTCACCGGGATGCCCGACTTCTCTCTGGAGGACCTTGGCGAGGATGATGATGCTGAGGAGTCTGATTAGTATTCATTTGCTTTCCCTCTTTTCATATCTTCTCTTTTTTTTTTTTTGTTTAGCAACAGACATTTATGGGTACCTGTAATAAAACACTTGTATTTGCATGGCAAACAGCATTTTATTTTAAGATGTAATGTCATTTTTGTGATTCCCGGGATTTGTCCTAGAAATTGTTGCTATTATTATTTTTTTTTATTTTGTGCATGCCACGTGAGCTGAGAGTGCGTTTGTGGGTAGTGTATGTTTGCCGGGAATGGCTTTGGCCAGTGTTTGGGCAGTTTGGAGCAAGGTCCTGCTGAGGACAGTGGTTGTTGTACTGTTTGCTGGGGAAATGGGTTCTGTTTGCAAGGAGGTCCGTACGGACATACTTAGCATGCAAAGAGGTCCGTACGGACCAACCTTGCTTTTGGGAAGGAGATAAATGCTTTCCAGTGTCTGGTTCTTCCCCATTTCCCCATTTGCAGCCATTTTCGAGCTTTCTTCCCCATTTTCTCTAGGAACCTCCATTTTTGCCATGGATTCTTCGTACGTCCCTAGAATTTTGCCGAGGCTTTCGCAGGAGAGGCAAGCACACTTCCTTGAGCAGCTGAAAACGTGGATGCGGCGCCGTATGAGGCATCAGAGACGGGCTTTCGAGGTAAGGTTTCGTCTTTGCTCGATTTGGTCTTTTAAGGAGTTGGTTCCTGATTGGGATTTGTTGCGGGCTGCCGCGAAGTTCTGGGATGTTAGGAGGCATGTGTATTGTTTCTCCTACAATGAAATGGTGCCCACTTTTGAGGATTTTCGGGCTTTGATTGGAGGACCGGAGGTGGAGGCCATCTCGCTTCCTTTGATTGGTGGTGCTGCGGTGAGCGTGAAGCTTGCAGGCTTTCTTCGTACTTCGTTGGAAGAAGTGCAGGGCATGATCCTTGATTCGGGTCATATCGACATTTCTGAGCTGCCGGAGCGGTTCATGGTTGATGATGAGAGTGATGTCTCTTGGGACGCATTTGCCTTGTGCGTGATGGCGACGCTTTTCCTGGTCAGCTCCCTTGGCATTTGCGATGGTGCTTTGCTAGATGTGGTAGGGCACTGCAGAGCTGGAGAGGATATTGTCCCGTTGGTGCTGGGGGAGACTCTTCATGGTATCGACCGTCTGGCGACTGGGGATCGGTTCATGAGAGGGGGAAGCCCCGCTTTGCTCACCTTGTGGCTGCGAGAGAGACTTCAGGCCATGCCCGAGGCTCCGACGTCGTTTAGTCCGTGGTCATTTGCTCAGCGACCTCTTGTGTTGGATATGGATCAGTCCGCCTGGGAGAGATGGATGGCACAGCTTGGTACGCATCAGATCCGCTGGTGGGTTCCTCACTGGAGGATTGAGACTAGGAGGGTCTTGCAGGAAGGGTCCTATGTCGTCAGAGTTCCAGGTTTGTCTTGGTCCTCCTTCTATATTCCGTCGCTTGTTTCCCGGCAGTTTGGGATGAAGCAGGAGCCTTTGTTGGGCTGGGATGACCTTGCTACTGCGGAGGTAGTTCCTCTTTGTATGGCAGCTTCAGGTGCCTTCTTGTATTTTCTGAGGGTATGGAAGTATTCCGCTTTCCCTCCTGTGGTACTCCTTAGACGTCGGGGGAGTGTCGTATTGACGACTCAGTACCTGGCCTGGTATGAGCAGCGTGTTGGGCAGTCCCAAGTGGCTTTGGAGAGCAGGCGTGTAGCGATTCTGGGACCCGGTTGCCGTAGTAGCTATTGCCTTAGGAGTGCCGAAGCCTGGTCTGACCCTTTGGATGTGACGGGAGACACTTTGTTTGACTACGAGACTAGAGTTGACCGACTGACGGGGAGAGGTCCTCTTTTGCAGACTCGCAGGGAGGAGATCCGAGCCGAAGCACGGGCGAATGAAGCCCTGAGAGCTGCTGGATTGTTTGACTCTACGGGGAGGACCCCTGATCTCGGACTGAGAGACGCAGAGTTGGTTCACGTGGAGCGAAAGAAGACTCGCCGGGGACGAGGGAAGAAAGGAAAGAATGGCGAGGGGACAAGCGCAGATGGCGCGGAATGACCTCCTAGGTATCCATTCATTGCATTTGCAAACACATTATTTGTTAAATGTATTAAGCTGTCTTTTAGCATGTTGTGAACTTGAGAGTAGACCGTGCTTGAACTCATCAAGAAATGTTGTAACCGTTAGTGATTTGTGATTTACTTTTAAAGCTTTGTCGAGACGCAAGATCTCTTGTTTGCCTTTGTTTCTTTTGTGCACCTTGTCGGCGTCCATCTTTGAACTTTTCTGTTGCATTTGCGGACTGAAGCAGTCTGGGCCATGACGGCAATCCCCTTTGCTTAGGCTTTGTGCTTGGCTGAGAGGTTGAATGATCCCCTGACAAGTCGTTTTGACGGTCTTTTTCGTAGCTTCCTTGCCTCTTGTTGGCGTCGGGCTCTTGACCTCTTTTTTTTTTTGCAGCTTCTGCTTGAGCTTCTTTTATTTATTGTTTTTTTTTTTTTTTGAAGCGCGTGAAGGCAAAGACAAGCCCCTGGCTTGGAAGCAGACATGAGTCAGTCGTTTGATGCTGAGTGACCCTCGGATGTCCTTTGATGTTGCCGCCGTCGTTTGACTTGGTCAAGGTGACTGTTGGGGCGTGTTCTTGAAAAGTGCGTAGCTTGATGGAGGTCTTGATTGACATTCAAACTTTTGACTTTTTGTGTATTTTTAGACCGGACCAATTAAGGTTGCCTACGTTCCCCCGGACTAGAGGGCTCAGGTCTGCGTAGTTCGACACTACATGGAGTGCCAAGAGATGCACAGTTGTTCTTCTTTAGGCGAAGTATCTGCGAAGTTTGCTTCCGTTGACTGGATTCATGAAGGGATTGCCGTCTAGGTCTGTCAGCTTCATGGCACCTCCGGAGAAGATCTTTTGAACCACGAAAGGGCCGATCCATGTGGGTTCCCATTTTCCCAGTGGGTTGGTTCGAGTGGGAGGCTTTTCTTTGAGTACAAGGTCGCCTTCCCTGATGTCTCGGGACTTGACTTTCTTGTCGAAAGCTCTAGCCATCCTGCTTTGATAGGCTCGGACGTGTTCCATGGCCTTTAGTCGTCGCTCGTCTAGCAGAGCCAATTCGTCATGTCGGCTTCGGAGCCATTCGACTTCGTTGATGTCATTTTCCAGCAGCACTCGGAGTGAGGGAATTTCCAATTCAATGGGAAGGACTGCTTCCATCCCGTATGTCAGGGCGAATGGGGTTTCTCCCGTGGCTGTTCTGACTGATGTGCGGTAGCCCCAAAGTGCAAGGTGCAGCTTCTCGGGCCAATCTCGTCCTCGGGTGGTCATTTTTCGGATGATCCGTTCGAGGGTTTTGTTTGCTGCTTCCACGGCGCCGTTTGTTTGTGGCCGGTAGGGAGAAGATTTGTGGCGTGTGATTTTGAATTCAGCCAGCAGTCTGTCGAATTCCCCCTCGAAGTGTGAACCGTTGTCTGATATGACCTCATTTGGGATGCCGTATCGGCAGATGATGTTTTCCTTGAGGAAATGCGCGACCTTCTTGGAGGTGAGTACCTTGTAGGACTTGGCTTCGACCCATTTGGTGAAGTAGTCGATGGCTACTAAGATGAACTCGTGACCGTTGCTGCCTGGCGGAGCAATTTTCCCGATGACGTCAATTCCCCAAGTGGCAAATGGCCAGGGTGTAGTCATGCAGTAGAGATCGTGGGGCGGCAGATGATTGAGGTTGGAGAACCGTTGACACTTGTCGCAGCTTCGGACAAAGTGGATGCAATCTGCCTCCATGGAGATCCAGTAGTAGCCCATCCTGAGAATGATTTGCATCAGGGCTCTGGCGTTCATGTGGGGACCGCAAGCCCCATTGTGGACTTCGTTCATGAACTTGTTTGCTTCTTCCTGGCTGATGCAGCGTAGGAGTGGCCCATGGTAACGTTTTTTGTATAGCATGTCCCCGAGGATGACGAAGTGAGAGGCGAGGCGTTTTAGGGCCATGATGCTCTTGGTTTTGACCCCTTCTGTGTGTGGGTCTTCCTTGTTCATGAAGGTGGTTTCCCCCATCCTTGAGGTATTGGAAGATCTGGTATGTGCTGGAAATGGCGTCGGACTTGCGTCTCTTTGGCTCTTCAGCAATCTTTGCAAATCGTTGTGATTAAAACCTCCTCGGCAGCTTGGGCCCGGTTTTTCTCTCGTTTGGCAACATGCTTAAATGTTTGCTTGATGCATTTATTTAATTAATGTGTTTGCCTTTTGTATAGATGAATTGTTATTAACTGTTTTGATTAGTTAACATCATTACTTGCAATGAAATGATTTTTTAGGAAGGTCGGACCTTTTATTGAAAGCGTGAAGACTGTACATTGTTGATCAAAGACTCACAATCGTTGGGCGTAAAGCCGTCAACAGACTCAAAAGATGTGAATACACGTACAACAAAACTCGAAGCTAGACTATAGGCGACGAGGATTGGACCAGGCTTCATTACTCTCGGATGGCCGTAGCTCTAGAGGGAGTGGTGCCGGTTCAGTGGCCAATCTTCCCTTGGCATGAGTCCCGGAAAGTAGCTTGCATGCGGTTCGATTTCAAACCAGATCGCGGAGGTTTTTGGTCGCTCCCCGATGATGTCCCTCCATTAGTGTTGCCACCAGTCCTTGGGGGTTTTTGATGATAGAAGTCGCTGAGGGCTACTTCTAAGGGCGAAGCATTCGCCGATTCGGAGTTGATTCTTGCCGATGTTGATCACTTTCATAGAATCCGCCTCTTTATCTCGGGATCTTTGCTTGGACGACATTTACAATGTCTCGATTCGAGGGGCATGCTATATCTCCTTCCCCGATTAAGCCTCGAGGAGGTTGCGCCACTGTTCATCCGTGTCGGACACCGGAATGTTGAATTGAACTAAGCCGTGATGGCCGTCCCCGTAAGATCCGAGAGTGTCGGCTAGAGGGTTGTCTTGTACCGGGGATCGGTGATGAGCCGCTTGCAAGAGGGTTTTCGGCGAAGTAAGGGTCTACTCCTCGATCAATCTCCATTAGGGCATCCATCTCTTGATCCTCTCTTAAGCATTCTTCACGCCGCATATATCGAGTTGTCATCCCGACCCATGAGTTCTTCGATTTCCACTTCCGCGGCTTAGAGCGTGGATGTAAGGATCCACTTCGTAGCGGGACAGGTAGGAGAATTATCTGGGAAGAGTATTCGGTCATGTCGGGACCTTCTTCTCGGGTTATAGCTTGCCGGCCAAGAACTTGCCATTGCACCGCTTCCGCGGATGACTTCGATCGCTCCATTGGCATTGATGAATTTCATGCATTGGTGAAGAGTAGATGATACCGCTTTCATCCGATGTATCCAAGGTCGTCCCAACAAAGCAGGGGAAGGTTGGTTTGATTTCCACGACTTGGAATTCTACCGACTCCAGCTTGTACGTCGAATTGGATCCTCATTGATGACTCCTACGATTGGTCGTGCATGGAATCGTAGGCTCGGATTACCCGAGGTGAAGGCCTTATCGAGAACGGCCGATGCGGAGTCGTTTCAATGTGCTCAAAGCGATGATGTTGATCGCGGAGCCGTTATCAATCAAGACGTTCGGGAGGAAGAACATCTCTATTTTTATGAGGATGAGGAGGGCTTCGTTGTGCCGATTCTCACATATCGGCAAGTCATCGTCCGTGAAGGCTAAACCGCTTCCCGTGCTACCGTTTGACTCGCCCTTCTCGGGGAACGTTCGATCCATCCATTTGTATGCCTCTGGCTGGGGCAAAGATCGTAGGGAGACAGCTTGCCCTTGGGCGTTCTTGTCGGAATTCTCGGTCACGAGACCTTTTGACTTCGGTTTCACGCTCCTAGAGTAGCGGACATCATGCCGACGGTTTGCTGAAATTGCAGGGGTCCGCTTCTCGCTGGAGTTTCACAAAGGCTATTGAAGTTTACTCCCGTCGTTCGGGGAATGGATTTCCGATGGTATTGGGACCACGAGGGCGTTCCAATTTTCCCTCCTCAATGAGCCCCGGACCACCCGCTGAGCACGAAGCAATTGTCGGTGGTGTGGCCGGGTAGTTGTGGGAAGGCGCAAAGGCTTGCTCATATCCATGTTGGGCCTGGGAGTCTTCGCTGGAAATTCTCGAGAGGTTTGAGAAGATTTCGTTTCACCAAATCTTCAAATACTTGACCCAAGGGCATTTCAAGGTTGTCTAAATGCTGGAACTGTGGGAAGCGAGGGGGATTGTTATTCTTTGGGGCTGCTTGATCGCGGTTTACTTGAGCTCCGTTCCGAATGTAGTGTCTGTTCCTACGCTTCTTTTCCTTTGGTCGGGGCAGGAGTTGAAGTTGCTGTGTTTGTTCGATAGCGGTAAGATGAGGCAGGGTTGCCGTTGTCTTTTGAAGACTCGTACGTCTTCTCAAACTTTGTCCCGGCGTTGACCATGGCACGAAGATCCGAATAGAAATGGTGGCCGATCAAGGTCCTCAAAGATGGCTTGAGGCGGTGAATGGAAGATGTCCATCTCGCTCTTCTTTGGAAAGTGGATCCATTATCTCGCTTAGCTTCCAGCCCATCTTTTGTAGAACTCGCCCACCGGTTCGTCATCCTTTTGTTCGGTGGCTTGCAGTGTCATGGCGGTTTGTCTCCCATTCAAGGTTGGCGCGATACTTCTCCAGAAGATTTCACCGATCTCGATCCCACGTGGAGCGGTTTTCGCCTTCACATTGAGGAACCACCTTAGTGCCGTGGATTTGAGGGAATGCCGAAAGTGATCTCGCCATCTCGTTGAGGGGTTGCCCTTTGGCTCTCATACCCAGTGACGTAGGTGTCGATGTGGGTTTTGGGCATTCCCGTCCCGTCAAACTTTTCCATTTCCGGCATCCCGAACTTTGGAGGGAGAGGGACCACTTTGTTCGGATCAAGCAGGCAGGAGGGAGTCCTTCCGAGAACTAGCTAGCTTGCCTTGCATGTCTTTCATTTGTTCGATCAGCCCAAGCCATGTGAGGATCACTGTCCGAGGTGGGTTACCATTTTCGTGGACGGAAACCGAAGATGGGGTGGATCGGTCACGGGATTGCCATTCGGGAGTCTCTGGGAGGTAGTTGAGTGTATACCAACCCATACCCCGGGGTGTTGAAGTTGAGGCCGTGATTGCCAGGTCCGCTAAGGGTTGTGTTTGGGAACTGGAGAAATGATTCATTAGCCCCAATCGCGTACTAGCAGTGGCAAGCTTGAGATGTCTGGATATCCGCCGGATGCCCGTCCCTGGTAAGCATGGGGACTTTTGATTGTGATTGCGAGGCTCGTATAGAGGCAAAGGATTGAATCCTGGGGGATACCGAGATGCATTGGGATCTGGCGGAGCAGGCACGTATGTGTGCCGTTGGTACCGAGCTTGATGTGCAGAGCCGGAAACCGACCGTGCCGAGGCGGGCATGTCTGAGCCGCTTGACCGACGCCCGAGGGGAACTTTGAGCGAGAGCCGCCTTGCGTTGCTGGGATCTCGTAGCTTGGCGGAGGCGGAACTTGCTGATAGCTTTGAGAAACCGGGGGAGCCGGTATGTCTTCGTCCTCTATGAGAACAAAGGTTCCGTCAGGTTGGGGAACTGCAACGGTTCCTCGAAGACGCAAGGTGTCTACGATCCAGGCTTGCTGCTCTTCTTGGCGCTTCTTGATGGTTTCGAAGGCTCGCAGCACCTCCTCCATTGTCGGAGGTTCCTTAGTGGCGGGGTTCCGTTTCCCTCACCGTTATCCGTTGATCCCGTCATGGGGAGAGTAGCGGACGGTGCACCGTTGAACTGGAAGGGCTATTGGACCTTGTGACCTCGATACTGAAAAGGCGGCTTCCAGGTATTCTCAACCACTCTCGGTTCGCTGGAGGAGGTGATGGGCAAGATTTAGACACAGGAATGGCCTAACTGGATAAAAGGGGGAAAGCTCACGTGGTATGCGGTTTCCGTTTCTTTTTTTATGATTTTTTTTGTTGTTTTAATTTACTTAAAACATGTTTTCTCAGAATCCTAGGTAGGTTGGAAAAGATTGCTCTTCTTTTTCGCAACTATGCTAGATCCCGGGTCAGGTGGAGACCATCTCGTGCGGCTATGAGCCCTCGTTTTGCACCCGTATTTCGACATCCCAGGGGGTGGACAGCCCTGTGCGAGGGTCCTATAGTGCAAGTGGTTTCCACCGGCCTAAAAGAAAAGTCGAACCTAAGGACCGAGCTGTCATGTTCGTTTTGATGCATTAGCCATGTGAATAGTGAACCGAGCCGCCACTAAGTCAAGATCGTGTCAAGAGTTCGGCATGACCTCTCTTTACCTTGCTTGCGCAAGGGATCTCGTGACGTTAGGCGTTGGTCGGGTCATATTGTCATGGCCGACGTATCAAAGGCGTGATGACATGGTGTCATGTGAGCATGGATGTATATCCGGACGGAACATCGTTCTGGGTGTAGCTTCGGAAATCAAGATCGTGTCAAGATTTTAGCATGACCTTTCATCGCTTTGCTTGCGCAAGGGATCTTGAGTTCCGAGCCTTGACTCAGAAAAATGGCCGGCATGGTATATGTATCCAGCCGTATGACACGGACCGGGTAAAAACCAATCGAGTTTGGACAGAGTGTGACTCAAGACTCAAACGTGTGGTTGACGCTTGGCTAGGATGGGATGTTTGGAATGATCCCGTGCGCGTCCAAGAGGCCTAGGAAGACCAAACGGATCGCAACCGGGACCACTCCGGGTTGAGGGTTGTAGTGTGCAGGTAACCGAGGCAAAGAAGTGCGAGTAGCGTGCGGTGTAACCGAGGCAAGAGCAGGTGTGAGTAGTGTGCGGTGTAACCGAGGCAAAGTGCGCGTAGTGTGCGGTCTCTAAAATTCTTTTCTGAGTAAAATAGAAGTTTTTGAAGAATTTTAAATGTATGCACAGATGTATATTGATGCATTTTTTTTTGTATTTTTTATTATTTTTGTAAAATAAAAAGTAAAGCACGTGCACACACACACAACAGTTAAAGAAAGGGGTAAAATGAAAGTTTGACCCTCATCATCGTTTTAAAAATCTTTTGTTTTGTTTAAAAAGATTTTAAAACAAAAATTCCCCAGCGGAGTCGCCAACTGAAATTACCCGGATCCGAGAGGCAGCGCGATCGCGCCCCGGCATCTGGCATCTTTCGCGTTGGAGCGGTGTCTCGCCGTTTTGTTTTCGCATTTGTAGAGTCGCCACGCCGTTTTTATTAAGCCCAAAACATTGAAAAAGGGCATCAGTTTAAAGAGAATTTTAAACTGTTTTTGTGTGATGAGATTTTGAGTTCGGAGGTCAGATGACTCCTCGGGAAGAGAATATTAGAATATTAGAGCTCACCCGAGTTGCCTCGTAGAACGAGTCTTTCAGATACCCCTAATATCCTTTAAATGTTGTGTGTGTGTGTGTGCTTTTTTTAAAAATGCATGCTGTGTCGGATGTCTACATTGTACACTATGTATTGAAATGTATTGAAATAGTAATGGAAGGAAGCCTTACCAATGTTGGTTCGTGTCTGTCTTCCGCTGAGGAATAGTGTTTGAGGTCGGAGTAGCGTTCCCGCACGGATCGGGATTGCTTCGGGAGGGGCCGGTTGTCCGCGGACGAGTTTCGGCGTGAGTTGATGTTGTAGGCCGCGCTCGGGCAGAGGTTCGGCGTGCGTGGGGATCGCCGGGATCACTCGGGCAGGTTCGGCGTGCGTTGGGGTGGCAGGAGTCACTCTGCAGTTTCGGCGTGGTTTGGGATCGCCGGTTTGACTCGGAAAGAGCCGGGACACCGTGGAAAGACCAGCAAGGCCTCGGAGTACCACGAGGGGCCTCAGAGTACCTCGAGAGTGCCTCGGGCAGCGCGGGAGCGTCGCGGAGCGCTCGGGGAGGCTTCGGAGCACCACGAGGGGGCTCAAGGCCTCGGAAGGATCCGAAAGGGGCCAGGAATGCCTCGAAAGGACTTAGAGGGGAAGCCAGAAGGCCTAGGGAGGAAGAGAGAAGTGGGAGGTGTGTGAAAATGAGGAGGGGGAGCCCTCATTTATAGTGCCGTATTTGGTGCAAAGAGGTCCGTACGGACCTCCCGGTAATCCAGACTTTTGGTTTTCCTCGATTTGAGGGAATCCGTGATGATGGTGAATATTCTCGCAATTATGATGTTCCCGTGCAATAAGGTCCATACGGACCAAGTTGACATGCAAAGAGGTCCGTACGGACCAACTCGGGCAGAGGGTAATCATTTTCCGGGATTTGAGGGAATATTGTGGACTTTAAGAGGATTCAGTAATTATTAAAGCAAAGAGGTCCGTACGGACCATTATTGCTTTTCCAATTTCCTGAAAATTCCCAAAAGGTCCTTTTGTCCCTTTTTATCCCAGAAAGGCCCCTCCCTTGGTTTGGCTGGGGGTTTTGAGAGGGTTTTGAGTGCCAGAGGTCGTCGAGACTGCGTTGATGAGTCTGCAGTGTTTCCCGTGTGCTTGAAAGGGGGTGATCCAGATTGGGGTACTTACAGTTATGCCCTAGACCTATGGTTGATAGACTTATGTGTTGACATTATTTATTATTATATGAAATGTTTATCATTTGATTATTATATGTTTTGCATGTTTGTTTATAATAATCTCCGTCCCTAATTATTATGTGAATAATAAGTATAAATGTTAATGGATAATCATATAATGATTATATGCATGGAGATGCACGTTAAATTTATGGGTACTTGTTAGAGAACAAGTGACTGGACTTGACCCGTATGAGATTTATGTCATAATTAAATCTCATATGGTCACTTTATTTAGTCCCTAGACCTGAGATTATCATGACCTTACATATGATGAAAGTCATGTTTTATTTTAGTCAAACGATATCTTAACAAGATATTTATAAAGACTAATTTTGGCATGATCAGAATCATGATGGGAAGGATGATAAGTCAAGATGGAATTTGTCCCTCGAAAGAGAGATGTTTTGCTTGGGCCCCTCGATGAGTGATAATGATGAAAGTGTATGGCCATACCCCAATTCGATTGGATTATCATTATACTCAAGATCGAGAAAGCATTGAACAAAGTACAAGTTGACATGGACCATGACTTGTATTCAATATAACATCGTGAGACAAAGGGAGAAATGGAAGTGTACTATTGGAAACGTGAACTCTTACGTTATATTATTTGGGTAGACATAATGGCTTGCTAGAGTCTGCTTATGTCTTATGAGGGTCTATGATCGAGCTCATTGCCAACATAATATAATCCTATTTGGTCACACACAATTGGAATGAATTTGATAAACCAAGGGAAGAATGATTGAGAAACTCTTTATCAGTCTTGCTTGGTCGTGCGACAGAACCAGTTCATGGGACTCGTCTGGTCGTGCGACACAAAAAGACCTCAGAGGCGGTTTGAAGACTAGTTTCCTAATTTAATTAGGAAACATATTTTATACTAATGTAGTATAAATATGAAGGTCTGTCAACCCAAAAACCCTAGCCAAAATTTACAAAAGAAAATCACAATATTCTCAATATTCTTCCAAGGTTTAAAGGATCTAGCAATCTTCAAGAAGAGTTCTTGGATTCATTCAAAGGTATGGATACCGAAAGAGAGTGTTCGCTCATTCATTGATCAAGGCCTAGAGTTCAAGCAATCTGAAGAACGAAGTTTGTGATTCGAAATCACATTGTTAAATCGTTCGATAGCTCAAGAACGGAAAGCGTTCAAGGTTGGTTTTATCTATCTCATAGTATTCAAATTAATTGTATAGAACGGATCCTAGGCTCTTTGGGTTTTATGTTATTAGATGCTTAATTCCGCTGCGCATGGACCCGTAAAACCCAACAAAATGTGTCCCCAAATGTGACTCACATCCTATGCCACATCTGTGAGCTGAGATTTTTTCCTTCACCTGTGTGTTGCATCATGCTAGTCATTCTGCATATTAGGTCATATAGTAAGCTTTGTAAATATTCTGGTTCATTTATTTTCATTCTTAATTTACTCTTTGATTTAACAAGTTTTTGTTTTTCCAAAATCTCTTTTGAAAAAGAAAGATGTGTATCAATCCAAATTTTGAAAAGGATTCTGTTTTGAAAAGATATGGCTGAAGTATTTTTGTTTCCATAAAAATCTGTCAAAATCTTGATTTATTCTAAATCCCTATTTTTTCGAAGGTTGTTGTGTGTGGAAATCTCAAGGAGTTATAGCCGTTGGAGGATCTTTGAAGTATTTTGGCTGTGAGAAACCTTTTTGGAGAAGTATTCCCAAATTAAATTGGAAATGGGGAGTTGTGTGTATTTAATAGAGCTCACATCCGATCCATCCCCATAAACCCTTGTTCCTTCTTCCTTAATTACTCACACACACACACATTGCAATCAATTTCCCTTCTATTGTGCTACCTAACCAAGTTTATGCATGCTTAATTAATTTAAATGTGATTTTATTAATTGTTGCGATGCATGAATTATATGCTCTTATGTATTAAAAGCTTTGTTAGATGTTTAGTTGAAACAATGAATTATAATTTCTTGAATGTTTAGTTGAAACATTAAATTTTGTTTTCTGATTGTTTATGAGAAACAAGTCAGTTTACGCAAAATTTGAAGAAATCTGATTGTTTGTGAGAAACAAGTCATTATAAAAAGTATTGATTATCTTGCAATCAAGCTGATATTGTAATTGTACATGTCTAGGAGAGTTCTGTCAAAGGAAAGATTTGGTACTTAAGTAGTCCTTGTGGCTCACCTATTTTCCTGGGAACTTACCTGATGTACATTATGGTTATCTTTGTTGATATGCTTATAATCTGCTTTAAAGAACCTTCATTTAACTTTTAAGTTCTTTATCCCAATCCATGATTAAAACACTTGAGACCACTCGAATAGTTTTGGGTGGGCTTGCCATAGCAAGGTACTTTGATTCTATTTGTTGTGCGAGCAAGATGAGGAAATGGTGGTTCCTATACGTTTAAAGTGGATGAACTTAATTGGGTTATCAAAATGGTTGTGAACCCAAGGTATAAGACGAGATTAAAATATGTTGTTTTAAATAAATCTCATAAAAGATCTAAGAGTCATATATGTGATATGATTGATGTTTCTACCTAATTAATTTAGTTTTGAGCGATTTGTCATAGCAAACTTGAAATTAAATTAAAGTTGTATCTTAGCCCACTAAATGTATATTATGCTTATTTGCATTGGAAGGTGTATAATTTAGTGGAAGTATTTGTGAAATACATGATTTGCTCTTAGATGATAAATGTGTTGATATTGATATATGCTCATATAGTTTGCATATTTTGTTGTAGAAGTAGCATTACACAATAAATTGCGATTCGTCCTTATGAAGGACAAAGTTCAAAAGGAACGGTACAGATAATTCTGATTGGATCAGAATCCTAAAGAATGGTTCTTAGGCAAATGAGTACGTTCTTGATGAATCCATTCCTGCTAAACCTACTGCAAATGTTGCAAAGGGCAAATAAGGAGCAACATTAGAAACATGTTGATGATTCTAATAATATTGCTTGTCTTATAATTGCCACCATGTTTAAAGGCTCTTATGAAGAATCTCGAACATATGGAAGTTACTTTTGTTCTAGCACAACGCACAAAGGAAATATTCCAAGTGCAAGCTAGGCAAGAGAGGTTTGATTGTGTTAATGGTTAACACAAGAAAGGAGTTTAAAAGGAAACACAAAGTAGGTAAAGCAAAGGTTGCTAAACCTAGGGCAAAAGTTGCCAAAGCCGAAGAGGCTAAATCCAAAGTGTCTCAAAAGGATGCATTTTGCTACCATTGTAATGAGATTGTCATTAGAAGCAAAGTTGCAAGGCTTATTAGGAAGGCCTAAAAGGTGAAGAAGGCAATATGATTGCTACTACTTCAAGTATCTATATGATAAATATTTTCCTTTCCACTTCTTGTTCTTGGATATATGATACCGTACATGAATCCCACATTTGTTTAAATATGCAAGGAATAAAGAATAGAAAGCTACTCAAATAAGGTAAATTAAACCTATGCGTGGGAATGAAGCAAGAGTTGCTGCATTAGCCATAGGGACTTATGAAGTCAATTTACCTAGTGAACTAGCACTTGTTTCGAACAAATGTTACTAAGTTCCGGATTTGGGTAGGAGTATTATTTTCGTTTCTTATATGGATGATGAAGGATATAATTTTCTTATTGAGAATAAGAAGTTTTATATTTATTTAATGATATGTCTTATTGTATTGCATATGTCATTGAATGGTCTTCATATCCTTGATGATGAGAAACAAAATAATATTGAAGATATCTATAATATAAATGGGAAATCTAAACTGAATAATATGAACAATGCGTTCATATAGCATTGCCAACTTGGTCAGATAAATAAGAAACATATATCTAAACTCCATTAACATGGACTTTTAGACTCATATGACTCTGAATCATTTGATGAATGTGGATCTTGTTTATTGGGATTATTGACCAAACCACCCTACACTAAGAGTAGTGGGAGGGCTAGTGACTTATTGGTCATTATACATGAGAAGTATGTGGACTATTAAGCAGCATTGCTAGGGGAGGATTTTTGGTGTTTCATCACATTCACCGATGACTTATCTAGATATGACTATGTCTATCTGATGAAGTCCAAAGGTGAATTATTTGAGATGTTTCGAACATTTCAAGATGAAGTACAAAACAACTTGGCAAAACTATTAAGTACTTCGATTAAATCGAGGTGATGGATATTTGAGCCAAGAGTTTGACAATCATCTCAAAACTGTGAAATCGTTTCAGAGTTGACTCCACCCAGAACACCGCATTGTAAGGTATGTCTAATAGGAGGAATTGAACCTTGTAGGACATGGTTCGTTCGATGATGTGTCAATTTGAATTTCCTATTTTCTTTTGAGGATATGCATTAAAAATAATGCGGTTACACTGAATTGAGTCCTTACTAAATCGGTTCCTAAGGCCCCACATGAGATGTGGCATGGAAGAAAACTTAGTTTGTCTTTCATAAAGATTTGGGTTTGCAAAACTTATATGAAGAGACTTTTCTCTGATAAGTTAGCACCTAAATCTGACAAAGGTTATTTTCGGAAATTAATCTTACAAATGCAAAAAGAACAAAATGTTTGTTGCTCTATACGATTCGTTTCTTGAGAAATAGTTTCTCAATAAAGAATCTAGTGGGAGTAAAATTAATCTTGAAGAAGTTCAAGAACCCGAAAATAATATGGAACCAAGAGTAGAGACGGAACCAAGTTCACAAGGAGTTGTGGAACCGGTTCAAGATGCACAAGTCCATCGTAGATCGGATAAGTTACGATCCGAACTCAAGAAATATTGATTTCTCGTATCGGAAAGTAATAAGGTGGAAGTCATTGAGAATGACAATCCTACTTCCTATCTTGAGGCGATATCCACTCCTAAGTTCGAAAAAATGGTTAGGAACCATGGAATTCGAAACGCAATCCATGTTTGAAAATCAAGTTTGGAACTTGATTGGGCTACCTAAAGGCGTAAAAACTAAAGGTGCAAGAAGGTCTTCAAGACCGACATGGATGGAAAGGTGTATACTTTCATGACTAAGGAATGTAGCAAAGGGATTTAGGCAAATTCATAGTATTGACTATGTTGAAACCTTTTTGCCAGTTACAATGCCGAAGTCTGTTAGAGTTTCAATTGCCATTATCACATAATGTGACCATGTGATATGACAAATGGATGTCAAACGACTTTCTTAAAAGGAAAGATTATTAAGGATGTGTATAGTACACAACCTGAAGTTTTGTCAATCCAAGAAATTCTAATAAAGTATGCATGCTGCAAGATCCATAAGATGGGTTGAAGCAAGCTTCGAGGAATTGGAATCTTCATTTTGATGAATCGGTCAAAGAGTTTGATTTCATCAAGTACGAAGATGAACCTTGTGTATGCATGAAATTCAGTGGAGCGTAGTATTATTTCTATTGTTTTATTACAATGATATCTTAATCATTGGAAAAACAAAGTTCCGACACTTAAGACTGTCAAGTCTTGGTCAAAGAAAGGTTTCTCAATGAAAGATATGGGTAAAGCCGCTTACATCCTTGGCATCAAGATCTATAGAGATAGATCTAAAACGATAAATTGGTTTGAGTTAAAATACTCACATTGAAAAGGTTCTTAGAAGAGTCTAAGAAAAGTAACTTGTCAATGGGTCATGGTGTTTCTCTTAGCAATACTCATTGTCTTATGACAACTGATGAGCAAAAGGGAATGAATGAAGTTCTATATGCTTCGGCATTTGGATCTGTCATGTATGCCATGATTTGTACTAGACCCGACGTCTCGTATGTGTAAGTATCCAAATCTGGCTCAATGCCTCCCGGTTAAGTTTTTCGGTATTTCCCGGACTTTCCTAAAGTTCAGGGACAATTCGGGAACTTTCCCAAACTTTCCAAGGAAGGAAGGACCTGCTAGGAATTAAAATTCCAAGCAGGACCTCGCTGGAAAGAAGGGTCCAGAATTGCCACCTTGCATGTTTCTAGAGAAATCTGGACTGACCGCAAATGAAGCCACACGGCCTCTTTCGCTTTTATCAGCCATCTTTAAATAAAGGGAATTTCTCATTTAACAGGAGGGGGGGACACGGACAAAACAAAAGGGAGAATTACATTTGCTTTCTCCCTAAGCAAAACTCTCTCTCTCACTTCACTCTCTCTCAAACCGCAAGAACAAGGGGACTCCCTCCCCAATCATTCTTCTTCCTTCAACGGAACAAAACCGAGCTCCTTCTCCGATCACCATCACCGGCGACTCAATCGTCCCTCAACGGTGACCTCCTCACCCAAATCAGTCGACAACTCTACTCCGGCCAACTACTCCGGCCAAGACCACCAAGCTCCTCGCCAACCGCTCCTTCCAAACACCCATCACCGGAGCTCCCTCATCTCCACCATCCCTATTCTCGCCGGTGAACCAAAGCCAACGCCAATCGCCTTCTTCCTCCAACAACAACAATGGCGGTCACTCCCCAAATCGGTCTTCCTCGCCAAATCTCCTTCTAATGGTGACCTAGCTCCCAAACTCACTTTCTTCACCGGCTCCCTCTAGTCGGCCGGATCTGATTGCTCCTCCAAGTGGAGCTCGCCCCTGTTCCTCCACCATCTCAATCTCCATTATCGCCGGCCAAGCCTCGGCGCCGCCCCAACAGCTTCAAGCTAAGAAGCTCTGTTCCTAGATCCGACTCTTAAAGTCGATTTGAAGACTTCCTATACCGACTTGGTATAGGAAGTGTGGATCTCCGAGGGTAACATCTGAAATCTCTCTCTCTTCTGATTATGCGTCTTATTCCGTTTTCATGTTCATTATTTATTTGTGATCTGTTAATGTGTGATTAGAATGGTCCTGCTTTGTTTATGCCGTGTTAATCATTGTTCTGGTTCATATGCTCTTATGATTCATCCTCTCTCCATGTTAAATACCATGCCCATTATGTATGCTGAGTAATAGTGCCGTGTTTTGATTCCGGAGGATAGCTGTTAATTTCAGATTTGGGTGAACTTGTTTGGTTTTGGTCTTTGAATGTCATATTCTCATGATAATGCATTTTTGGTCATTCATGTTATGCATTGTGCTTGAATACTTCAAGTAGAGTGTGGATACTCAATATCCACACTCATTTGAAGTGGTTGTATTGATCTCCGTTATTTCGTAGCCATGCTTGATTTGCAATTCGGGTTTGAACCTGATTGAAGATGTCATGTTTTGACCTACCAATATTCCGATCCCGCATTTCATTCTCGTAATATTGCATGCATTTGGTTATTAGTGATATGTGTTATGTTTAAATGTTTTGTAAGCCTCTGCAAGTCCGCACTATGTGTCACGCGACACACTTGACCATCCGAGGTCCTGTGTCGGGCGACACATGTAGTCACCTTGCAGTTGGTCAATTTCAGTTTAAGTTGTTTTCATATTTTGTAATTGGGATGTGGCCCCCCGTACCAAGTGGTTCACAAGATGTAATTCTCTCATTTTGATCTATGAAACAAAGTACTAAAATGCATTTATACATATATTATGTCTCACATATCTGCACACACGTTTGAATGATTTGGATGTTGAATATTAGAAAGACTCGTTTACGAGGCGTGTTGGGTGAATGCCAAACGTTCTTCCCAACACGTAATCTGACCCCCGAACCCATTTTCTCAATATTAAAAGGTTTTCAATGTTTTCCTTTAAAAACGGCGTGGCGACTCTCATTTTTTCGGCGAGCGTACATTCAGTGGCGACTCCGCTGGGGAATTGAAACTTGTTTTCAAAAGTGGGTCAAACTTTCGTTCTCATTCAACATCCGTTTTATTCTTTTGTGTGTGCATTGTTGTGACATCATATGTGATATTTGCATTTTACATGCTCTGTTTTCCTTTTCCTCCATGTTCTCTGTGTTGCTGAAGCTTAGTGTCGAATGTTTGCATTGCTTAGAGGCTGAGGTTCATTTTTGCTTGAGGGACATGGGACATTAAATGGTTTTATTTTATAAGTTTTTTTTTAAAAAAAAATATAATAAAATAAAAAAAAATTGATACTCGGTATATAGGTGGACACCACTTAACCTTCCTGTATCGCTCCCTAACCCGGGGCTTGGGATAAACGGTGGTTTAACAATCCCACGTACCAGTATCCCTTTTTTCGAAAAAAAAAATTTGAAAAAAAATAAAAAATAAAAGAAAGCTTTTCCCTTTGAGCAGGTTAGACTCCCGTCGCGGATTTCGTTTATCGTGCTTGCTTTTCTTTGCCTTGCATTGCATCATTTGCATCCTGGAATTCGTGCATACTGAACAGGAAAAATAAAGGTGCCTAAAAGTTCGGGAAATAACCTGAAACTGCAAAGGAGTGGAACCTGGAAAATTGATCCATGTAGTCGTACGGCTTAATCCTCCCTGGATTCTGACCGGGCGACCCCAGTGGCAATTCCACCAGGAAAAATCAGGGTTAATCTGGCAGTCCTAGCAGCTTGGGGCTACTCAGCTCCATGACTGACTGGGGCTTCCCAGAAAATTTACGTGCTGCATTCTCCCCCGTCCCGAAAATCATTCCTTTAAAACACATTTATGAAAATCTCTGTTTTAACTCAAAAAGGAACATTTTTAGGAGACCGCACACTACGCGCACCTGATATATCCTGTACACTTTGCACGCACGTCCTTCAAACCCGGGGTGGTTCCAGTTGCAGTCACGGACAGCCTTACGATGCTCCCGGGCGCGCACGGAATCATTCCAACCTCCCCATGGCAGCCAGTGTCGACCAATGCACAGTCCGTGTCACACGTTTCAAAAAACCGTGACTTTTGGTTGGTTTTTGGTCTAGTTCGTGTCATATAGCCCAGTTGCATACCCTCGTAAAGGTCAAGCCTTAGTTCATAACGGAAGAAGAACTCTGCCAAAATTCCGACAAGGAAAAATTGGCGAGATCTCAACTCCGACATTGACTATTGACCTTGACCTGCACGGAATGCGTAAGAGTCAAGACCGAGTCTTTGCCAACAAATCAAAAGGTCTTTCGCTCAAGCGAAGCTCTGCCAAAATTCCGACAAGGAAAAATTGGCAAGATCTTGACCCGGCATTGACTTCGATTCTGACTCACGCCCGGCGTATGCAACGAAGTTCAATGTGACACTGTGTCATCCGGCTTTTGCCGCCCGACCCATGCCTATTATCTTCTCGGACATTACCGAAAGTCAAAACGTCATTCGCTCAAGCGAAATTCTGCCAAAATCCTATCAAGGCAGAAAGACGAGACTTTCCCGGTATTGCCTTGACTATAATCCGCATCGCTCGTGCGTTGAAAGTTCCTATGACCCGCTAGACCCGTTAGGAGCGTTCTTTACTCTCGGTCGGTGGGATCCGCGTGCCTTATAGGACCCTCGCCCGGGGCTGTCCACCCTGGGAGGTCGAAATACAGGTGGAATACGAGGGGCTTATAGACGTAGTGACGGAACCCACTGATCCAGGATCTAGAGTAGTTGCGAAAAAGAAGGGCAAACCCCCTTTTCCAACCAAATAGAAATTAATAAAAGACATTGTTTTAAGTAAATTTGAACAATTAATGTAATCATAATTGCATTTTCCTATCTCTGATAACCCTAATCGAGACCTCCTCGGTCCGATTTCTGATTTTCTATTCCGACCTTTCATGGTCAAACCCTAATCGAGACCTCCTCGGTCCGATTTCCGATTTTCTATTCCGACCTTTCATGGTCAAACCCTAATCGAGACCTCCTCAGTTCAATTTCCGATTTTCTATTCCGACCTTTCATGGTCAAACCCTAATCGAGACCTCCTCGGTCCGATTTCCGATTTTCTGTTCCGACCTTTCACGGTCAAACCCTAATCGAGACCTCCTTGGTCCGATTTCCGATTTTCTATCCCGACCTTTCATGGTCAAACCCTAATCGAGACCTCCTCGGTCCGATTTCCGATTTTCTATTCCGACCTTTCATGGTCAAACCCTAATCGAGACCTCCTCGGTCCGATCTCAGATTTTCCATCTCGACCTTTCATGGTCAAATCTTAATCGGGACCTCCTCGGTCCGATTTCTGATTTTCCTGTCCCGACCTTTCATGGTCATATCCCTAATCGAGACCTCCTCGGTTCGATTTTCGATTTCCTGTCCTGACCTTTCATGATCATGTCCCTAATCAAGACCTCCTCGGTCCGATTTCCGATTTTCTATCTTGACCTTTCATGGCCATATCCCTAATCGAGACCTCCTCGGTCCGATCTCCAATTTCCAATCTTGACCTTTCAAGGTCTCATCTTTCCCGATCAATTAGGATTAGGAGAAAATGTGTTTTGAGTAAAAACTTAAGCGATAAGTGCATGTTACTTGAGCCTTTAGCCTAAACACTTACCTCCAAGTCTAAATCTTACCTACCTTACCTATCCCCGAGCTTAAACTTTGCCTATCCCTTTCCCGCAGCGAGAAAGAAGTGTGCGAGAATACCGGGTTAGCAGTTTTTCAAAGGCGTAAAACCTTAGGCGTAATCGTCAAAAAGTCGGAATGGCGCATTTGTGAAAACAGTGAGGGTGCAGGAAATCAGATGGTTAGGAAGGAATAATTAATCCTGGCTTTGGAAAATGCCCATAAGATTCATGAGGAACAGCAAGCCATGCTTATTGACGCACTCCGTCGTCATGGAGTTCAGGTCACAGTTGAGTCGAACGGTTCTCTGGTGGTAGTCGAAGATGAGACTTTGGAAACAGTGATTTCAGTCCCTTCATCCTATAACCAATACCTTCCTCCATCCGCATACGATCCCTTGCCAAGGACCACTCCTCCTCAGTCCTTTCCAACATCCCAGCTCATCCGGGCTCCATCGTCCTCAGCTCCTCAGAACGGATTGGGCTTCACCCCACTGTTCTCGCTTCAAGCAATACTCGCAGCCTATACTCCAACTTCACATAATCGCTTCGAGCTATGTGGCTATGTTCTGAAACCCCTATACCCGCCTGAATGCGATCATGAGTTGCCAAAGGATGATCCAAGTTTTCACTGTCACCTATCGGATTTAATGAATTCAACCATCAGCCTCACCGCTTTGTTACTATGGTTCCCTCTGTCGATACAAGTCCTTGCGATTTCCGGTAACTCGAGAGTCCCCGTTGACCCCCATGTGGCAATATTGATGGAACAAGTGAAACAAATGCAAGAGAAGTTTGACTTCATGATGAGTATCAATACCCCTTGACCCCGCACGTCGAACTGTGCAAGGAAATGACTCCACCAAGCATGACCCAATGCCACCAAAGACCAAACCGCAACCGTACCCATGTCGCACCGGCTCCTCATAAAGGAAAGAGTGTCGTAGCCTCCTTCACCAAATCCAACAATGGAACCAAGCTGGACAATGGAACTCCGAGTCTTGAGAACAACAATGTCTCCCGAAAACTCCGCAATACGGATATGCCTTTAAGCAAGATGTTGGAAAAGCTGATGAAAGAAAAGCTGATAAAGCCACTGGAGAATTGGAAACCCAGGAATCCCCATGTTCGGTTGGATGAATCCAAGCATTGTCTTTTCCATCAATACCATGGGCACAACACTGATGATTGCACCTATTTGAGGCATGAGATCCAGAAATTGATAGAAAATGGGAAGCTCGAGAACCTCCATGGGCCAAAAACCAAAAGTTATGGTAAGAGGTCAATTCAGGAAGCGCAGGGTCAGAAACGTCAGCCTGATGATTTTGGGATGCCCATGAGCAAAGTTTTCGGCGATTTGGTGAAACGAGGCCTTCTCACACCTCTCGAGAATTATAAGCCGAGAAACCCAGGTAGTGTTGACAGGACCAAGTTCTCGCGAGTATCACAAGCATTTTGGTCATGTGACGCAAAGTGTGTGGATCCGAAGAAAGAAATTCTGGGCCGATCTACGAAGGAAAGCTCAAGTTACCCGGCACCCAACCCGCGAAGAGTAGCTAGACTAGGGTCTACTTATCCTTAAGTAAGATTAAAAAAAAAAAGAAAAATAGTCTCTCAGTCAACCTTCGTAGGTTCTAGTACTTTTCTCTTTCAATCAAGTCCTCTACGGACATTGTATTTAATCTTCAATTTTCTATAAAAGAGTCTTCTTCTTTTCTTACTAGACTTAAGACATTATTTGCATACCTACATTACATTTAATGAAATGGTTTTATTTTATATGATCACTTGCATTGCTCAACAAATAATCTCTCGAAATAATTAACATTCTGATTAATCGGTGTGAGAAAGTCAACTAATGCCATCAAGCCATACACTTTCCTCACCCCGCAAAAGGCCTTCATCAAAGCCATACACTTTCCCAAACCATGTCCTCCCCATCACCTTGACCAAGTCAACAACGGCGGCATCATCAAGGGACAGCAAAAGGCCACTCAGCTTCGAAAGATTGACCCCATGTTGACAACAACCTAAGAGCTTGCCAAGAATGTTCAAGCAGGGGCTCGCCTTGGTCCTCAGGTGCTTCAGAAAATAAAAAAAAAAAAAGAAAAAAAATGTAGTGCAAAAAAAAAAGAGTAATACCCAAATTAGGCCGAAAATCCCAAAAAGGGCGTCTAGGCAAAAAATAGGGTTGCACATATATAAAAAAAAAAAAAGAGAAAAAATCTTAGTGCAAAAGAGTAATGCCCAAACTAGGCCGAAAATCCCAAAAAGGGCAGTCTAGGGTTGCACATAAAAATAAAAAGAAAAAAATGAGGCCAAGGACCCGGCGTCACCAATCAAAAGCTTGACGGACGTGCAAGACCAAAGCTCGTAAAATGAAAGTTGTCGATAACAACGGGACGGTCGAAGCAAAGACGAAGCATTTAGGCACGTGCAAATCCTTTCTCCCCCAATGAAAGAGGAAGCAATCAGAAGCAGCCGTCCAAGAATGACTTGGTCAAATAATCATCCCGAGGCCCACGCCTCATCATCTCATCCTAGCCTTTTCACTAAAGGAACCACAAATCCCATTTCCCAAAACAGTCCGGCCAAGGCCGAACTACGGCGACCTGAGCTCCTCACAATGAGGGGAACGTAGGCAACCAGAAATGGCCCGGTCATAAGCATATTCAAATCCCAGAGAATTCGGTCTCATCAAATGACCTCTCCCATGGACACAGTCAGATCCCAGGAAACCCGGTCTCATCAATGACCTCCCTATACACAAACCTTTCTTTCACACCAGCCAACCTTGATCCGCGACACTGGTTGACTTTCTCCTCATGATTAATCAGAATGTTTGTTCATATCGAGATTAATGGTTGAATAAACCGAACATCAACAAAGGGTTTTAAGCAATCTTGTGATCATTGTAAATAAAACAAGTTTTCAGATGTCTTGACAAGTCTTCCTTTTCTACATCTTAGGAAAAATAGTGCTAAACACTGATTTTCTGTCAGCAGGGGCTTCCATACACTTTTACAAACCTTTCTACGCTTATGCTCTCTCAAACGAGTCAAACCCAAAGCGAGTTTTTGTGCCTACATTGAATAAGGCCATCAAAATAACACAAAATCGGGACCTGTTCCCACCTTTCGAAAAATATGCCCCTGCATGTATAAATTCTTTTCTTTCACATCTTCTTAAGGTTGACTGATTGACTAAAAAAAAAAAAGGGGGATAGGTTTCCCTCTTCTGCTACAATTCGCATTAGGGCTGCCTTGACACTCTTCGAGTTTGGGGCTTTGCCAAGCCATTTCCTTGGAAGCCCATCGGGGCTTCTTTAGCCATTTTTGGGGTCCGCCTCGGGTTCCTCGCCCATAAGATGGATCCGGTCTTGGTCGATCAACCTCGGGATCACTTTTACAAGTACCAATCATATTGGGATCTTCTCCTTAGACCGGGCTTCACCAAGACCTCGCCTACTCGGTTTGTCCAAGGGGCTTTGCCACACAGTGGTTTTGCCAATGAAAGGATCTTTCCTTACTTCAACAAGATATGGGGCTTTTGCAGAGAGTATTTCCTTAGACCGGGCTTCGATAAGTTGCATCCATCCCTAGAAGAGAGGATTGGTCACTTCGACATCCGTTAGCATCGCCTTCAAATGCTAGAGTGTGAGAAAAGAACATTCACCGAGACCCGAGGTTCAAACCCGATCTCGGCTTAAGAGGGAATTCTAGTCCACGTAGACAACATCTCAAGAATAACAAGCTAGCTTCACTCCGCACCCAAGGGATACGACCCCACCTCGTTTGAAACCCGTCTTAAACAATTCCCAAATACATTCCATATGTATATCCGCATACGATCCCTACCATGTTTCCAAGAAAAAAAATCACCCCTAGGCTCAAGTAACGTGCCAATTGCTAATGATAACATTTTCTCCCAAAAGCGCCTCCGTTACTTCCGTCATAACGAGATAACGCCAGGCGACAGTTTCCTAATTGTCAAAACCTCAAGGATCCTAGACATCGTTCCTAACTGTCTAGATGAGGTTTGAACTACGATCAAGGCTTGATTCCTCCGGGATACGTAGGTAGCCTTTCATAAAGGTCCAGCCATCCGACCATATTGGTCACCCTTTTCATTCACCATTCCTCAATGGTGCGTAAGCTTTTCACAAAAGTATAGCTATATGACCACATTGGTCACCCCCCTTTATTTGGCACATTCCCAGTAGGATCGGCCGTTTGACCTCCTAGGTCACCCTGTTTCCATCCTTATAGTAAGGGACCAGTATCTCTTCGCCATGCCCCAGTAGAATCAGGCATGTGACCTCTTTGGTCACCCAATTCCAACCCGTATCGGCAATTCCAGTCCAATTCCAAAGGTTCTGTAAAGTACAATTCAGGCTACCTATGTCATGCAACAAACCTAGCCACTTGGCATACTGAGTCGTGCGACATACTTAGCCCATGTGGCTAGATTTTACAATTTTGTCCCTGAAGGCTCAATTTTACAATTTCGTCCCCCATAGGCCTGTTTTACCCTTTGTGCCCCTGGCATTTTCAATCATTTTCAATCAAATTTTCCCTCCAGCGCCCCCGAGGCTTATTTTACAAATTTACCCCTGTGGTTCATTTTATTTGCCTTTGGCATTTTTAATTCACTTCTTTTACAAAATTATCGGGTACGTCCCACTTCTTTTACAAAAAAATTATCGGGTACACCCCACTTTCTTTACAAAAATCATTGAGTCCTTCTTACTTCTTTACAAAATGCATTCTCTCTCGCGATCTCCGTCATTCAAAGGTGGAAGAATGACATTTCGCTCTATCTTTCGATCTCCGTTATTCCAAGGTGGAAGAATAACATTTCGCTCTCTCTTTCGATCTCCGTTATTCCAAGGTGGAAGAATAACATTTCGATCTCTCTCGCGATCTCCGTCATTCCAAGGTGGAAGAATGACATTTCGCTCTATCTTTCGATCTCCGTTATTCCAAGGTGGAAGAATAACATTTCGATCTCTCTCGCGATCTCCGTCATTCCAAGGTGGAAGAATGACATTTCGCTCTCTCTTTCGATCTCCGTTATTCCAAGGTGGAAGAATAACATTTCGCTCTATCTTTCGATCTCCGTTATTCCAAGGTGGAAGAATAACATTTCGATCTCTCTCGCGATCTCCGTCATTCCAAAGTGGAAGAATGACATTTCGCTCTATCTTTCGATCTCCGTTATTCCAAGGTGGAAGAATAACATTTCGATCTCTCTCGCGATCTCCGTCATTCCAAGGTGGAAGAATGACATTTCGCTCTCTCTTTCGATCTCCGTTATTCCGAGTTGGAAGAATAATATTTCGATTCAGTCAAAGCTCGAACTACGACCTGGCTTGATTCCTCCGGGATACGTAGGTAGCCTACTTTAGGTTCAGCAAATTCGTCACATGTGACACCCCTTTCCCCGGCGGATCTTTTCCGAACTACGGCCATGGCTTGATTCCTCCGGGATACGTAGGTAGCCTTCCAAAGGTTCAGCCACTCGACCACCTTGGTCACCCAATCCGTCTCGGCAGTTCGCCAGATTGGATCCTTTTTTATCGACAACCCCACTCGCCTTGCAAGTGACGTTGCCGAGGGGCTTCTGTAAGTACCCAAATCTGGCTCAATGCCTCCCGGTTAAGTTTTTCGGTATTTCCCGGACTTTCCTAAAGTTCAGGGACAATTCGGGAACTTTTCCAAACTTTCCAAGGAAGGAAGGACCTGCTAGGAATTAAAATTCCAAGCAGGACCTCGCTGGAAAGAAGGGTCCAGAATTGCCACCTTGCATGTTTCTAGAGAAATCTGGACTGACCGCAAATGAAGCCACACGGCCTCTTTCGCTTTTATCAGCCATCTTTAAATAAAGGGAATTTCTCATTTAACAGGAGGGGGGGGACACGGACAAAACAAAAGGGAGAATTACATTTGCTTTCTCCCTAAGCAAAACTCTCTCTCTCACTCCACTCTCTCTCAAACCGCAAGAACAAGGGGACTCCCTCCCCAATCGTTCTTCTTCCTTCAACGGAACAAAACCGAGCTCCTTCTCCGATCACCATCACCGGCGACTCAATCGTCCCTCAATGGTGACCTCCTCACCCAAATCAGTCGACAACTCTACTCCGGCCAACTACTCCGGCCAAGACCACCAAGCTCCTCGCCAACCGCTCCTTCCAAACACCCATCACCGGAGCTCCCTCATCTCCACCGTCCCTATTCTCGCCGGCGACCCAAAGCCAACGCCAATCGCCTTCTTCCTCCAACAACAACAATGGCGGTCACTCCCCAAATCGGTCTTCCTCGCCAAATCTCCTTCTAATGGTGACCTAGCTCCCAAACTCACTTTCTTCACCGGCTCCCTCTAGTCGGCCGGAGCTGATTGCTCCTCCAAGTGGAGCTCGCCCCTGTTCCTCCACCATCTCAATCTCCATTATCGCCGGCCAAGCCTCGGCGCCGCCCCAACAGCTTCAAGCTAAGAAGCTCTGTTCCTAGATCCGACTCTTGAAGTCGATTTGAAGACTTACTATACCGACTTGGTATAGGAAGTGTGGATCTCCGAGGGTAACATCTGAAATCTCTCTCTCTTCTGATTATGCGTCTTATTCCGTTTTCATGTTCATTATTTATTTGTGATCTGTTAATGTGTGATTAGAATGGTCCTGCTTTGTTTATGCCGTGTTAATCATTGTTCTAGTTCATATGCTCTTATGATTCATCCTCTCTCCATGTTAAATACCATGCCCATTATGTATGCTGAGTAATAGTGCCGTGTTTTGATTCCGGAGGATAGCTGTTAATTTCATATTTGGGTGAACTTGTTTGGTTTTGGTCTTTGAATGTCATATTCTCATGATAATGCATTTTTGGTCATTCATGTTATGCATTGTGCTTGAATACTTCAAGTAGAGTGTGGATACTCAATATCCACACTCATTTGAAGTGGTTGTATTGATCTCCGTTATTTCGTAGCCATGCTTGATTTGCAATTCGGGTTTGAACCTGATTGAAGATGTCATGTTTTGACCTACCAATATTCCGATCCCGCATTTCATTCTCGTAATATTGCATGCATTTGGTTATTAGTGATATGTGTTATGTTTAAATGTTTTGTAAGCCTCTGCAAGTCCGCACTATGTGTCACGCGACACACTTGACCATCCGAGGTCCTGTGTCGGGCGACACATGTAGTCACCTTGCAGTTGGTCAATTTCAGTTTAAGTTGTTTTCATATTTTGTAATTGGGATGTGGCCCCCCGTACCAAGTGGTTCACAAGATGTAATTCTCTCATTTTGATCTATGAAACAAAGTACTAAAATGCATTTATACATATATTATGTCTCACATATCTGCACACACGTTTGAATGATTTGGATGTTGAATATTAGAAAGACTCGTTTATGAGGCGTGTTGGGTGAACGCCAAACGTTCTTCCCAACACGTAATCTGACCCCCGAACCCATTTTCTCAATATTAAAAGGTTTTCAATGTTTTCCTTTAAAAACGGCGTGGCGACTCTCATTTTTTCGGCGAGCGTACATTCAGTATGCTCTAAGCATGACGAGTCGATACCAATCTGATCCTGTTGAGAACCATTGGATGGCAGTCAAGATGATCCTTAAGTACTTAAGAAGAACTAAGGATACATTCTTGGTATTTGAAAGGTTGGAAGATAATCTTTTTGTAAGGGTTACATAGATGCTAGCTTCCAAACCGACAAAGTTAATTTAAAATCGCAATTAGGATTTGTGTTTATGCTTATTGGAGGTGCGGTTTTGTTGGAAGAGTTCTAAGCAGAAAATCGTAGCCGATTCTACTACTAAGGCCGAATTTTAGCAACATATGATGTGGCTAAAAGAGGCAGTTTGGATCAAAAGTTCATTAGTGTTTTGGAAATGTTCCACGTATCACTAATCGGTGAAACTTTTTGTTGTGACAATTGTGGTGCCATTTGTGCAAAAAATGGAACCAAGGTCACAACAGCAATCTAAACACTCACTTAGACGTTTTTTAAGAATTCATTAGAATGAGAAGACGTTAAGATATGCAAAGTATCAACCGATGATAACATTAGGGATTCACTTACAAAGACCCTCGCACAGGCAGAAGCATGATAGTCATGTTAGGTCCATGGGTATTCGATACATAGATGAAGCCTAGTGCAAGTGGGAGATTGTTGGTATAATGCCCTAGGCTTTAGTTATGTTTAAATTAAACAGTTATGTATCATTTTTATCCTTGATTATAGAGAAAGTTTATTATTTGATTATTATATATTTTACGTATTTATTGTAATAATCTCCGTCCCTAATTATTAAGTAAATAATTAGTATAATTGTTAATGGATAATCATATGATGATTATATGCATAGAGATGCACATTAAAATTATGGGTACTTGTTAGTGAACAAGTGACTGGACTTGACCCGTATGAGATTTATGTCATGGTCAAATGTCATAATTAAATCTCATATGGTCACTTCATTTAGTCCCTAGACCTGAGATTATTATGACCTTACATATGATGAAAGTAATGTTTGATTTTAGTCAAACGATATCTTAACACGATATTTATAAAGGCTATCTTTGGCATGATCGGATTCATGATGGAAAGGATGATAAGTCAAGATGGAATTTGTCCCTCAAAAGAGAGATGTTTTACTTGGGCCCCTTGATGAGTGATAATGATGAAAGTGTATGGCCGTACCCCAATGCGATTGAATTATCATTATACTCAATATCGAGAAAGCATTGAACAAATACAAGTTGACGTGGACCATGACTTGTGTTCAATATAACATCATGAGACAAAGGGAGAAATGGAAGTGTACCATTGGAAACGTGAACTCTTACGTTATATTAATTGGGTAGACATAGTGGCTTGCTAGAGTCCGCTTATATTTTATGAGAGTCGATATGATCGGGCTCATTGCCAACATATTATAATCTTATTGGGTCACACACAATTAGAATGAATTGGTTAAACCAAAGGAAGAAAATTGAGAGTTCCTGATATGGCAAGTGTCATCGCGCGACAGATCTTACCCAGAGGTGGCAAGAGGTCGCGCGACAGATCTAGCCACAGAGACGGTTTACAGACTGTTTCCTAATACGATTAGGACACGAATACTAATACTAACGTAGTATAAATATGAGGTCTGTAAACCCTAATTGACAGCCGAATTTTCAAGAGAGAAAAATCACCAAAATGTTTCTCAATATCTTTCATAGGTTTAAGGATCTAGCAATCCTCAAGAATCGTTCTTGGTACATTCAAAGGTGTAGATACTACTAGAGGGTCTTCGCTCGTACGACGATCAAGGCCTAGAGTTCTAATTGTTCAAGCAATCTGAAGATTCAAGTCTTGAAGATCGAAGTTTGTGATTCAAAATCACATTGATAATTGTTCGATAGCTCAATAACGGAAAGCATTTAAGGTTAGTAAATTCTATCTCATAGGAATTCAATTTAATCGTATAGAACGGATCATAGGTCTCTTGGGTTTTGTGTTATTTAGATGCTAATTCCGCTGCGCATGAACCCATAAAATCCAATAATTGGAACCCTCGGCTGCTCCATTGTCACCTAAAATCCCTATTCCTCCACCATCTCGAGCTTCTCAACCACCAGTTGAACCTTCTGTTATGACCCCTGCACCCCCAAGGAACCTTCGACGATCTCACAGGGTCAGAAGACTCTCTGAAGCTGACAAAGCCAAAAACCTTAAAAAACCTGGAGGAAAACCTTCATCAGCCATTGTATGTGATGATGAAGAAGAAGAAGAAAAAGTAGAACAACCTCTAATCAGAACCAGAAATCAACCTGCTCCTCCATCTGATGTTGCCCCTACTACTGTTGTTGCTCCTACTCCTGTTGTCCTAACTGTTGTTGCTCCTGATGTTGCTGAATGTGCGCTCGCCCGAAAAAAGAAAAGGAGTCGCCACGCCGTTTTTAAGAGGAAACATTGAAAACCTTTATTTAGAGAGAAAAACATGGGTTCGGAGGTCAGGTTACGTGTTGGGAAGAACCGAGAGTTCACCCAACACGCCTCGTCCGTAGACGAGTCTTTCAATCAAAAAAAAACATCCAAGTAAATCCAAAATGTGTGCATACATTGATAATAAGCAAGATGTGGTAAAATACGTCTTATTGATTATGAAAAGAGGGAATACAAATTGTGAGCCCATTATTTAGGGAGGCCACATCCCTGAATACAAACAATCTTAAAACAGATTACAAAAGAAAGAGGTCTCTGCAGATAGGTCACTTATGTCGCGTGACACGTCGTATCGCTGACCAAATATGTCGCGTGACACAGATCACATGGAGACGAAGGTGTCGCGTGACACATATGGACCATCCGCAGAAGACTTACGTAATGAACACTGCACTGACGTAAAGCTATATGCATCTAATCAATTAGCTAGATTACGAACGAAATACAGAAACGAGACTAAATCAACCCAGGGAGTGTGGATATGGGTAGATCCACACCCCCTTGGGGCTCAAGCACCAAATTCAACCAAATCAAACAATATGAGCTCAATTACACAATTTATGTAAGTTAAACGTAGAGATTATGATTGGGATTCGCAATTCGTATAGCTAGGATCCGATTATCGAATCCAAACAAAACATAATGCTAGAATTACAAGGAATTAAGCAAGAGAGAGAGAGAGGGTTAGGGAATCATTACCCTTGTTGCTTCCTCGAATTCTATATCCAAATGATATAGAATCCTTCAATTGGCCGTCGTTGCAGATCTCAAAGCTTTGGTGCAAGGGCTCCAATTGGTGTAGTTTGAGAATTGGGTTTGGATGGGAGGAATTGGTTAGTTGGAAGGTAGGAGAGAGAGAGGTTTGGTGTTTGGGATGTTCGTCACAATGCTATTTTGGCAGAGTAACAAGAGGGCTAGAATTGGGATCTATTTCAATGAGGGGAGGGTCTTATTTATAGGTCACTTGGCCGCTCTTAAGCAGTGTGTACGACCCTACGCTGGGCCCACTTTTTATGCCTCAAGCCGTCGCGTGACACAAGGTGGCTCAACCGCTTTTGGCGCCAAAACCAGCCAAACATTCCGGAAAATACCCAAAAGGTCCAACAAGTTTTATTCCCAAGGGGTCCTTTGGCATGAATGATGTACCAAAAGGTACTTCCTTCGCGGGAAACTCATGAAACATTTCCTAAGTCTCGGGATAGGCCGAATTTACCAAAATGCCCCTTAATGCGCTTTTATTATATTAAAATGCATAGAAAAGGTTGCGAATTGGATTGGCGTACTTACAGAGCCCCTCGGCAACGTCACTTTTGGAAAAGTGGGGTTGTCGATAAAATAAGACCCAATCTCAATGAGCGGGGTTAAGGTGAAGGGCTAGAAGGGTGAGAAGGGGAAAATTATGGCTGGACCTTTCGAGAAAGGATTCCTACGTATCCCTTTAAGAAGGGAATCAAGCCAAATCGTAGTTCGAACACAAGACTCGGAGGGGAAAACGACAAATCGAAGAAGTGAGAACTATGGTGTCTCGAACCAATTTTGAAAATATTGTGAGATCTATGGTGTCTCGAACCATTTTTTGAAAATGTTGTGAGATCTATGGTGTCTCGAACCATTTTTGAAAATGTTGTGAGATCTATGGTGTCTCGAACCAATTTTGAAAATATTGTGAGAACTATGGTGTCTCGAACCAATTTTGAAAATGTTGTGAGATCTATGGTGTCTCAAACCACTTTTGAAAATGTTGTGAGATCTATGGTGTCTCGGACCATTTTTGAAAATGTTGTGAGATCTATGGTGTCTCGAACCAATTTTGAAAATGTTGTGAGATCTATGGTGTCTCGAACCACTTTTGAAAATGTTGTGAGATCTATGGTGTCTCGGACCATTTTTGAAAATGTTGTGAGATCTATGGTGTCTCGAACCAATTTTGAAAAAATTGTGAGATCTATGGTGTCTCGAACCAATTTTGAAAATGTTGTGAGATCTATGGTGTCTCGAACCACTTTTAAAAATGTTGTGAGATCTATGGTGTCTCAGACCAATTTTGAAAATGTTGTGAGAACTATGGTGTCTCGAACCAATTTTGAAAATATTGTGAGAACTATGGTGTCTCGAACCATTTTTGGAAATATTGTGAGATCTATGGTGTCTCGAACCAATTTTGAAAATATTGTGAGAACTATGGTGTCTCGAACCAATTTTGAAAGTATTGTGAGAGCTATGGTGTCTCGAACCAATTTTGAAAATGTTGTGAGAACTATGGTGTCTCGAACCAATTTTGAAAGTATTGTGAGAGCTATGGTGTCTCGAACCAATTTTGAAAATAATGTGAGATCTATGGTGTCTCGGACCAATTTTGAAAGTATTGTGAGAACTATGGTGTCTCGAACCAATTTTGAAAGTATTGTGAGAACTATGGTGTCTCGAACCAATTTTGAAAGTAATGTGAGATCTATGGTGTCTCGGACCAGCTTTAAAATGACATGATATGATGACTAGACGCTTGAAAGAAATATGCGTTCATACCTGTATTGTGCTCACTCGCACTTGGTGTCGGAAAGGTCTTAGACTACCATTGTTGTTTCGCTCTGCCGGGGATAAGTGTAGCTTCCGGAGGGCTCACGCTACTTCTTTCCCGCTCTCTTGTTGTTCTTTCTTTCATGTCCCGGGCTTTGCTTGGGAAACCGGGGACTTTGCCTTTTTCTGTTTCTTTCTTTCTCAATTTGGTCTCGAGGGCCGATCTTGAGACTCAATTGATTATTGTACCTGCGAGGTAAGACAACAAACTCCCGATGCTATGCTAAATAAGCTTATCTTGTTTAGCAAAGATAATTTATGTTAGCTTGTTTTGCACGAGTCTGTCTGTTCTGGGAAAGCAAATGCGATTATTGGGTTAAAGGTCGCTTTTGCTGTGTTTATTCATGAAGTTTTGGGATTGTTTCGGACAGTATGTATAGTAGGGGTCCTCTCCCGTGAGGTGGAAAATGATATGGCGCGGTAGGCAAGTCGGGGACGCTCCCGAAAGTACAGATTGCAGTAGGTCCAGAGTGTATCGCGTGTCTGAGACAGCAAGCAGCAGAGGGGGGCAGAGAGCCATCCCGGCTTGGTGAAGCCCCAGTTGACAGTGCAAAGCAATCTGGAGGGAATCGGGTAAGGAGAGCCGGAGGGATACCTTAACCAAAGCCCCAGCTTGAGGATATTCCATGCAGCTTCATCGCAGGCAGAGTCATCTTGTAGCCACAGAGGCAATTCATCATTTCAAACCGCAGTCAATCAGTCGCTGGACAAGACTCGGAAATGTTTACGCGCAGGGGCACATCTTTCGAATGATGGGAAATGAATCCCGACTCGTGTATGACACTCTCGCTTTGGGTTTGGCTCTTTTGAGAGAGTATAAGCATCACAAGGTGTGGAAAGTGTATGGAAGCCCCCGCCGACCGAAACGGTGTTTAGCTCTATCTTCCTATGATGTAGCAATAGAAGACTTTTCGAGACACTTGAAAACTTGTCTTATTCGTGGTGATCACAAAGCTGCTTAAAACCCTTTATTGATGTTCGGGTTACTCAACCACCAAAGCTGATATGAGCAAATATTTTTATCAATCCTGAGGAGAAAGCCCGCTGATATCGAGAATCGGAAGGATAGACAGTGTATGGGCATGGTCCTTGAAGAGACCGGATTTTCTGAGATTTGTTTGTGATTTCGACCGGACCAATTAAGGTTGCCTACGTTCCCCTCCATAGGAGGAGCTCAGGTCGCCGTAGTTCGGCTTATCCCGAATGAAAAGAATGAACGATGAAGTTCGGGGATGTGAGGACCTTCGAGAATTTTTTGAGAATCGAAAGAACGTGTCCTCTTGGAGTGTCGATGGGAGACACAGATGCAAAGCCCCAGTGGGACATTCACGGCAGGTGTTTGCAGAGGAGAAATGAAATATGCTCACATACAACGTCAAATGAACGGACGGAATTTGCACGATCTTCAATTGATGGTCCTTTGAGCCGGGATGAACTTGGCTCTGCTTCAAGCAATAATCTGTTTTAAGATCTCGACGATATTGGAATGAAACTGCTACCCGGTGGTAACTGCGGCTGGGCTTCGGGGTTTCGATCGGTCTTCGGGTGATTTGGGATATCATGACCTCTTAAAATGAGAGGTCGGCTAGGCTTTTTGCTGGCTGAACCTCTAAAAATGAGAGGTTGGCTCTTGGGTAGGTGTTTGGGATTTCTAAGGTGAGGGAAATTTGTGTTTGCAACTTCAATGCCTCTAAGCAAAGGTGAGGGTAATGGTAATGTCCTCTAAAATCGAGAGGACGGCTTGGGATCGGTTAGAGGTAATGGTGAGGGGACATCCAAGTTGTCTCTTTATTCACTCTGAGACTCCTCCTGAGTAACGACCGAATCCTTTGACTTTGCTTTCTAAGAGTATCACTGGGGACTAGGCTCTCTTTCTTTTCTTTTCTTTTCTTATTCTTTTTTTTTTTTTTTGCATTTTCGCCTCTTTTTTTTTTCTTTTGAGAGGAGAATTTCAGCTAGTCCCCAGGATGGATCATTGCCTTCCGTCGTTCTTGAGTTTGGACACGGTCACTCTTCTTTTGAATTACGGGAGCCTCAAGGATAGGCCCTCTTCTTCTGGAGATGGTTAAACGGGTTTCAAAGCATGCCGATCTTGAATCGAAGGGTATTATTTAGTGAGGGTGGGGTAATGGTTTTCCTAAGGGTGAAAGGTTTCAACCGCAGCCCCTACCGGATGATCCGAACGAGATCGAGCCTTCATTTGCTTGCTTAAGCTTACTCTGGGGAAGATCCGTGCAAATTCATCGGGCAACGAGATAGGAAGAACGAAGGAAGATATGTGAGCATATTGGAATCGAGGTGGGGAATGATATCAGTCGATTTTCTCACTCTGATCGATTCAAACATTAGTCATTTCAAAGCATTGGTCGGTGAGCGGCACAAGTGATCACTGAATAAGACCATTTCAATTGAGTGTAACGTAGGTGAACAAGTAATATCTCGAGTCTAGCAAGAATAGAAATAAAGACTTTCAATAATATAATAAAAGATTCGTATCATGGACTTGGACAGACTCACGACCGCATAAAAGACACTCTAGAACCTACGATGCCGACCGACCGATTTCTCTGGGAAGATATCTTCGACCTCCGTTGATATTGCGAGGAGGGCCGGTAATCACATTGGGGTGAGCTTTCTCAATTTCGCCTTTATTAATAAGCCTTTGGATGAGCCGCTTTAAAGAGACGCGGTCGTTCGTGACATGCTCAGGATGCGATGGTAATAGCAATACTTGCTACGATCCAAATTAAGCGTAGGTTTCTTGGGTTGATAATTCTCCGGTGGTTTTATCATTCCTTTCGCCTTAATCCATTGAAAGCTTCTTCGGTCGACATCCCTAGATCATCGTATTCTCGTTTCTTGCGAGGGGATACAGGCGGAGATCTCGTACATTGCCATTATCGGGAGAACCCAATCCAATCTTCCCTTCATCAATGAGCTCTTGGATGATTACCCTCAATTGTAAGCACCCATGGGTAACATGTCCCGAGTATTGGTGATAATCGCAATACTTGCTTGGGTCCAGGCTTTCATCATGACGGAGAGGAGTATAATTCACCAACGGGTACACCAATCCTCCGCTTGTCGGCAATTTAAGAAAGCTGGTTCATGGGCATTCCCACTTTTCCCCAATAAGCTCTCTTTCTTCTTTTACGGACCTTCTCGAAGGAGGCTCGAGATATTGTTGTCTCTTGCGGGGTAGGGTTCGTAGTTGGCATGAAAGACATCCGATTAACAGTCACGTCCGGAGTTGATCCCGAAGGCCGCTCATGAGAGGGTGACAAGTTGAACCCGTACGCACTCATTGGTGATTGTGGGAAACATTCTTGTGGGAGAGCTTGGTCGGGGTGGAGTTTCGGTGAACCGTTCGATTGAAGAAATGGTACACCGCCCCGGGGAATCTGGTTGGTGCCGGCTTTTCAAATCGGGTTGCTTATGGACATTGAAATTCTCGGGGTTTGATTGTTTATACTCGATCCGAGTTTGAGCCATCTGGGATGTTGGAAAAAGAATTGCACCCTGCCTGTCTCCATTCATCTCTTTCATTGCATTTCTATCCCCGCAATAAATACTACTAGTCTTGATAATCTCCTCATATGATCCATCTTCGTGACGAACTACTGTAATTCCCCGGAGGCGCATTGCTTCAACAAATCTGGAATGAGTCTCTTCCTCTCGAGCTTTGGCAACCTGGGCAAGCAATTGGGCTTTGCATTCCTGAATCATGGCAGCTTCAAGGGCAGCTCGCAATTCTGTTATTGACAAATCATCCATATCCCACTGACTCGAAGCGAAGGGAATTCCAAACTGAGCGGGTGACACATCTTTTGCACCAGACATCTTTGAGCAGTAGAATGAACCGGAACTTTGGAGGAAAAACCTGCAAATATTTGGAAATACGTACTGGTTAATCGTCCTTCTTGTAACAGAGCACGCCCCCCCCCCCCAAACTTGTCTCTTCCCCTTGCTTCAGAAGGATTGGTTATAAGGTATCGAAGGGATAGTTTAAGGAACGGGAGAGGGAAGGAAAATGGGACAGACTCGCACAAACACAAAATCATTTATGTTCAAGTATAAATCAGTATTTTAAATCCTAAATACAGTTGGGAAAGGATAAGCCTTTATTCATGCTAACTATGCCTCGGGGGAACCTAGTGACGCGGCGTTCGAATTACATCGAATGTCTTGTTTTGAAACATATAATAGGTAATGATACCTAACCAAACCCTAACATCTTTATGGAACGAAGAGGTTCGTCCAAATTTCTAAGGAAATTTGGGCAGCATAACGGGTCTTTTCGAAGAATTTCGAAGAAAAATCCGGCATGACCTCTCATCGGTACATGTTGGCAATGCGGCATGATCTCTCGTTTAGAACACGCCACGAGAGTGACATGTTCCCACGTGAAATCATGTTGCATTTGGCAACATGCCCACAAGGTATGAGGTTTTGGGAGAAGGTATAAGAATCTATGATATTTTTCAAAAACAATTCATTTTTGTTGTAATGAAAACATCGTATCAAAAACCAACCGTGGGTAAGGTTTAGTGTGGTGCCACCTATAACGCACTAGGGGTTTAGGTTTGATTTCAGGCGCTCAAGCGTAGGCGAATTTCATGGCCGTCCGCGATGCCGTCAATCGCACCCGAGGGTTCTAAATCTAAGTGATGTAGTGTGCGGATGACTAATTCGTTTATTTGCAAAAAACAAGATTTTTTTTATTTTTTTTTATTTTTTATTTGTTTGTTTTTTTTTTTAAGAAGAAAACACACACCCTCACACAAGGTAAATAGGGAACAATAACCAAATGAGTCACGCTTTGGTCCAAGGGACTGCCCTCAAACCCGGTCTTCGATGATGCATTCGGTGGCCACCTTTTGTCGCGTGACACAGGACAACCAGAGACAAAGGTGTCGCACGACTTGGGTGGTCACTTGAACCAAAGCAGCCTCCTCAAATCATCAAATCAGCCCCTGCTTTACCATATCAAGAGCAACACAGAGATACCAATGCACAACAAATGACCACAAGCACAAAGGGCTCACAAGTTCCATAATCAACAAAATGTAGGCATCACAAATGATTATCGAATAATGTACACAACATGGATGCATTGGATGTTTTTTGACTAGACGAAAGCTTGACCCACTTAACACTTGAAAAACAGGCTTTCAAGTGAAGTCCCCAGCGGAGTCGCCACTGAATGTGCACTCGCCAGAAAAAAGAAAAGGAGTCGCCACGCCGTTTTTAAGAGGAAACATTGAAAACCTTTATTTAGAGAGAAAAACATGGGTTCGGAGGTCAGGTTACGTGTTGGGAAGAACCGAGAGTTCACCCAACACGCCTCGTCCGTAGACGAGTCTTTCAATCAAAAAAAACATCCAAGTAAATCCAAAATGTGTGCATACATTGATAATAAGCAAGATGTGGTAAAATACGTCTTATTGATTATGAAAAGAGGGAATACAAATTGTGAGCCCTTTATTTAGGGAGGCCACATCCCTGAATACAAACAATCTTAAAACAGATTACAAAAGAAAGAGGTCTCTGCAGATAGGTCACTTATGTCGCGTGACACGTCGTATCAGTGACCAAATATGTTGCGTGACACAGGATCACATGGAGACGAAGGTGTCGCGTGACACATATGGACCATCTGCAGAAGACTTACAGAATGAACACAGAATTGACAGAAAGCTATACAGATCTAATCAATTAGCTAGATTACGAACGAAATACAGAAACGAGACTAAATCAACCCAGGGAGTGTGGATATGGGTAGATCCACACCCCCTTGGGGCTCAAGCACCAAATTCAACCAAATCAAACAATATGAGCTCAATTACACAATTTATGTAAGTTAAACAGAGAGATTGCGATTGGGATTCAGTAATTCAGATAGCTAGGATCTGATTACTGAATCCAAACAAAACATAATGCTAGAATTACAAGGAATTAAGCAAGAGAGAGAGAGGGAGAGAGGGTTAGGGAATCGTTACCCTTGTTGCTTCCTCGAATTCTATATCCAGTCAGATATAGAATCCTTCAATTCGTCGTTGCAGATCTCAAAGCTCTGGTGCAAGGGCACCAATTGGTGTAGTTTGAGAATTGGGTTTGGATGGGAGGAATTGGTTAGTTGGAAGGTAGGAGAGAGAGAGGTTTGGTGTTTGGGATGTTCGTCACAATGCTATTTTGGCAGAGTAACAGTAGGCTAGAATTGGTATCTATTTCAATGAGGGGGAGGGTCTTATTTATAGGCTGCAGTTGGCTGCCTTAGTGTGTCGCACGACCCTACGCGTCCACTTTTTATGCCTCAAGCTGTCGCGTGACACAAGGTGGCTCAACCGCTTTTGGCGCCAAAACCGGTTTGGAACATTCCGGGAAAATACCCAAAAGGTCCAACAGGTTATATTCCCAAGGGGTCCTTTGGCATGAATGATGTACCAAAAGGTACTTCCTTCGCGGGAAACTCATGAAACGTTTCCGGAAGTCTCGGGATAGGCCGGGAATTTACCAAAACGCCCCTTAATGCAGTTTTATTATATTAAAATGCATCGAAAAGGTTGCGAATTGGATTGGCGTACTTACAGTTGCCCCTGCTGTTGCTGAGCCTCCAGCTGATAGAGATGAGGAACCCCTTGCCAATATCCTCATAGAGTTGAAGGGAAAGAAGAAAATGGATGCAACTGATTTGGAACCAATTGTTGAGGAAGCTGATGAATCTGATGGGAGCTATGAAAGCGATGACACTGCTTCAGTTGAGAATTTTAAGCTGGGACGTGCTGAGCTAGAACAAGAAAAGGAGGATCAATCCATTGATGCCCCCTCTAATGAAGAACCAGAAACTGAATGAGAAGGTGCCCTCACCTGTCAAGGATGTGCCTGCAGATGTGCACACATCCAAACGCACATCTATAAGGAAGAAAGCTGCAAAGGGTAACTCTAAAACCCTCTCCTTATCTCCTGCTTTTAAACCCATTTCTTCTAAGTTTTTATCTAAGGATGCCTCAGATAGGTTTGGCCAGATTGTGAATAAGGCCTTTATTGTTGAAATGAAAAGAGATAGGGACATTTTCTCTAAGTTGGGTTTGGACAAGTTTTTTGAGGAGAGAGGATTCTTTTTTACTGTGGATCACCCTCTTCCCTTTCTTCCCAAGCTGATTTATGAGTTCTATGCAAATTTGACCAAATGGTTAGATAGACCCTCATCCCCTTTATTTTGCTCAGTTTATGTGAGAGGCAAGTTTATCTCATTTTCTCCCTCTGTGATAAATGATTTTCTTGGTTTAGAGAATGGTTTTGATAATGTTTGTGATGTCTCTAAGGAGGAATTGGTTTCTACCATAACCCATGGAAAAATAGCTTCTTGGCCCATTAAGCCAAAGGATTTAGGTAGTGGCTCTCTCATCTCCCTTTACTGTTTTTTCCACACCATCCTTACTGCCAACCTTTGCCCTTCCAATAACAAAACCTTTGTTACTAGGGTCCAAGCTGATTTGCTTTATAGGTTGGGGGCTAAGAAAAACATTAATTTTAGAGAATTTATCTTTAGGAAAATCTGTGGGCATGGAGAGTCCTCTTCCAAGAAATGGTCTTTGTCTTATCCCTCTCTCATCTCTCAAACCTTAGTTGCTCAAGGAGTGAAGCCTGAAAAGGGTGAGATTAGAATTGATAAGTTTGAATTGTTCAAGGAATCCAAAACCTTATTAGATGAAAAGCAAAGATTTGTTGATCTCCAATTGGGAGTTGTGCCTGAAATAGCTATGCCAGATGTGGGCACATCCAGTCCCACATCTGTATCTCCCTTTGATGCCCAAATAAAAGATCTAGAAGCTGAGATTGCAGCTGCTGAAGCCCTTACCACTCCACTGAATGATCAAATGCAAGCCTCTAAATCCCATGCCAACAACCTCAAAGCTCTCAAGGACAGACTTCTAAGGTGGCATGCAACTCTTTCTGTTCAAAAAGGGGGAGAAGGAAATGGTGGTGCTGATGCTGTCCCTGCTGCTGATACTTCATCATGAGACAGTGGGAACTTTGAATTAAGGGGGAGAAGATTTGACTCTTATTTTTGTTTTAATCTGTGGTGGTTCTTAAAACAATTTCTATTTCTGCTTTAGTTTTTAAACAATGGTCTGTAATAACTTAAAACAGGGTGTTGAATGGTTTGCTTTTAATTGATGAACTGCTGTTTTTGCTCTAATCTGGTGTATGCAGCTTTATGTGTGGATATGTAAACACATCTGCACACACATCCATTCAGGGTGAGTCTTTGCTGCTGTATATTTTGATCACAAATGTGATAATCATAAATCTTTGGTTTTGACCAGAAAGTCCAAAAAAGGGGGAGATTGAAAGCGTGAGTTTTAGGGAACAAATGTTGTTTCCTTATTTTCGAAATTACATCAAATATGGTAAGTTGATTTTGGGACTTTCATGAAATATTTATTGTGTCCTACTTTGACAAGGACTTTGTTAATATAGTAAATATCTTTTATTTATGTACATATTTGTTAAATTAGGACTAACCTACTAACAATCTTTTTGCATGTGAGTGTGCTTTATGTTTCCTTGTAGGAATTGGAAAACTCACATAAGGAAAACATTTGATTCGTGAAGATCTTCTCCAAGGTGCCTATAAATACATGGAATCAGCACAAGAGAAGACACGGCTTGAAGAGAGAAAAATACTTTGTCATTCACGTTTTCAATAGTGTTGTTTTAGGTTGTGAGTGAAGGTTGTGACATACATCCGAACTCACATCTAGGTTTTTAATCGAGTTCCTTGTTTTACTTCTGACTAGAATAGGATCTACTTGGGAAAGGGAAAATGTTCTTGTCGTAGAAGGTGATTAGAACTCATTTAGTATTTTCGTCTTTTAGTTTTCACTTATTCATATTTTTGTAAGCAACAAAAGTTTTAATAGTGAAAAGTTTTTTGGGCGTAAGCCTAGTTTGCTGATCTCAAGATCAGTGACCGTATATAACCCTTGTACTATTTATTTATTCCGCTGCATTATTTGTGGATGTGTTGACAGTTGTGAGACACATCTGTACTCACATCCGTGTACTGTTGAAATGTTTGAAGCTTCCTAGCTACACGAAACTTTCAATTGGTATCAGAGCCAACTCTTGATATATTACTGAGTGTTGATCTAGAAAGTGTATTCATTATGGAATGCCAAAATCATCAAAACAAGCCTCCTGTCTTGGATGGCACAAATTATTCTCTTTGGAAGTCTAAGATACGTAATTACATCAAAGGTATTGATGAAAGGGCTTGGATGTGTATCCTTGTTGCATGGCAACCTCCTACTGTGGAGAAGAAGCATGCGTCTGGTGTTGGTGAGTCTATTTTTGAAAAGAAACCTGAAGAGCAATGGACTCTTGAAGAAATACATTCTGCTAATTATAATTCGAAAGCAATGGGTGCTATTTCCAGCCATGTTTCTGGGAATATGTACAAGATTATCACTAATGAAAGTGTTGCTAAAGCTGCTTGGGATATTTTACTATCTCAATGTGAGGGAGCACCAAGTGTAAAGGCTACTAGGCTTAGAATTTTAATGGATAGGTTTGAAATTCTTCGAATGGAAGAGACTGAGGACATAGTTTCATATGCTGCAAAAATTCATGAAATTTCAAATGAGTGTACAAGTCTGGGAGAATCAATCTCTAATGCAAGACTTGTGAGTAAGATTTTAAGGACCTTACCTGAGAGGTTCAACATAAAAGTGGCTGTGATTGAGGAAACAAATGACACCAACATAGTAGGTCTAGATAAAATTGTGGGAATTTTGACTGTGTTTGAGCTAAATCTTGAAGCTCAGAAAAAGAACAAATCCATTAGTCTTGCTCTCAAAAGTGCTGCTGCTCTTCCAAAAGAGCTTGTGGAACTATCCTCTGAGATTGACAAATCAAATTTTGAAGAAGAAGATGTTGCTTTTATCTCTAAAAAATTCAGTTATATACTGAAAAACAAGAGGATGAGTAAGTTCCCTAATAGACCTGCTCCCAGTGCTGCTGAAAAGCCAAAACCTAGCACTGAGAATGGATTCAAGAAACCAAGCTTTGACAATAAGAAATCCTCTGAGTCTGTTCAATGTAGGGCATGTCGTGGCTTTGGTCACTATGCCAATGAGTGTGCTAACACACTTAAAAAGAAGGGAATGAGCTTAATAGCTACCCTTAGTGACAGTGAGGATGAAGAAGAAGTGGCTAACATGTATGTTATCAACTGCCATTCTGTGTTTAATTCTTTTTCTGCAGATATAGAAGAAGGAGTTCCTGAAGAAACTGTGGATGTGGTCTCAGATGTGAACACATCTGGTGTTACATCTGGCCTAATATTGATCTGTTTCACAGTAAAAGGAGATTCTGAAGATGAAGATAGGGACATTCCCTATGAAGAACTCTTTGCAACCTACAAGGAGTTACATACAGATTGGATAAAGAGGATGGACAAGATTGAGGTACTTGCTAAGGTAAATAAATCTCTTTCTGATAAATTAGCTGCTTGTGAAGATGAAAAAGCCATACTTTCAAAAGAGAATGATGTTCAAAAAGATACCATTGCCAAACTTGAAGTCCTTGTGACCAAAAGAGAAGTTGAGCTTGAAAAATTCAAAAATGAGTGTGAAAAAGCTGAAAATACTTTTACCAAGTTGAACAAAAGTAAAATGAAACTTGATGAGGCTATTACTATGGGTCAACTTAATAAGACTGGTCTGGACTTTGAAAAAGATAATTTTGTAAAGGAGGGATGTGAGGCTTCTACTTCAAAAAGTGTGTAAAAACTAAGTTCTAAAGAAAAATCATTTTTGAGTGAGAATAGGCCAAGGAGGAGGCACTACATCTGCCATTATTGTTTTGCTCCTGGGCACATTAGACCCTTCTGTTACAAACTTAAGGCTGACAAAAAATATGGTTACTTCAATCAGCCTCAGATGTGTGAGAAGATGTATGCACATCCGAACACACATCCTGGTAATCTGAGACCTCTGCACCACAAAAAGAAAGCTATAAAGCAGTGGGTGGCCAAACCAAGTGCTACCTGCAATGTTGTTTACTCTTCCCTCAAAAGTAGTGTCTCTGGTTCTTGGTATTTTGATAGTGGGTGTTCTAGGCACATGACTGGGAATGAAGCTGTTCTTCTTGACTATGAGTTAATTAGTGGGAGGAAAGTGAACTTTGGTGGAGGTGCTCAAGGCAAAATTGTTAGGAAAGGAACTCTAGATGTCAAGGGTCTCCCAAAATTGCACAATGTGTACCATGTGGAAGGCTTGAAAGCCAACCTGATAAGCATCAGTCAGCTATGTGATGATGACATTTATGTGAAGTTTAACAAACATTTGTGTGAAGTGTTTGATAAGGACAATAAGTGTGTGTTTACTGGTCCTAGATCTGCTGACAATTGTTAACAATTTGGTGACAATCTTTCTTGCCTAAGCTCAAAAGCTAATGATGTCAATATGTGGCACCAAAAATTAGGACATGCTAGTTGCAGAACTCTGGAAGAACTTCAAAGATTTGAAGCTGTTAAAAACCTCCCTAAGTTGAACTTCAAGAACCCTGATGTCTGTGGTTCATGTCAAAAGGGAAAACAAATAAAAGCCTCACATAAAAAGGTCCAACAGTGCTCCACATCTAGGTGTTTGGACTTGATTTATACTAATTTGATGGGACCTATTGAAGTAGAAAGCTTTGGTTAGAAAAAGTATACCTTTGTGTGTGTTGATGATTATTCTAGGTATACTTGGGTGATGGTCTTAAGACTGTGAGGATTAGATCTGACCATGGCACTGAATATGAGAACCAAATATTTACTGCCTTCTGTAATTCTAAGGGAATCACACATGAATTTTCTGCACCAATCACTCCACAGCAAAATGTAATTGCATAAAGGAAGAGTAGAACTTTGCAAGAAATGGCTAGAGTTATGCTAAGTTTTAAAAAATTGTCCAAGAAATTTTGGGCAGAAGCTTTAAACACTGCCTGTCACATTGGCAATAGAGTGTTCTTTAATTTAGAGTTGGTAGCACTGTCACTCCATATCAAATCCTCCTTGGAAAGAAACCCACTGTGAAGTACTTTCATGTGTTTGGGTGTATTTGCTAAATTCTTAATGATAGAGAATACTTGTCCAAATTTGATTCAAAGAGTGATAAAGCAATTATCATGGGATATTCCACTAATAGTAGAGCTTATAGAGTCTTTAATTTAAAAACAAAAACCATTATGAAATCTGCTAATGTTGTTTTTGATGACTCACTTGATCTTAACCTCAAGACTGCTGAGAATGATGTTTCAGGTTGCTTACTGGACTGGAAGGATACAGAAACAGGTGCTGGAGAACCAACAGAAACTGCCAGTGTTAAAAAACATGTTGAACCTGCAAAGGATGCAACCAAGGATGTGGACACATCTGCATCCACATCTGAACCTATATCTGCTCCCACATCCACTCAAAATCCACGAGCGAGGACGGTTCCTGCGAGATCTGATCAGGATGATGCTCCAGAAGATAATGTGGATGGATGTGTGGATAGATCAAGGGATATTCCCTCTAAAATCCAGAAAAATCACCCCACTTCACAAATTGTGGAAGATGTGCAAGGCCAAGTGAGAACTAGACAGAAAGAAAAAGTAGACTACAGAAAGATGGCTGATTTGTGGAGTTGCTCATCAACATACCCCCAGGTAAGCTTTTGCTGTTTTGTTTCAAAGATTGAACCTAAGAATATCACTGAAGCATTAAATGATGCTGACTGAATTCTTGCTATGCAAGATGAGTTGCTTCAATTTGAAAATAATGAGGTTGGACCCTTGTCCCTAGACCCTCACATGGAAATTTCATAGGAACTAAATGGATTTTCAAGAACAAAACTGATGAGCAAGGTGTGATTACTAGGAATAAGGCTAGGTTAGTTGCTCAAGGTTATACTCAAATTGAAGGAATCGATTTTGAGGAGACTTTTTCCCCTGTTGCAAGGATTGAGTCCATTAGACTCTTGTTGGCTATTGCCTGCTACCTCAAACTTACTCTTCATCAAATGGATGTTAAGAGTGCCTTTTATATGGGGTATTGAATGAGGAAGCATATGTTGAACAACCTAAAGGCTTTGTGGATTCCAAGTTTCCTAACCATGTGTATAAATTGAAGAAAGCTATGTATGGGCTAAAGCAAGCCCCTAGAGCTTGGTATGGTAGGTTGACTGACCATTTGCTTCACTTGGGATTCAAGAGAGGTGAGGTTGACAAAACATTGTTTGTGAGGAAAAATAAAAAGGAGATCCTTGTAGCACAAATCTATGTGGATGATATTGTGTTTGGGTCAAATTCTGACTCTATGCTAGCTGAGTTTGTAGAGAGTATGACTTTCATATTTGAGATGAGTATGATAAGTGAGTTGAATTATTTTTTAGGCTTACAGATAAAGCAATTTAAAGATGGCATGTTCATCTCTCAGTCCAAATATGCCAAGAATCTTGTGAAAAAGTTTGAACTTGAACACTCCTCACATCTCAAAACACCAATGGGATCTTTCCAAAAGCTGAGTCATGATTCAGATGGTGAGAGTGTTAACCAAACACTGTACAGAAGCATGATTGGAAGTCTGTTGTACCTCACTGCAAGTCGACCTGACATAATGTATAGTGTGTGTCTCTGTACAAGATATCAAGCTAACCCAAAGGTGTCCCATCTTAAAGCCTTGAAAAGAATCATAAGATATGTTAGTGGGACTGTGAAACTAGGGATGCACTATTCTAAGGAGACAAACACCAATTTGGTTGGCTATACAGACTCAGACTGGGCTGAAAACAGTGATGATAGGAAGATTACTACAGGTGGATGCTTCTACCTAGGAAATAACCTTGTGTCTTGGTACAGTAGGAAGCAGAATTGTGTGTCATTATTCACTGCAGAGGCTGAATATGTTGCCCTTGGAAGTTGCTGCACACAATTACTTTGGATGAATCAAATGCTGAAAGACTATGGATTGAATAGCAAAATTTTGACTGCTTTTTGTGATAACAAAAGTGCCTTGAACATATCTAAAAATCCTGTCCAACATTCTAGAAAAAAACACATTGATATTAGACATCATTTCATTAGGGATCTTGTAGAACAAAAAGCGTATATGCGGAATTTGTTGGGACTGAAAATCAATTGGCTGATATATTTACAAAGGCATTAGATTTGGAGAGATTTTCCTCCTTGAGAAAGTCTCTTGGTTTGTGTGATATCTAAGGTTGTGAGTACAAATGTGTCTCACATCCTCTAACACATCTGTATATTAGATTAACAAAAAAAAAACATGCATTAGCACGAAATATCTCAGTGTGGTCACTTGTGAGTTCTCATCTTTGACATTTTTCTGATCACTTAATTGTGAGCACTTCCTGTTCTTGTTGTCTTTTGATAACTTGATATAATCTTACTAGATATCTCACAGTGGATGCTTTTTTAAAAATAATAATAATGAGAAACAACTGCTTCACCCTTAGTATGAAGCCATACCATTGTGATCAAGTGATTCTCATAATAAATCTTGAAATCAAACTTGATAAGATCATTGGGAAAAAGGGCTATCTTTGGGATCAAAGAAAAGTGAAAGCTACTCACAATGCAAATATCCACAATATAAAATGGGTGAATGCATCCTAGAGGCTATGCAGATTGGATTATTGCTCATTGACTTTTTGTGATCTAAATGTGTCCCCAAATGTGACTCACATCCTATGCCACATCTGTGAGCTGAGATTTTTTCCTTCACCTGTGTGTTGCATCATGCTAGTCATTCTGCATATTAGGTCATATAGTAAGCTTTGTAAATATTCTGGTTAATTTATTTTCATTCTTAATTTACTCTTTGATTTAACAAGTTTTTGTTTTTCCAAAATCTCTTTTGAAAAAGAAAGATGTGTATCAATCCAAATTTTGAAAAGGATTCTATTTTGAAAAGATATGGCTGAAGTATTTTTGTTTCCATAAAAATCTGTCAAAATCTTGATTTATACTAAATCCCTATTTTTTCGAAGGTTGTTATGTGTGGAAATCTCAAGGGGTTATAGTCGTTGGAGGATCTTTGAAGTATTTTGGCTGTGAGAAACCTTTTTGGAGAAGGGCTCCCAAATTAAATTGGAAAGGGAGAGTTGTGTGTATTTAATAGAGCTCACATCCGACCCATCCCCATAAACCCTTGCTAAACCCTTGTTCCTTCTTCCTTAATTACTCACACACACACACATTGCAATCAATTTCCCTTCTACTGTGCTACCTAACCAAGTTTTGCAGATTAAATGGCTTCTCACAATCAAATTCGAGAAGAGGAAATCCTTGATATTGAACCAATTTCAGTCGCCACAGCTGGTACCCCCATTGTCGATCAACCTCTAAAACCTAAATTTACCTACGAGGCACCCCTTTCATCATCTTCGTCTGAATCTGCCATGGATGCTCCAACCCCAAAATCCCCCTCATTGGAACCCTCAGCTGCTCCATTGTCACCTAAAATCCCTATTCCTCCACCATCTCCAGCTTCTCAACCACCAGTTGAACCTTCTGTTATGGCCCCTGTTCCTATTTTGGAAACTCCATTGACCAAAAAGAGAAAGCTAACCACCTCTAAACATATGTGCTACTTTGTCAACCCTGCACCCCCAAGGAACCTTTGACGATCTCACAGGGTCAGAAGACTCTCTGAAGTTGACAAAGCCAAAAACCTTTTAAAAACCTAGAGGAAAACCTTCATCAGCCATTGTATGTGATGACAAAGAAGAAGAAGAAGTAGAACAACCTCTAATCAGAACCAGAAATCAACCTGCTCCTCCATCTGATGTTGCCCCTACTACTGTTGTTGCTCCTACTCCCGTTGTCCTAACTGCTCTTGCTCCTGATGTTGCCCCTGTTGTTGCTGAGCCTCCAGCTGATAGAGATGAGGAACCCCTTGCCAATATCTTCATGGAGTTGAAGGGAAAGAAGAAAATGGCTGCAACTAATTTGGAGCCAATTGTTGAGGAAGCTGATGAATCTGATGGGAGCTATGAAAGCGATGACACTGCTTCAGATAAGAATTTTAAGCTGGGACGTGCTGAGCTAGAACAAGAAAAGGAGGATCAATCCATTGATGCCCCCTCTGATGATGAATCAGAAACTGAAATTGAGAAGGTGCCCTCACCTGTCAAGGATGTGCCTGCAGATGTGCACACATCCAAACGTACATCTACAAGGAAGAAAGCTGCAAAGGGTAACTCTAAAACCCTCTCCTTATCTCCTGCTTTTAAACCCTTTTGTTCTAAGTTTTTATCTAAGGATGCATCAGATAGGTTTGGCCAGATTGTGAATAAGGCCTTCATTGTTGAAATGAAAAGAGATAGGAACACTTTCTCTAAGTTGGGCTTGGACAAGTTTTTTGAGGAGAGAGGATTATTTTTGACTGTGGATCACCCTCTTCCCTTTCTTCCCAAGCTGGTTTATGAGTTCTATGCAAATTTGACCAAAGGGTTAGATAGACCCTCATCCCCTTTATTTTGCTCAGTTTATGTGAGAGGCAAGTTTATCCCATTTTCTCCCTCTGTGATAAATGATTTTCTTGGTTTAGAGAATGGTTTTGATAATGTTTGTGATGTCTCTGAGGAGGAATTGGTCTCTACCATAACCCATGGAAAAATAGCTTTTTGGCCCATTAAGCCAAAGGATTTAGGTTGTGAGCACCCCAACCCGAGACCTAACACGTGTCCCGAGCTAAGGGAGCTCAAACTAAGAAAATCCATCTTGATTTTTAAAACATTTATTTGCCTTTAAAAGAATACCACTTTTCAAACTTCCAAATAAAAATCAATTGATAATATCCTTACTTAAAGGAAATCCAACTACAACTTTAATGAACCGAAATCTGATTAATTACACAAAACCCTGAATAACATTGTTTAGTAAAAGTGTTGTTCATACAAATTATAAAAGTGGAATACTTAATAAATACTCCTAATAGCCAACTTCTAACTTAACCTGACAAGCCCCAAAAGTACAAGTCCACAATGATATCCCCGGCCTCACTGGTTCGGGTCACCTGTCTCGGAATCTAAAACAGTAAAGGGAGAGGGGTGAGAATAAATCTCAATGAGCTATTATGATATGCAGCAAGATGCCAAACAAAGTGCAACACATAGCATGGTAGCACATAACACATTATGAAAGCGGTAAACACCTTACGTTACCTCATTTTACCTTTTCCCGTCTGAACAATAAGTCGTACAACGTGGGAGTAAAACTCCACTCTTTGGTGAATTGCCTCCAGCACATTCACCTCTTATAGGACTCATACCCCAGACCATCCATATAAGAAAGGATACCTATATTAGAATATCCAAAAATAATATCGTCCCTCCTTACAACGATCGCAACAGGTCTGTAAAGCCTTTTGGGTCAATACAGTCGTTAGCACAGCCCCCACCCCGTGGCCACAGAGTGGGGAAGGGTCACCGGTATGATGTACCTTCAATCACTTATAGAACAAATCCATAATTGATTGGCATCCATCATACCCACCCGAACATAAACACGCTCAAGCACATGATAGATACTTGAGATAAATCCACAAACCGGGATAGTAATATAACAACATGGTAATGTATACTCATGCCAATCAATGCCATAATGCAACATTTAAGTAATACACTATGCATAGTATCATCAACAAATATGAATGATAACAAATAAATTCACAAATGGAATAACCATACAACTACATAGTAAACATATCCACACATTGGGATAACATAACAACTTGTCAAATATTCCACACTTGGGGAGCCACATAACACTTGCCAAATAATCCACAAAGGGGATAAACAATATAGTCACATGGTAAAATAGAATATCTGGAAATGATCATTACATATTTAGTTTATAAAACCAATTCCATTTGAGAGATCACCTAAAAATACTCAATTTGGACTCTTGAACCATCCAATTTCGAGTCCGTATGAATTAACTATGATTTATTCAATTTCCACTCAACTTCTAACGTACAATACTACCTGCTGTAACCAAATCAGATTTTTGGGACATAAGGATAACTTCTTTAGCTATGAAACCATCACATTCAGAAAGTACTCAGAAAAACACCCAATTTAGACCCAAGAACCATCCAATTCCGATTTAATATGATTAAGTTATGACCATCACAAGATTGCTAAACGAATTTCGGTTCGAAATTGAAGTTAGGATTTCTGGGGTCTTGGGCGACCGCCCAAACCTCTTGGGCGACCGCCCAAGAGGGTTTTCAAGGAAATGTGAGTTTCTGCCAGCATGGGCGGCCGCTCGGCCCCTTGGGCGACCGCCCAAGCCTCCCCGGCCAAACTTAGGTTTTTAACCCCTTTAACCCTAATTCTTCCTTCCCTCTACCATTGATTATTCAAGAACACCCAAGAACACCTTCATTTCACCAAATCCCAAACAAACATGTAAACTCCAAAACCAAGTAACCCTAGATTATTTATCACTACTATTTCTACCCATTTCAACCCTTTTAACTCATCTTCATTGAACCCTAACTTCAACAATTTCAAATTCCATCCATTCCTTAAAAATCTAAATCAACTCCCATGAACCACTATCTTTTTAAGTCATTAATCCATTTTCTAACTCCAAGAAGATTTCCAAAGCATATAATAACAATCACAACACCAAGAACAACAATAGATAGATTATGAGCACATAGATGAAAGGAGGTCATAACAACTCACCTTAGGATTTTAGGATGAAAGATGATCTTCAAAGCTTGATTGATTCCTCTAGGTGATCCAACTCCAAAACTACTCTTAGACTTGAATTTGATGAAGAATGGCTTAGCTTCAATAATAGGGTTTGAGAGCTTCCATGGCTTTAGATAGTGAAGAGGGAGTATGAAGAAAATGAAGAAGGAGGAAGAAGAGTGAATGAATGAGGGAGGAAGAAGTTGAGTGAAGAGGATGAAGAAGGGGGGGGGCGGATGGAGGGAGGAGGGTGTGGGAGTATGGTGTTGACTTTGTGGGAAGGATGGGGAGTAATTTAGGGAAAAGGCCCCCCTTCCCACACCATACTTTCACCACACAATTCTTTCACTTATTTAAAATAATTCCTCCCAATCCAAACATTTTATTTGCTCATTTTATCACCACTCCAATCTATTACTTTATTTATTTTCTATTCTTATTTTTTACTTTAGAACATTTTTTATTTCCTTATCATTTTATCCTAATATAATAAATTACAGATAAAATGAACACATAATATCATCATTAATAGTAAAACATATAATATTATACTAAAACTAGTGCCTAGGGTTAGGGTCGTTACACTCACTCCCCCTTAAAGAAAATTCGTCCCGAATTTGATTGTCACTTACCCTAAGGTTCAAACTAGCAAAGGTTACCTTTTCACAATTTCTAACTTAATATTCCCAATTAGATTTCTCAATGGCATGACTCTACTATACCTTCCCATAACCCGAGTACTCTAGGACTTCAATTCTCAATTAGTCTCTTCACTTCTATGATTCTTCCCAAGATTTCTAATTTCATTAATAATACGATTTTACGACGCAACACCCCAAGAATACCATACAATTACTACTACCCGAATTTCCACGACCTCAAGAAAGTACAATTAAATAAAAGTATTACAACTTAAGTTACCAAATACATTACGACATTACATTTAAAACTTCCAACGCTCAATAAGCTACTCTAAGTCGGTCTATAAGTCAAATCATAATCTTTTCTAGAACTTCAATTGGATTAACAAACTTTGGCGCTAAATTACCTTAGGCCTAACTTTACTAATTCCATCCCAATAAATTGGAGATCGATAATATCTTCTGAACCAAGATTCATACGGTTTCATCTCAATGTTAGAATGATAACTACTATTATACGCAAAACCCGCTAAGGTTAATTAAATTTCTCAAGTCGAAGGAAAATCCGTCACACAACACAACCTACTCTTCCAGAATTTGGATAGTCTTCAAACCTCTTCCTTTCGACTAACTACATCCTCCAACTCTTAGGATCGGTAACAACTCTCAAAGGAAGCTTCAAAAGATAAGGTTCCTATTTAATTAACGCAACACAAGTGTAGCTACTCCGAGTAGAGGATAAGAAAAGCTCACTTATCTTAGTTAAATTCCTCAAAGCACACATTATCACTTTCCCATTTCGTATAACACTACACCCTGATCTTCCTTTAATACACACTTAAATTTTCACAAAGTTTTCACATCCCCAAGGTAATGTAAGGGCCGAATCTATAACTAATCTATTCTCCATTTGTATTAACATGATTAATCCTTTTTACATCCTACTCTATTTACACGTCCTTTAAGGTCAACCAAAGCAACGACTTTTCAATTCTTAAGAATTACTTAATTCTCTTCGATAGCACACCGCCAACTCAAAGATCACGGACTCAACCCTCACAAGATCCATGGTAACATCCGAGTTTAAGACTACTGAAAACCCCAAAAATTTGAAATCCTCTCGAGTCAACTCATACTAGCCGAACTTTGCATACGGGGACTCCTCGCAAGGAAGTCATTAACCCAACTCTCAAATTATTTTCACAATCTTCCCGAAACTTTAATTACCAAAGGGACCATCAATTCTAATCACCCTAAAACCATCAAAATAAGGATTACAACTTCGCTTATCCTACTCAGAACCAACACATGAAACATACCGACGGGAGCACATTTACCATTTACTCACAACTAGCACATAAAAATTTTGGAAAAGACTCCTTATGCAAGTCTAGCATATACCAATTACTCTTCACACCTTAATTCAAAAGTTTCACCTTAATTACCCACATATAACAAGAATTTCACATTAAGGTTTACCTATCTCAAACACCATCATAAACAATTTTGGCATGGAAAAAGGAGACTCACTTATTATGATAGTCTACCATTATACAACAATTACTTAACCATACATGTCAAATATATCTCAAAATCATAATTTAATAATCGTACCAATTCAACTGGCAATACATGCTCAGCCATAACCACATCACCATCGTGGTAAACCAAAGAAGGTTCGAGGTATTCTCTCATAAGAGCGAATCCTCTAACAATAAAACAAATTCTCAACGATGTATGTCACATATAAGCAAAATGTGATGCCAAACATAAATGATATGCAACATGATCTATAATATATGACCCCTAACTTTTGAGACAGGAAATATACCTCTAGTGACCTCGGAGGGATCCATCTCTCCTGGATCCGAAACACACACTCGACCACAGACCCTCTCTTTCGGTTCCCCTTTGTTATCTCTTTTGGTACCACCTCTTTGCCGTCCACCTTGCTGACTGCTGAAGCTCGCTCCTGTCGAAACCTTGGGCAATTCCTCCTAAAATGCCCCATCTCTCCACACTTCAAGCATTTCCCTTGCTTACTCCAACACCGATCTTCGGTATGTCCAACCTTCTTGCAAAACTTACAAATCATCCCATACTGTTTGGGTTTTGGCCTAGACGAAGAAGCTACCATAAGTTCCTCTCTCAAACTTCCTGAAGTTAAAGCACTTGGCTGTCCTCTAATGACTTTGGATCCTTGTCCTAGATACTTTGGCTTGTTTCTAATCCCACTTCCGGACCTTCCACTATTTTCCTCAATGTCCTTCTCGACCTTATATGCTCTATCTAAGGCTGTCTGATAATTGATGAAACTATCAATCCATAATTCTTTCCTAAACTCACTCCTCAACCCTGTTACAAACTTGAACCCTTTTCACTTCATGCGATGCCAAATGAGGGCAACACTTAGCTAATTCCTCAAACCGGACCGAATACTGATTCACCGTCATGTTCCCTTGTTTTAGTCTTAAGAATTCAATCTCCTTCTTATCCCTTGTAACCATTGAAATAAAATAGTCCTCGAACTGCTGAGTGAACTTATCCCAAATCTGGGGCGTATGATCCCGCTCCCAACTTTCCTTCAACTTCTGCCACCACTGATCAGCTGAACCTTCAAGCTTGAAAACGGCATACCTAACTTTCTCTTCGTTGCGACTTTCTATAACCTCGAAAATCTTATTCATTTCTGCTAACCAATTTTCTGCCTTTAACGGATTCGGATATCCATTAAAACTCGATGGATTCATCTTCACAAACCTTTCCCATCCATCACTTTGACACTCCTCAGGCTGATTCGGAACTGATCCTCTAGTCTCCATATCCTGTACAAACTTCCTGAATAATTTCATCATCTCTTCATCCTGAATTCCACCTATACCCAAATCTTCTTCAATTCCCAGAACTTTCCGCTGATCATCCTTGCTTCCGGCCATTAGAACGGACTCCTGCATAAAACACTCGGCGTCAATTTCCACACATTCCCACTTAGTCTAGACATCTACCCTTGACCTCTAAACTAAGCTCTGATACCAACTGTGAGCACCCCAACCCGGGACCTAACACGTGTCCCGAGCTAAGGAGCTCAAACTTAGAAAATCCATCTTGATTTTTAAAACATTTATTTGCCTTTAAAAGAATACCACTTTTCAAACTTCCAAATAAAAATCAATTGATAATATCCTTACTTAAAGGAAATCCAACTACAACTTTAATGAACCGAAATCTGATTAATTACACTGAAAACCACTGAATAACATTGTTTAGTAAAAGTGTTGTTCATACAAATTATAAAAGTGGAATACTTAATAAATACTCCTAATAGCCAACTTCTAACTTAATGACAAGCCCCAAAAGTACAAGTCCACAATGATATCCCGGCCTCGCTGGTTCGGGTCACCTGTCTCGGAATCTAAAGCAGTAAAGGGAGAGGGGTGAGAATAAATCTCAATGAGCTATTATGATATGCAGCAAGATGCCAAACCAAGTGCAACACATAGCATGGTAGCACATAACACATTATGAAAGCAGTAAACACCTTACGTTACCTCATTTTACCTTTTCCCGTCTGAACAATAAGTCGTACAACGTGGGAGTAAAACTCCACTCTTTGGTGAATTGCCTCAGCACATTCACCTCTTATAGGACTCATACCCCAGGACCATCCATATAAGAAAGGATACCTATATTAGAATATCCAAAAATAATATCGTCCCTCCTTACAACGATCGCAGCAGTCTGTAAAGCCTTTTGAGTCAATACGATCGTTAGCGCGGCCCCCGCCGTGGCCACAGAGTGGGGAAGGGTCACCGGTATGATGTACCTTCAATCACTTATAGAACAAATTCATAATTGATTGGCATCCATCATACCCACCGAACATAAACACGCTCAAGCACATGATAGATACTTGAGATAAATCCACAAACCGGGATAGTAATATAACAACATGGTAATGTATACTCATGCCAATCAATGCCATAATGCAACATTTAAGTAATACACTATGCATAGTATCATCAACAAATATGAATGATAACAAATAAATTCACAAATGGAATAACCATACAACTACATAGTAAACATATCCACACATTGGGATAACATAACAACTTGTCAAATATTCCACACTTGGGGAGCCACATAACACTTGCCAAATAATCCACAAAGGGGATAAACAATATAGTCACATGGTAAAATAGAATATCTGGAAATGATCATTACATATTTAGTTTATAAAACCAATTCCATTTGAGAGATAACCTAAAAATACTCAATTTGGACTCTTGAACCATCCAATTTCGAGTCCGTATGAATTAACTATGATTTATTCAATTTCCACTCAACTTCTAACGTACAATACTACCTGCTGTAACCAAATCAGATTTTTGGGACATAAGGATAACTTCTTTAGCTATGAAACCATCACATTCAGAAAGTACTCAGAAAAACACCCAATTTAGACCCAAGAACCATCCAATTCCGATTTAATATGATTAAGTTATGACCATCACAAGATTGCTAAACGAAGTGCAGTTCAGAATTGAAGTTAGGATTTCTGGGGTCTTGGGCGACCGCCCAAACCTCTTGGGCGACCGCCCAAGAGGGTTTTCAAGGAAATGTGAGTTTACGCCGGCATGGGCGGCCGCTCGGACCCCTTGGGCGACCGCCCAAGCCTCTGCCGGCCCAAACTTAGGTTTTTAACCCCTTTAACCCTAATTCTTCCTTCCCTCTACCATTGATTATTCAAGAACACCCAAGAACACCTTCATTTCACCAAATCCCAAACAAACATGTAAACTCCAAAACCAAGTAACCCTAGATTATTTATCACTACTATTTCTACCCATTTCAACCCTTTTAACTCATCTTCATTGAACCCTAACTTCAACAATTTCAAATTCCATCCATTCCTTAAAAATCTAAATCAACTCCCATGAACCACTATCTTTTTAAGTCATTAATCCATTTTCTAACTCCAAGAAGATTTCCAAAGCATATAATAACAATCACAACACCAAGAACAACAATAGATAGATTATGAGCACATAGATGAAAGGAGGTCATAACAACTCACCTTAGGATTTTAGGATGAAAGATGATCTTCAAAGCTTGATTGATTCCTCTAGGTGATCCAACTCCAAAACTACTCTTAGACTTGAATTTGATGAAGAATGGCTTAGCTTCAATAATAGGGTTTGAGAGCTTCCATGGCTTTAGATAGTGAAGAGGGAGTATGAAGAAAATGAAGAAGGAGGAAGAAGAGTGAATGAATGAGGGAGGAAGAAGTTGAGTGAAGAGGATGAAGAAGGGGGGGCCGGATGGAGGGAGGAGGGTGTGGGAGTATGGTGTTGACTTTGTGGGAAGGATGGGGAGTAATTTAGGGAAAAGGCCCCCCTTCCCACACCATACTTCCACCACACAATTCTTTCACTTATTTAAAATAATTCCTCCCAATCCAAACATTTTATTTGCTCATTTTATCACCACTCCAATCTATTACTTTATTTATTTTCTATTCTTATTTTTTACTTTAGAACATTTTTTATTTCCTTATCATTTTATCCTAATATAATAAATTACAGATAAAATGAACACATAATATCATCATTAATAGTAAAACATATAATATTATACTAAAACTAGTGCCTAGGGTTAGGGTCGTTACACTGGTAGTGGCTCTCTCACCTCCCTTTACTGTTTTCTCCACACCATCCTTACTGCCAACCTTTGCCCTTCCAATAACAAAACCTCTGTTACTAGGGTTCAAGCTGATTTGCTTTATAGGTTGGGGGCTAAGAAAAACATTAATTTTGGAGAATTTATCTTTAGGAAAATATGTGGGCATGGAGAGTCCCCTTCCAAGAAATGGTCTTTGCCTTATCCCTCTCTCATCTCTCAAATCTTATTTGCTCAAGGAGTGAAGCCTGAAAAGGGTGAGATTGGAATTGATAAGTTTGAATTGTTCAAGGAATCCAAGACCTTATTAGATGAAAAGCAAAGATTTGTTGATCTCCAATTGGGAGTTGTGCCTGAAATAGCTATGCCAGATGTGGGCACATCCAGTCCCACATCTGTATCTCCCTTTGATGCCCAAATAAAAGATCTGGAAGCTGAGATTGCAGCTGCTGAAGCCCTTACCACTGCACTGAATGATCAAATGCAAGCCTCCAAATCCCATGCCAACAACCTCAAAGCTCTCAAGGACAGACTTCTAAGGTGGCATGCAACTCTTTCTGTTCAAAAAGGGGGAGAAGGAAATGGTGGTGCTGATGTTGTCCCTGCTGCTGATACTTCATCATGGAGACAGTGGGAACTTTGAATTAAGGGGGAGAAGTTTTGACTCTTATTTTTGTTTTTAATCTGTGGTGGTTCTTAAAATAATTTTTATTTCTGCTTTAGTTTTTAAACAATGGTCTGTAATAACTTAAAACAGGGTGTTGAATGGTTTGCTTGTAATTGATGAACTGCTGTTTTTGCTCTAATCTGGTGTATGCAGTTTTATGTGTGGATGTGTAAACACATCTGCACACACATTCATTCAGGGGGAGTCTTTGCTGCTATATATTTTGATCACAAATGTGATAATCATAAATCTTTGGTTTTGACCAGAAAGTTCAAAATAGGGGGAGATTGAAAGCGTGAGTTTTAGGGAACAAATGTTGTTTCCTTATTTTCGAAATTACATCAAATATGGTAAGTTGATTTTGGGACTTTCAAGAAAGATTTATTGTGTCCTACTTTGACAAGGAATTTGTTAATATAGTAAATATCTTTTATTTATGTACATAGTTGTTAAATTAGGACTAACCTACTAACAATTTTTTTCCATGTGAGTGTGCTTTATGTTTTCTTGTAGGAATTGGAAAACTCACATAAGGAAAACATCGTGAAGACCTTCTCCAAGGTGCCTATAAATACAAGGAATCAGCACAAGAGAAGACACAGCTTGAAGAGAGAAAAATACTTTGTCATTCACATTTTCAATAGTGTTGTTTTAGGTTGTGAGTGAAGGTTGTGACATACATCCGAACTCACATCTAGGTTTTTAATCGAGTTCTTTGTTATACTTTTGACTAGAATAGGATCTACTTGGGAAAGGGAAACTATTCTTGTCGTAGAAGGTGATTAGAACTCATTGAGTATTTTTCGTCTTTTAGTTTTCACTTATTCATATTTTTGTAAGCAAAAAAAGTTTTAATAGTGAAAAGTTTTTGGGCATAAGCCCAGTTTGCTGATCTCAAGATCAGTGAGCGTATATAACCCTTGTGTTATTTATTTATTCCGCTGCATTATTTGTGAATGTGTGAACAGTTGTGAGACACATCTGTACTCACATCCGTGTACTATTGAGTTGTTTGAAGCTTTCTAGCTACACAAAACTTTCAGATTCATCTTAATTTTAATTAGTTGTATAAAAGAAAACCTTTATTTAACAAGCATTAATTGCTTGTTGATGCTTGTTGCTGTCAAATACAACCTTAATCTATTTCATTTTCCTTTTAGAAAGTTAATGTCTTATGTTACAAGCTGCTTGTTACAGATTATTATTATTACTATTTAAAAAAAAAATCAGAATAAATAAACGGAATTTAAGGTTCTATGTAGAGGTGGCCGGTTTGTTAAACCGGCGGTTAGCCGATTTTCAATCGACGGTTTTCAACCTTGGAAAGTTCAACCGGAATCGAACCGCCTAACCGGCTAAACCGGTTACGGTTTTGGCGGTTCACGGTTTTAACGGTTATCCGGTTAACCTCCGGTTTGACGGTTTGGATCTGCTCGGCCGAGTCCTTGGAGTTGCTCGGCCGAGCAACCCTTTTAGGGTTTAGGGTTTTGAGGGTTGCTCGGCCGAGCAACCCTTTTAGGGTTTAGGGGTTGAGGGTTGCTCGGCCGAGTCATATAGTAGTGCTCGGCCGAGCATATCATTTTTCAGTTAATTTTTTAACAGTTTTCGTTAACTTTGTATGTAGTATATTAATTTTATTTTTTTTAAATTTTTTTTTAGATAGATAAGACTATTTTGAACTTAAGTTTACTACATACATTTTTTTCAAAAAGTTTATAAAAAAAGTTATGAATTTTTTAAGAAATAAAAGTTAACGGTTTTTTGAAAAAAGTTAACTTTTATTTTTTTTCAAATTTTTTTTGGATAAATAAGACTATTTTAAACTTAAGTTTACTACATACATTTTTTGAAAAAAGGTTTATAAAAAAAGTTATGAATTTTGAAAGAAAGAAAACTTAACTTTTTTTAAAAGAAACAAAAGTATATAAAAGAAAAAAGGGACGGTACCCTTAAATTTTATTAATCAAAATAAAATTACAAAGAGGGGGACAATCAATCTTACCCTTTTATAAATAAGGGGGGACATTTAGGAGCCTTTACCTCAACCTAACTATTACAATTAATTAAAAATAAATCTAATCTAAAGTCTAAACTAATCTAATTAAAATAAAAATTAATCTAAAACATCATTCATTCATCACTACTTTCCGTGGAGTCCTCGACATCGTATTGATATCTTGGATCCAATAGATCCTCATCATAAGGCATGTCTTGTTGCCTTTTTTCCGCTCTAACCCAATCGCCAAGTAACAGTTGATGTTCAAAGTTTTCACTTGTTAGTTGAGAACGTCTTTCATCCAAAACATTTCCATCAACGCTAAATGCCGATTCAACCGCCACCGTTGAAGCGGGAAAGGCTAATACTTCTTTAGCAACTATGGAAAGTATAGGATAAATGTCTTTCCTTCTTGACCACCATTGTAAAACATCAAATTCATTTGAATTTGGATCTTGATTTAATTCAAAGTTTGTAGTGAAATACGTTTCTAACTCCACGGGAAGGTTTGATGATGATGAAGATGAACCTCGAGAAGGACCATATTTTTTACTATACAAATTTGTAATAAAACTATATGGATCCCCACTAGTAAAACTTGGTTGGGGAGTAGAGGAATCATCTTCATGTTGTTGGCTTTGAGAAGTGTTTCCATATAAGACATTATACTCATTAAAAAGGTTAATCAAATCATTTTTTGTGTCATTAACAATAATTGACGGAAGTTCGTAACTACCGTCACCATCGGGATATAATTTCATATAATAATAAGTTATAATGGACTCTAAATCATCTAATTTAACTCGGGGATCTAATAACTTTGCAACCAAGAAAAGAGACGGAATAGTGTCAAAATATTTAAGCCACTTTTGTCTCATGTTAAAAATGCATTGGTTTAAAATAGGGCAATCTTTTAAATTGTCAAAAATAGTAACAATTGCAATACAATGCTCTAGCACCAAAACGAAAGTTGGATAATAAACTCCCGAAAAAGCCAAAGTAGCGGCATTAAAAATCTTTAACAATTCACATAAATTAATGCATGCATTCCAATGATGAGTAAATAGAGGTTCATGATAGCCAATTGACATAAAAAATTGCGTTAGGAGATCTTTATAAGCATAACCATCGCTTAACATTTTATAGGTGGAATTCCACCTAGTTGGAACATCGTAAGTAAAATATTTGTCCGACACACTTTTACTTCTTAAAAACCTTAACCATTTTTTTGTATTAGAAATTTTTTTTGAAATAAATTGAAGAGCTCGTCTAATTGGCTTAACATGAGTTTCTAATGCATCTAAACCATCTCTAACACATAAATTAATTATATGACATAAACATCTAATATGAAAAAATTTACCCCCAAGTGAGGGTTGACAAACGGTAATTAAATCGGGCAAACTAGCCGTATTAGCACTTGCGTTGTCAAATGAAATAGTAAATATTTTATTTAAAATACCATATTCAAGAAAAATCTCAAGCAATTTCGCACAAATATTTTCCGCGGAATGCGGTGGCTCAAAATCTTTGTAAGCAATTAATCTTTTTTGGATTTTCCATGAATTATCTATCCAATGGCAAGTAACGCCCAAATAAGTATTTCTTTGCCAATGATCACTCCAACCATCGGCACAAATTGAAACTTTATTTTCTAATTTTGATAAAACACCAATTAAATCTTTTTTATATCTTTCAACCACTCTAGTAATATCACGTACGAGATTCGTACGTGGTACTCTCGTGGCGGCGGGGTTCAAAGAAAGGCGAGCAAAATTTTCATAAAAATCACAATCCGCAAAATTAAAAGGAAGGCCTTTAACGCAAATAAATTTGGCTAGTTCATCCCTATAAACCCACTTGTCAAATTTAAAAAGGACGGAAGAAGGGGAAGACGAACCTTGTGCACCCGAACCCGAACTACGTTGAAATTGTAATTGAGTTTGCGAAGCGGAAATGCCAAGTTTCTCGGGATGTTTTGCCGCCAAATGCCCGTTGAGCGTCCCATGCCCTCCGCCTCTTTTGAATGCGTAAGTCGCATTACAATAGTTGCAACATGCTCGAAAATTATAATCATCCTCGGCAGTAATTTTTCTTTTGGTGAAATGGATGGCGAAGGTATCGGATTGTGGCTCTCTTTCTCTAGGGGGTTGTCGTTGTCCCCGACCCCGACCACCTCCCCTAGCTCGGCTGCCCCTACCACTCCTAGCATTACCACTTTCAATTTCAACTTGTTCTTCTTCCTCATTTTGTTGAATATTTGGATTTTGATGATCAAAATCATCGTTGGGGGAGGAAGAATCAACAACGGACTTGCCTAAATTGCTTCTTCTTTGATTTGCAGCCATTTGTATAAGAGAAAATGAAGTTTGGAAACAAAACGGAGCTTAAAAATGGATGAAAATGGAGAAAAGCACTAATTTCGTTAGAAAACTAACTGAAAATGAGACAATATTTAACTGAAAATTAGATGAGGGTGAGAGTATATGTGAATATTTGAGAGTAGAAGAGAAAGAGTAGCGAGAAATAATGTGGAAATAAAATGGGAGGAGGGAGGTGATATTTATAGTTAGTAAATTAGGCAAAAAAAACTTTTTTTTTTTTAATTTTTGACTGCCCAAGTTAAAAATTAACGGCTAGTTTTTAGAAATAATGGCTAGTTTTTGAAAAAGTAGCCGTTGGAACATGTTCTGGCGTTATGCTCGGCCGAGCAACTCATATGACTCGCCCGAGCATGACCGTTATTGGAAATTAACACCTTTGGAAGGTTACGCTCGCTGAGCATCTCATATGACTCGGCCGAGCAAGTCAAAAACCGGCGGTTAACCGGCGGTTGACCGGTTTTTCAAAATTCTCAACCTTAACCGAACCGGCCAATTACCGGTTTCGGTTAGCCGGTTCCGGTTAACCGCCGTTGATCGATTTTACCCGATTTTGACCGGTTTTCAACCTCTCGATTGACCGATTCAGTTTATAAAATGGACACGTCTAGTTCTATAGCATTCTTTTTTTATTTTTTTTATGATGATATTGATAAAGTATAAAGTGGAAAATTGAGAGGTTATCATGATTCCTATTTCACTCTCTCTAGTACTTTTAACTTATTTTGGAATAAAGATAAATGTTGAAGTGGCAATTAATACGTACTCCCTCCGTCTCTTTCGAAGGGGTAAAGTTTTTGTCTTGTACAAAAATTAAGAAAAGTAACATAGGAAAGAGAAAAAGTGTATAATAAAATAATTGTTGTGAGTATGAAAAGTGATGTAGAAAAGAGAAAGTGTGATAGGTAATAGTTAGTGGATATTTATTGTAAATATGATAAGTGAGTTCCCACAAATAAAAAAGTAATAAAAAAACTTTTCATTTTGGGTTGTTCCCCTTCAAATAAAACGCCCAAAAAGAAAATTTGTGTCACTTCGTTCGAACGGGACTGAGGGAGTATTTGTGTAACGACCCCAACCCTAGGCATTTATTTTTAATATTATATTAGATGCTTTAATATTTATATTTATTTTATGTGTTTCTTTATGTCTTTAAATTCTTAATTTAAGATAAATTGGGTGAGAAGTAAGATTAGAATCTTTGGAGAATTTATTGGTTATTAAATAAAGAAGATTGGGGAATAATAAAAATAGAAAATAGATAAATAGTGAGAGGAGGTTAAAATGAGTAGAATAAATATTTAGGGGGAATGATTTAAATATTTGTTGAAAGTCTTTAGAAGGGGGCCAATTCCCTCTTCACTCCAAATCCCCCAAGTGTTCCCCTCTCCTCTCCCCTTACTTCCTCCATCCGCCCCCTTCTACATCCTCCTCACTCTCCTTCCTCCTCCTTCATTCTTTCATCTTCCTCCTAGTAACTCCTTAGACTCCATGGAAGCTCAACCCAAGCTTTGAAGCCAAGCTCTTCCTCCATCAAATCCAAGTCTAAGGGTAGCCTTGAAGTTGGATTATCTAGAAGAATCCATCAAGTGAGAAAGATCAATCTTCCATATTAAAATCTAAAGTGAGTTGTTATGATTCCCTTTTTATGAATGTTCATGAAACTCTATTTGTTGTTCTTGTTGTGATGATAATTTTGTAAATGCCTTGGAAACCTATTTAAAGTTGGGAGATGGGTAAATGACAAGGAAGGATACTCTTGTTCCTAGGAATTGATTTAGATTGAATGAAATGGGTGAAGATAGGTTAGGAGATCTTAACTTGAATTGAATGAAATGGGTGAAGTTAGGTTAGAAGATGTTAGCTTGAATTGAGAAATGAAATGGGTGGGAATTAATTGGTAATTAACTTAAATCTATATGATCTTGGATTTGGATGATTTAAGTTGAAGTTGTGAGGTTAAACAATCCTTTAGTATTCATGAAATTAGGAAAGATTTAAAAGGAAATAAACTAAGTAAATTAAGTTGGAAATTCGTATGTGTGCTGAAAGGGCCATGGGCGGTCGCCCATAGGGGCTGAGCGGCCGCCCAAGGCGGCAGAATGTTGGCTCTCCTTGTAAACTCACTTGGGCGGTCGCCCAAGTGACATGGGCGGTCGCCCATGTCACCAGATTTTCCCCAGTTTTCTCTTTTGCTAATTTTCTTCAATAAACTCGTGGTATGACTTCCACCCAATATAAATTAGTAGGACCTAATCAACCCGAATGCGAATTGATCCTCTTTAACCTAGGTTAGAGTAGGATACCTTGGCTTGACCATGACCTTTTAATTGGTCAAAATGGAATTGTAGGAGTAGTTAAATATTGTTCGGAAAGTGGTCCAAACTTGGGAAGTAGGTCTTGCACCTTTAATAAGATTTATTCAAGGTTGAGTAATGACTTCGTAGGGTTGGTTTACGATACTTGGTGACCTTACTTGCCCATACTCGGTGTAGATAGCTTGAATCATGTTTAAAACCATAAGCCACACTATTGTATTAAATGTATATATATCACTGTAGCATGACTATCCCAATTGTGGATTGTTTGGTATATGGTTGTGTAGTATTTCCGTTGTGGATTCTCTGGTATGTTGCTAGTATTGTATTCCGGTTGTGGATTACTTGGCATGTTGATTTCATTGTTCCCGGTGTGGATTATGTGGTTATATTGTTACCTTAAGTGAACTCATATTCATTTGGTGATATTATGCATAGTGTATTACTTAAATGTTGCATTATGATGTTGGTTGAACATGAGTATATTGTACCATGTTGCTATAGTGTTTATCCCCTTTGTGGATTATTTGGTATTGTTATATTATTATCCCGTTTTGTGGATTATCTCAAGTATCTATCATGTGCTTGAGCGTGTTTATGTTCGGGTGGGTATGATGGATGCCAATCAATTATGGATTTGTTCTATAAGTGATTGAAGGTACATCATACCGGTGACCCTTCCCAGCTCTGTGGCCACGGGGTGGGCCGTGCTAACGCTGTATTGACCCAAAAGCTTTACGGACGTGTGGCGACCGTTGTAAGGAGGGACGATATTATTTTTGGGATACTCTAATATAGGGATCCTTTCTTATATGGATCTCTGGGGCATGAGACCTATAAGAGGTGAATGTGCTGGAGGCAATTCACCAAAGAGTGGAGTTTTACTCCCACGTTGTACGACTTATTGTTCAGACGGGAAAAAGGTAAAATGAGGTAACGTAAGGTGTTTACCGCTTTTATAATGTGTTATGTGCTACCATGCTATGTGTTGCACTTTGTTTGGCATATTGCTTTGCATATCATAATAGCTCATTGAGATTTATTCTCACCCCCTCCCTTTCTTGTTTTAGATTCCGAGGCAATTGAACCGAACCAGTGAGGCCGGGGATATCATTGTGGACTTTTGCTTTTGGGGCTTGACAAGTTAAGTATAGGAGTGGGTTGCTAGGAGTATTGGTTAAGTATTCCTCTTTTATAATTTGTATGGAAAACCCTTTTGTTAAACAAATGTTAATTAAGGTTTCCAATGTAATTGATCAGATTATGGTTTATTAAAGTTGTGGTTGGATTTCCTCTAAGCAGAGATATTACCAATTGATTTTTATTTGGAAGTTTGAAAAATGGTATTCTTTTAAAGGAAAATAAATGTTTGAAAAATTTAGATGGATTTTCTTAGTTTGAGCTCCCTTAGCTCGGGACACGTGTTAGGTCCCGGGTTGGGGTGCTCACAATTTGGTCCAAAAGTGTGGTAATGGAAGTGAGAGAAACAGTGTACTCAGTAGCATTTAATCCAAGAAACATGTAAATATTGATGGAAGGGCAGCATTTACTGAAAAAAAGTATTATTATTTTTGTATTTTTCTTGACATTCAACATTTATTATTAATTAATAGATATTTATTTGCTAGAAAAAAAGATAATCAATTAGATAATATGTTAGAAGGTTAAAATAGTAAACGTACACAATTTCAGAAAATGATTTCAGATACAAAATCAAACAACTTAAATAATTAAGAAATCGGTATTCAAATGATGTTTTTTTAATCATTAAGCCAATTTCTGATGAAAAATCAGATTTCAGATGGGTACATTTTATTTTGATAGAAATTACAATTTTTTAGTATTACATTTGAGTAAAATATATAAAAATGAGTCGCATCTATCTATATATTAAAGGAAGCAAGTGGTAAATGTTGTCACAATGAAGGGCAAATTTGTCATTTCTCAATATGTTGAATAAGACAAAAATGTAGCATACAAATGTTAATTTACTTTGCTTATGTGAAAGTGTGAATTTTTGACATTTGTTGAAAAAGATGACACGTGTAGATTTGTAATATGAATTGCATTCAAATGTTGACATGTGTTTCAATTCAAAATTTGAATTCAAATTTGACAAAGAGAGTTTTGACAAATAATTTTCAATCTATTCAAGCCTCTCCTTCAGTGCCAAAACACACACACACACACGATCACACACACACACACACAGTCACACACACACAGATAAATGAAGAAATATACGCACCAAAAAATGCACAAACACACAAATTCACGCAAGAAGTTTAGTTCTCTCTCTGTTTGATGAATACACTCAGGTAATTAGAGTTCTTCGTTTCTTGGTTTGGCAACCTCCGGATGTAGATCATTGATATTGCAACCGAGGTTGCAGCCATGGCGGAGTTACCTTCTTACCTGAGCACTTACAGATCTGAGCCTTGATTTACACTATTGTAAAGTATGTAAAGTGCAGCCATGGCGGAGTGTTAGAGAAGATGAAATTTGGCTAGGGATTTTGACTTTGGAGGGAGGAGAGTGTTGGAGATCTTACCGAAATGAGGATTGATGAAGCCGGTCGGGAGTAGTTTGGAGAAGGAGGGATCAATGGAGGCGGTGGGAGGCGTTGAAGATGGTGGTGGGCGGCGGTGATGATGGTGGTAGGAGGCGGTAGTGGGTTTTTGTTTGGAAATGGAAATGGGTGGCAGGGGAAGGGGGCAGTAGTGGGTTTTTTGTTTGGAAATGGAAATGGGTGGCAGGTGAAGGTGACCGTGCGGCGGGGAATGATAGGAGGGGTAGCGGCAGAGAGGGGTGGCGACGGGGAGGGGATAAGAGAAATGGGGAAGGGAAAGGGTATGGATCAGAATAAATGAGAGGAGTGAATGTTATTGACTGGGAAGGGTTAGGGTAATGACTTTGGGTTAGTGGATTGGGCTAAGCCCAATTTAGGCAGTTAATTAGTTCCTCTGGTCCAAAATAATGGTATATTATGATTAATTAACCTATTATATTTAATAAAATTTTAATTTCTGACTGAAATTTCATAAAAATAAAATAAAATAACTAATGGTATATTATGATTAAAATTTACATTTTTAAATTCTTTTTTGAAAGAAAAATTACTTCCTCTGGTTCAAAATAATTGTTGTTTTTGGACATTTCACAAATTTTAAGAAAAACAATTAATATTACAATGTAATGATAAAATTTCCAAGATTATCCCTACTTATTTTCCTTCTCGCCTACATTATTTTACACAACAAACCAATTAATGAAATGAACCAAATTCCAAATTGAGGGCAAAATATTTCTGTAAATGTTTTTGAGCTCAAATTGACAATTATTTTTGAACAAAAAAAAAAGACAAATATTATCCACCAATTATTTTGAAGAACGTGAATTAAGAGAAATAATACGTATAATATTTTTAATATGTAAAATATGGTTAAGGGAATGTTATATATGAATCTTTATATTAAATTGTTGCTAATTTTAATTTTAATGGAATGACGTTAATGACTTTTATTAACAATTATGCAAGGAAATTGGATAATATTTAACCATCAATTGGTGATAATTTTTTTAAAAAAACAAAATATGGGAGACATAATGAGAGTGGTTGTAATGGGTATATTTTCAGTGGTTGCACTACTAATATTTAAATAAGAAAGAATTTTAGGAAATATAATAGGAGACATTTATTTTAGTTACATGTAATTATATTGTAATGTTTTTAATTTTTGTTTTTATTTTATTCCGGTTACCACCTATATTTATATTTCGATTATTATAAGTGTTAATGTGTAAATTTAAAAGAGTTGTTGTATTTAGTTTTCACTTATGATCATAATTTAATTCTATCCATTATTTTCGTATATCAAAAAAGACAAGATATCATCGTGCATCGCACGGGGGTATAGCTAGTCTTTTATTAAAAAAATATAACAAAATCCGATTGACGTGCAGTGGAACCCAGATCCGTCTAATGATGGACTCAAGTTCATTCAGCTAGTCTCAAAAGAATTTATCCCATTTACAAGAGTATTATTCAGACAATGAAAATGTTTGTTAGATAGTATACATTGGGCCTAACCAATTATTTCGACCAATGCATTTGGTTTGGTAAGTATCCCTAAATATGTAGCGAGTTTTTAGTTCAACGATGGACTACCATTCCTAAAAATGTAAGTCTTGTTCTTCACATTATATTTAAACTAGTATTGAAACCATGCGTTGCATGATTTATATATTTGACAACACACAGTTATTTTATATTTTAATTTCTTTCATCTAAATAAGGTATTTGAAAAATATGTGGAATGATCTGCACAAAATTGCAATGAATACCACTGAAAGTTTCTTGAATTCGAAATTGGTAAAATAAGATGTACAATTATTTTCTTAAAAAAATAATTTAATCAAGTAATTCAATAAAGGTACAGTCAGTGCTACTGTCCTTTTTCCCTAAATTTGTAAAAAATATAATCAAAATGCGATATTTATTATAATAATTATTATTAGAAGGTGGAATTACTATAAAGTTGTATTAATATTATTCTTTAATTTAGAAATGTATTCCTTTCATCCTATAACATCTTACAGACTTACACTAATTTCTTTTTTTGGTGCACCATCGATAAGCTCGACTAATAGTGTTTCCTAACTTAAAATTACAGTATTTTGGAATAAATAAAATAAAAATTGAAAAAAAATTATTTTGAAACAGAAAAGTAACTATAGAAATTATTTCAATGGAGTTGTAACATTCATCTACAAAATTAAATATTTTGAAACATAATTTAGATTAATATATCAACAAAATGAATAAAATGATATATTAAATTGACATGAACTTACCTTAATGAAATAATCATCTTTGGTGCCACACATATAAATATGGGTATTCCTTACTCGCGGATTGTTAGAGGAAGTAAATCTCGTATTTATAACTGTTTCGATATGTGAAGTTGGTGATATCAAAAGTCATGCAAAGTATTTTTTTCAATAATATTAAAAAATAATTCTATTATGTTAATCAAATAGAAGACATTAAAGTATCACCATTGCTTTTAATGAAAATAAGCCATGTTTCAATGAACTTTAAATGAATCGAAGCTCTTATGTTTCAATGAACTTTAAAATGAATCGAAGCTCTTGCAAATCATGTCATCAGTTTATTCTTTTTTGACTCTTTGTTTTCAATTGGACACTCCTTCAATTTCCCTATTAATGGCAATACTTTGATGGGACAATAAGACTATCCTATCTTTATATATATAAAGATAAAGATAAATATATTAGTATTATTTTAAATATAACATAATATATTTAAATGACTTAAAAGATATTTACATATTTAACAATTTCATTTTTCAAATATGAATATAAATGTTTGCTAATACTCTTAACAAACTTATCAATTGTATTTGTATTAGGGAAATCAATATTTACTAAAATCTCACTCTTTCACGTGGAATCATTAATTGGTTTTTCAAATGAAATTTCATAAATCATATACATTCTCGATCCCTCCCAAAATTGAAAGTTTCGTGTAGCTAGGAAACTTAGATCACGCAATAGGCAAAGGATGTGAGTACAGATGTGTCTCACAACTGTCCACACATCCACAGATAATGCAGCGGAATAAAATAATTAAAAGCAAATTAAATGTAATAACTCAAGAGTTATATACGCTTACTGATCTATGAGATCAGCAAACTAGGCTTACGCCCAAAAACCTTTCACTATAAAAACTTTTGTTTCTTACAAAAACAAATAAGTGAAAAACTAAAATATGAAAATACTAAACAAGTTCTAATCAACTTCTACGATATGAACAACTCCCCTTTCCCAAGTAGGACTTATTCAATCAGAAGTAAAACAAGAGAACTTTATAAAAACCTAGATGTGAGTTACGGATGTAAGCTCACAACCTAAAATCAACAAGGACGTATGCAATGAAGTATGTGTATTTTTCTCTCTAAAAACCGTAGCTTCTCTTTGTGCTGAATGTCTTGTATTTATAGTGCACCATTGAGAAGATCTTCATGCAATCGACCTCTTCCTTTGTGAGAATCCTTTTCCTATATGAAAACATAAAACACACTCACAAGGAAATCAAATATTAGTAGGTTAGTCCTAATATAAAACTATGTACATAAATAAAAGATATTTACTATATTTACAATTCCTAGTCAAAGTAATATACTTATAAATCTCCATGAAAGTCACAAAATCTACTTACCATAATAGAAGTATAATGAAATAAGGAAACATAAATATGTTCCCAAAAACTCACGGTTTCAATCTCCCCCTATTTTGGACTTTCTGGTCAAAACCAAAGATTTATAACAAACATAATTTATGATCACAGAATATAAAAAAATAACTCCCCCTGAATGGATGTGTGTCCAGATGTGTATACACATCCACACATAAAAACTGCAAAACAAGAATTAGAACAGAAAACCAGCAGTTCATTAAGCAAAAGCAAAAACCATTCAGCCATGTCCTAATTAAACTATTACAAACCATTGTTTAGAAACTAACAAACTAAAACAGAGAATTATAAATTGTTTTTAACAACCATCAAAATAAAATAACCAAAAACTTTATCTCTCCCTAAATCACAGATCAAAATGTCTCCACTTAAAACCAGCCATAGCTTTAGCGGCGGCGGAAGATTAACAGCGGCATCCCGAGACTTCACTTCCGGCGGCGGCATTAGAACTAGATTCTCCCCCTTTTTGAAAAGAAAGTTTAGCATGCCATCTATGGAGATTATCCCTAAGAGCTTTCAGATTGTTGGCATGGGCAATGGAGGCTTGAGCTTGAGCTTCTGCGGCTATAATTACGACATCTAAATCCTTCATCTCGAGCAACAAAATTCTCTTCGGATGTGACACCGGATGTGTCCACATCTTCCATACCAATCTCGGGAACCTGTACCCAAAGGAAGATCCACATGTCTTTGCTTAGGGTCAAGCAGGGTCTTAGATTCCTTAAAGAGAGCAAAATTTTCAACAATTTCTTCTCCTTTCTCAGGTTTTACTCCATTGGCAATTAGGATTTGGGAGATCAAGGAAGGATAGGGTAAAGACCATTTCTTTGATGGAGACTCTCCATAATCACAAATCTTTCTAAAGATAAAGTCACCAAAATTAATGTGCCTCTTAATTCCCAATCTATAAAGAAGCAAGGCTTGCGCCTAGTGCGAGGTTTTGTTATTGGAGGGGCAAAGATTGGCAACAAGAATGGAGTGAAGAAAACAGTAAAGGGAAGATAAAGATCCACTTCCTAAATCCTTAGGCTTCACAGGCCAAGAAGTTACTTTGCCATGTGTTATGGCAGACACAAGTTCATCATCCTCAACAGAAACCAATTCATCCAAATAATCATTCAACCCAAGCAAATCATTGATGACAGAAGGGGTAAAAGGGACAAACACTCCTCTAACATAGACAGTGGGAGGAGAGGAGAAGTTCTTATCTAATCCCTTGGGCAAATTGGCATAAAACTCATAAATCATTTTAGGATAGAAAGGAAGGGGATGGTCAACAGTTAAGAATAATCCTCTTTCCTCAAAGAATTTGTCCATCCCAAGCTTAGCAAAAGATTCCCTATCCCTTTTCATCTCTATAACAAAGGCTTTGGAAGAAATTAAGGCAAACCTATCAGATGCCTTTTTGGTTAAAAACTTTTTGGAAAAGGGTTTAGGGGAAGAGATAACAGAAACAGTAGATGACATACCCTGTTCAGCTTTCTTTCGAGTAGATGTGCGTCTAGATGTGGGCACATCCTTAGACACATCCTTCACAGGGAATGGAACATTGATGGGTTCAATCTCAGTGTCATCAGCATCAGAGGAGTCTAAATCTTGGTCCTCTTTTTCTTGATCAAGCTCTTCTCTCCCTAGCTTGTAGTTCTCATCCGAAGCAGTATCATCATTATCTGAACTTGAACTAGATTCATCTTCAATTGGCTCTAAATCAGTCTCAGCCACCTTTTTCTTTCCCCTCAAATCCATTAGGATATTGGCTAAGGGTACTGATGCTACCACGAAAAATCTGAGGTTGCACTGGGACTGAACTTGACTGGATACTTCGGCTGCCTCCTTCTTTGGTTAGACTCCTGCACACAAAGAACAAGGTAAACTAGGCCGGGGGTGACTCCGGCGTACCCCCTCCGGTGTGAGAGTAAGGTTAGATGAACAAGGAACGTGGTATATCAATGGATGTTCAAGAGAGAGAAAGTAGAGAGAGAGATACATATCTGTAAATGAAGAAGGTCTCCCTTTTTTATACCCTAAACCCCCCATGTGCCATGCACATGGGGGACACATGTCAATCATCCGGCCCGATGATCTCAACCAACCCAAAGATAGTGGGATTTCACTTTGTTCACCTGGTCACATCAAGCTACGGTGGACTCTTTGGGTTCCAAAGCGGGATGTCCTTTTTACTAAGCCGCGACAACGGGCTTCTCGGGCGGCAATAATGTCAATGGTTCAACAATCAAGGTCACCATGATTTCCGCCATACGGAGCCCATTATTTACGCCTTTCACCCTGAGTTGACTCACCTAATGAACTCTCCAACATCCTTGGGCGGGATGGTCTCATCTCGCAGGGGACTTCCCGCCATTGGACCAGTCTCGTTACCATATTACACCAAAGGGGTCTTTATTCAATTAGGCCCATTATGCTACCTTATGGCCCAATTATCATTAAGTCCAACCACATTTTATGATATCGCATCAGAAGCCCCCAATTTCGAGACCGGGATTATTCATGATTCAGGCGAGAAATTTATTAAGTTGTGCGGGCTCGTCATCTCGCTACTCCCCCTAGGATTACGACGAGGCCACGTCTTGACACGTGTCCATATACGTGTCAAACGGGGGTTAGAGGCCTTGGGTGAAGTGTCAGGGTCATGCGCTTGGGGATTCGTGCTCTCATTTTAATAACTTTATTAAGGGCGGGTGAAATTCAAAACTTCAATCGTCGTTTTTTCCCCTGAGAAAACTTCGTGCGCCCTTTCGTCTTCATCGTATCAAGGTTAGTCCGTTACACTCACACTCCTCACTTTCCAGTTGCTCTATCACCCATTTTCTCTCTGTTTTCCGGTGAAAGGTTTTTGAGAAAATCCCAATTTCCAATCGATTGTACCGTTTACTTGCCATATTTCTTTGAAATTAGTGATTTCCGGTCACCATTCATCAAGTTTGAGCTTTTTGGGTCCCCTTTTGACCATTTTCGTCGTTTTATTTGAAGATTCCGGCCACCTCCGGCCAAGTTCATCGTCTCCGTCACTTCGGTTCATCCTTCAGCTTTTCCAGGTACTCTTTGACTTGATTTCCCGCATCCTCTATTATTTTCGCTCTTTATTTTCGCTTTTATTTCCTTATCAAGATGGCGAGAACCAAGTGTTGTACTCGAGCCATCCGGTTTGGCCGGAGTTTGCACACGGGGGGGTACTATAGGGTTGAAGTGGGAACATGGGTTAGGATCCCGCGCGAGGATCTAAATGTCATGCTCATGCGACATGACGCCAAGCCATGATTCTGAGTACTTTAGAAATTAGGGGTCCCCCCTTTTTGTCTAAGTCAGCCCCCATGCAAACCTTCCATAATACCTTTGAGCTATGTTCGCATATATGCTCCTCCTATCAATCTCGCTTTGCGGCTAGTTTCTCTGAAACTCTCATTCCCGTGGCTCCCAATTTACGTAGTCGCTTCTGCGAGCAGGGTGCAATCCGGTTCAAGCGAGGAGAAAGAGATGTCTTCCACCGACTCTTCCTCTGACCATGATGTTTCTGACACCCTTGCCGCTGAAACTTCTTCTCAGGCCCAGGTTTCCTCTGAGCAACCCCATGTTACCACTCTTGCGACAACCAGTTCCTCGACTTCCAATATCCAGACCCCTCTTCACCAAAAATACGGCATTGACCACACCGTTTATCGCATCGAGACATACAACGACGATGAAAGTCTTGCCGTGATGCGACAAAGGGCGACGGGGTCATTGCTTATGTCTCGCAGTTTGAGGCCGGACTCAGACTCCCCTTGGATCCATTTATTTGCGCCTTTTTACACCATGCCCAAGCCGCCATTGTGGATCTTCATCCCAATGCTTTCCGAGTTCTAGTGAGCTACATTGTCATATGTCGCCTTCTGAAACACGAGCCTTCTCTCCCCTTGTTCGTTCATTTTTTCGACGGCTACACCTCCGTTTCAAAGCGAGAAGGCGTGGTTGAGAAGCGTTTGTCTATCAAGTATAGGCAACAAAAATCCTTACTCCCTCCTTAGCAAAGTACATTATTGGCAATCAAAGCCGCTGTTAATCACTTCTCGCATCGGTTGGTCACATGATGGTGGCGACTTGGGTGAAATAAACCCAAAAATCCTGACCAAACAAGCCTTAGTTTCTGGGGACTCGCGTCTTAAAGCAAAAATCCTCCAAGTCCTAGCAGCGGCATCAGATACCGGGTTAGCTCTGTTTTCATGGCGATAAATTCTGTCTAGCCCAGCTCTTTTGCGTGAATGCGGCTTTCCCAATTTCTCTTTCCCGCCCGATGAATCCCGCGTGACAATTACTCATATTCCTTATCCCTGTTGGGATTGTCATACCAAAGGTCGCTTTGAATCAGAGTGTGAACCCTGTCGAAAAGACGATCATTGCTGCACTGTTATGTTCGATGTATACAGTATGTATTCTCGCCCCTAGCACTATCTTTCTTCTTCGTTTCCCGCATTTATATTTTCTTTTCCTGTCATAGTGATCTTTCCTTTTTCTCCTCGCAGAATTTCGGAACATGTCGCTGGCTCAGCGCAGGGAGGCTCTCTCCAACATGGAAGGTCGCCGCAAACGGTTGGCCGACGCCCGCCAGACTTCCCTTAGCCAAGCCGGCGAAAGGTGGCACCTACTTCAGCTCACGGGAATGATTCTGAAGCCATCGCCAAAGAGCGGGATGCCGCTGCTGCTGTGAAAGCTGCGGGAAAAACTACTTCTACCCAATCTCGAAGACCACCCAGACCCAGGACTCCAGCGCACGGATCTGAGCTACACCTGGTGGATGAAGCCGATCCTGAAACCCAAAATGTTTCAAGTACTGAGCCTCTAACTTCCAATGTCGCGGCGACAACAGGATCTACTGGAGAGTTGCCAAGTCCTATTCGCCCCAGCAAACGACCTCGCACCATTGAAGATGAGCCCTCTGAACATACTCAACTATCTGCTGGTGCCGGCCCTTCTGAAGCAAAGCTCGCGAGTTGGTTAATGCTTAGGGCTTCAAAATGCCAAGCGATAACGCCCGGTCTTCTAGCCTTGAGCACCGAGATTGGCGCAGTTCCTGACCTCCCCAATCTTGATGTTCGGTCCGCAGACCAGGATTACAATATGCTCGGAGGCGGCATCATCCAACGCTCATGCGTTCCTCAGCGGGTTAGGGAGTATGAGGATCTCAATGAAGATTACGGTGTCAATGATGCGGGCTTTCATCTCGCAGGGGTAGGTGGTTATCTACTTCTTGCTTTCCGCTTTTCTTTACTTTTTGGCTTAACCTTTTTCCTTACAGATTTCAAGTATACTGTATGGGCTAAGGAACCGTTGCGGCAAGGTTGGCCTTGATTTGGAGAAAAGCGAGAAGGATTTAAAGCGGGTTCGTTTGGAGCGGGATAGGATCAAAACCAAATTTCATGAGCGAGAACAATACATTGCCGCCCTGCAAGAAGATAAGGCCAAGCTTGAGCAAACCGAGAAGGATCTCCGCCGCGAGATGGAATTGATGAAAAACAAACATGAAGAGCAGCAAAAGCTTCTGGCGGCGGATTTGGCGGCCTCTGTGAAGAGCAATCTTGATAACAAAACTGTTATCGCTGAACTTCATGCTACCATTGACGATAACAAACTTAAGGCCGAAATCGAAGCTATGGATTTGTATGATAAAGCTCTAATTCAATGTATGCGCTCTGCGGCGGCAAGTTCTCGCGACATACCGGCTATCACCCCCGAGCTGATTGCTAAATGGGGCTCAGAGACCATGTACAGCGATTTTAGTCGCTTGGGTCATAGCCTTGGTTCCCTACGATAAAGAAGAACTAGGCGAGTTAGCCGGCGATGATCAACTCTTGGGCAAGCCCGTATGGGAGGTCCGCTTTGGATAACCCGAATGTGATATCTTTTTGGAATGACCTTTACGGCGAGAAGACTAATGCTTTAAGAGAAGCTAAGGAGGCCGCCCGGGCTGCACTCGATGCCCAAGCCGCACCAGATTCCCCATCTATCTCAGGCGATAAGGACGGTCCTGCTGCTTAAACAATCCGTTTTTATGAAACAATCCTGTTCAAGTCTGTACTAAACAATTTACTTTTACGTCTTACTTCTCTTTCATACTTTGGTTGTCGCGGTTTGCGACTTAGACGATTTACTTTCTTGCTTTTTAAACAATGGTGTGCTTTTGGGGATGTCGCGGTTTGCTACATAAACATTTAGGCCCTCTTTTAATTTGGTGTCGCGGTTTGCGAGTTAATACTTTTATTTTGCGTACCTATATGGCTCTCTTGACCTTTTGCTTCGTAACATTTTTAATGTCGCTCTTATCAACTTGGTTATACCTTCGATTATTGTGTTCTCAATGCTCGTTTTGATTATTCGAATGTCGGAATGCGACTTTGTCTCCTTGACTACATTTGTCATTGCTCTACAAATAGTTTAGATGCCGCGATTGGCATCTTGCTTTGACCTTTGTTTTCATAAATTCTTCTTTGATACTTCATTATGTCGCCATGCGACTTCATCTCTCTATACTTGTTATTACTCTACTTAACGTAATTTGCATTGAAATTCTACCTTTAATATGTCGCCATCTCCGCTTCCACAGTTATCTTTTTCGCTTCGATAGTTTATCGAAGACTCCCTTCTCATAACTTACCTATATACATACTACTCCCTCCAAAAGAGTGAGGCTTGTCTTTAGGCAGCCTTACTTTATTGTTAGGATCATTTGCATAACATACCTTGTAAAAGTTGATTGCATGTGACCAGTGTATAAGAGAATCCTAACTGGCAAATTCATAAGCTGTCGGATAAGGCGAGAGATGAATATAACGGATTTCCTCTTTTGATATAAACCCTGTTCTATATATGTATTCCTTTATCAAAACCCATAAGAATTTTGACTTTTCTAGGCGTCTAGCATTTCGCTCTTCTAGGTCACCGCGACTTAGAACCGTTATCTCCAAGCCGCAAGGTTCGGTGACTTGAAACCGTTATCTCCAAGACACCGCGACTTGGAACCGTTATCTTCAAGCCGCATGAGTTTGGGCGACTTGAAACCGTTATCTCCAAGCCGCTCCCCTTTCTCGCCCGTTAAAAGCCGGGACTTTTCTAGGTGCCCGAAACCGTTATCTCCGAGACACCGCGACTTGGAACCGTTATTCCAAGCCGTGCCTGCGACTTGAAACCGTTATCTCCAAGCCGCCTCCCTTTCTCGCCCGTTAAAAGCCGGGACTTTTCTAGGTGCTCGAAACCGTTATCTCAGGACACCGCGACTTGGAACCGTTATCTCCAAGCCGCAAGGCTGGCGACTTGAAACCGATTATCTCCAAGCCGCCTCCCCTTTCTCGCCCGTTAAAAGTCGGACTTTTCTAGGTGCTGAAACCGTTATCTCAGGACACCGCGACTTGGAACCGATTATCTCCAAGCCGCAAGGTTTGGCGACTTGAAACCGATTATCTCCAAGCCGCTCCCTTTCTCGCCCGTTAAAAGCCGGGACTTTTCTAGGTGCACGAAACCGTTATCTCTGTAACACCGCGACTTGGAACCGTTATCTCCAAGCCGCAAGGTTTGGCGACTTGAAACCGATTATCTCCAAGCCGCCTCCCCTTTCTCGCCGTTAAAAAGCCGGGACTTTTCTAGGTGCCCGAAACCGATTATCTCCAGGACACCGCGACTTGGAACCGTTATCTCCAAGCCGCAAGGTTTGGCGACTTGAAACCGTTATCTCTAAGCCGCTCCCCTTTCTCGCCCGTTAAAAAGCGGGGACTTTTCTAGGTGCCCGAAACCGTTATCTCCAGGACACCGCGACTTGGAACCGTTATCTCCAAGCCGCAAGGTTTGGCGACTTGAAACCGTTATCTCCAAGCCGCCTCCCTTTCTCGCCCGTTAAAAGCCGGGACTTTTCTAGGTGCTCGAAACCGTTATCTCCAGTGACACCGCGACTTGGAACCGTTATCTCCAAGCCGCAAGGTTTGGCGACTTGAAACCGTTATCTCCAAGCCGCCTCCCCTTTCTCGCCCGTTAAAAGCCGGGACTTTTCTAGGTGCACGAAACCGTTATCTCCGGGACACCGCGACTTGGAACCGTTATCTCCAAGCCGCAAGGTTTGGCGACTTGAAACCGATTATCTCCAAGCCGCCTCCCCTTTCTCGCCCGTTAAAAAGCCGGGACTTTTCTAGGTGCCTGAAACCGTTATCTCCAGGACACCGCGACTTGGAACCGTTATCTCCAAGCCGCAAGGTTTCTTGGTACGCCCTCTTCAAGCTTTAGCGGCAACCTCTTTGCCCGCCCTCTTCAAGCTTTAGCGGCAACCTCTTTGTCCGCCCTCTTCAAGCTTTAGCGGCAACCTCTTTGTCCGCCCTCTTCAAGCTTTCACAAAATAATCAAAACCATATCATTAGAGTATTTTACAAGTATAAAAATGCACCATGAACATGTCAAGAGAAACGTCTCGCCATCATTTTTATCATATAGACATTACATAGTTCCTAGAACACCAAATTTTACATAACTTTTCCCTTCGGCAATCTGAAGAACAATTTTCAAGAAAAAGTTAAGTAACTTTTGCGGTCTAAGATATAAATCAAAATGACCATGATGTCGCCGCGGCTTCACTGATAGAACTGCTTGAGATGGTCGACACTCCAAGCATTCTTCAATTCTTCGCCGTCTTGTTTCCGCAATCTGTAAGTCCCTTCCCGTATAACACTCGAAACCTGGAATGGGCCTTCCCATTTCTCGTTTAACTTGGTGAATCCGGGCTTGGCCCCTGTCGCTTCAACACTCCTTAAAACCCAATCTCCGACATTGAAGGACCTCCTGTTAACTCGCTTATCATGCTGGGCTTTCATCTTCTGCTTATAGTTAATCATCTTCATTCTTGCATACATTCTTTTCTCATCAATCAGATCCAGATCATTACACCGCCTCTGCCCATTCCTCGCCTCATCATAGTAAGCAACCCTGTATGTCGGCAAAGCCATCTCAGCGGGTGCCATAGCCTCAGATCCATAGGTAAGGGCAAAAGCGGTTTCCCCAGTTGAGCCTTTAACAGTAGTGCGCACATACCACAAAGCAATAGGCAATTCCTCCAGCCATGCTCCACCTCTTCCTTCCAAATTTTTGCGCAAGGCGACAATGATCTGCTTGTTTGCCGCCTCCGCTTGACCGTTGCACTGCGGCCTATATACTGCTGACATCCAATGTTTGACATTGACCCTCGAGCATTCATGAAAACTTTTTCCCAAACTGAGTGCCATGATCTGAAATAATAGCCCTTGGAACCCCATATCTACACCAAATGTTTTCTTGCACAAACTTTATAACTTGATCTTCGCTGATTGTCGCCAACGCCTTCGCCTCCGTCCATTTTCATGCAGTGGAAGTAATCTACGGCGACAACCACATGCCGACAACCCCCTTGGATTTTGGAAATGGCCCTATCAAATCAATCCCCCACATGTCGAATGGCCATGTCGGCACAATAGGAGTTTGCTCTGTGGCGGGTATTCGGGGAATGTTGCCGAATCTTTGACATTTCTCACACTTCTTCACATACATCTCTGCATCTTTCCTTAGACTTGGCCAATAGTAACCATGAAACAACACTTTGTCGGCTAGCTTTCTCGCCCCGGGGTGCCCGCCACATACACCTTCATGAATCTCGAACAAAACCTTCGAAACCATGCTGGGCTCAACACACCTCATCAGCGGTTTTGAAAAAGACCTCCTATACAACACTCCATCTTGCACAGTGAATCTTGGTGATGTCGCCTTTATCAATTTCGCCTTACTCTCATCTGGCGGCAACTCCCCTTTCTCTAAAAATTCCTTCATTTCCACAACCCAATCCTTCTCGCCATCGACAATCTCCGCGACAACCGGTCTATCGATCACCGGCACATCCACATATTCAATCATTGGCTCATCAGCAGTGCTCTCTCCTTCAGATCCCGCCGACCTACTCAATTCATCAGCTCGCGAATTATCAGCTCTATCAATCTGAACCAACTCCCAGAATTCGAAACTTTTTAGCAAACTTCTCACCAAGTCACAATATTTTGTTAGCACCATATTCAAAACTCCGTACTCGCCCTTTATCTGATTGACAATTAACTGGGAATCTGAGTGAATCACTATCTTCGTCAACCCCATATCTCGCGCCAATTCTACCCCGGCAATCAAAGCCTCGTACTCTGCTTGATTATTCGAGACATTGAATTTAAATCTCAGGGCTTTCTCATACTTTACTTCCTCATCCGGCGAGGTCAGAGTGATTCCTGCGCCGCCCTTATCCTTCGAAGATGACCCATCAACATACAGAGCCCAGCAATCAAATGGCCTTTTATAATATATTAATAGATTAAGTTATTTATTAATAAAAATTATAATTAAAAAATAATTTATGGGACGGCATTCATTACTTTCGTATGGCACTCTTAGTGTTCTTATCAGTTATTACTCTCATTAAAAAAAACACCCACTTCAGCCTGACTACTACTCATGATCCTATTGACTTTTAACTATCTTTATTTTGTAGTTATTTTATAGTGTTTTCATTGTATAAGAAATAAATAACATTCATTTCCTTCTTTTAGAAAGAAGGGTTTTTGGTGAAAACTTCTCCATTTCCTATTTTGAAAGACTGTCTTCTTTATATATATATATATATATATATATATATATATATATATATATATATATATATATATATATATATATATATATATATATATATATATATATATATATATATATATATTTCAAACACTTGTATTTCTATTTCAATAATAATAATGCTAAAATCTGGGGAGAAACGCGTTTCTTCGTCGCTTATGGAGAAACGGGGCAACGTTTGTCGCGCGACATACTTAGCCACAACAACTGGATATCACTTTCATCAGTTCTGGGAATCCAGAACATTGAATATGGATATCCAGAAGCTTTGGAAAGGATATCCAGAAACTGGCTAAGTATGTCGCGCGACAAAAGTTGCCCCGTTTCTCCATTCGCAACGGAAAAACGTGTTTCTCCCCAGACCGACTCAATAATAATATCTACTATTGAAATAACTGATTAGATGCACCGATTAGGAAAATGGGTCTACTCCAAGAAAATATTTTTGGATTGAATTGTACGTCGGTTAACACCTACTCGATCTCACCTATTTATTTCATTTTTGATGTATTATTATTGGTGGGATTATTTTAGGGTCTTTTAAACATTTTGCTTGCATTATCCATCTCGTTCATCCACTCGGATATATTGACCCTTGATCAAGTTCAACTATCGGCTACACCGACCGATCCCAAATAAGTGGATTTTAAAAGTACTCCCCCTCAAATGAATTTCTGAAACATATACTCCCTCCGCCCCGGCCGAAAAGCCACAAATTTCCAATTTGTGGGCGTCCCATTTAAAAAGGCACTTTCCCAAAAGGAAAGTTTTTATTACTATTCCACCCACTCATTCTCTCTCCTACTTTACTTTTACACTCACAACATTCTCTCTCCTAACTATTCCTCCCACTCATTCTCTCTCCTATTTAATTTTTTATACTCACAACATTTAAACTTTTTCTCTTTTCTACATCACATTTCTTAATTTGCGTGCATGGTTAGTTTTGTGGCTTTTCGGCCGGGGCGGAGGGAGTACAAATTTACTCTTGAAAATGAAGGTCCAAAAAAATTATTCTAATCTACTTTTTGATCGAAAATAAATTTGGATATTTTTCGGATATTCATTTTTAGGAAGGAGGAGGAAGTACTACATACACAAGGCAGAATAAAATAGGATAACAAAAGTACACCTACCAAACCGTTACTTTTCTTTGGATTTCAAGTGCTGAGAATAGGATCTTAAAAGTTAAGGGGCCAAGCAGTCCAAATCTCTAATTAGAAAGGACCAATACATGATTCACATTTCACAGTACCTTCCTTAATAAGAATCAAATAAAATAAAATAAAATAAAATAAAATAAAATTAAATTAAAAGAAATGAAAGGGGTAAATCAAAATACAAATGCGTTTGAATTTCCACCACCTCCAACGGTGATCGCCATTTTCCTCTGAGACAAATGGGAGTGTCGTCAAGTTTAATGAAGAAGCTTTCGATTTTTGATTTCGACGGAGAAGAAGAGCCGGTCGAGACTAGTACCTGGAAATTCTTCAAAAATAAAAAATCAAAGAAGAATTCTTGTGATTATTCGCCCGCGGATAAATATAGGTTTCTGCAGTTCTGTAAGTATCTTTCCCTTTATGAACCCTAAATTTTATATCGTGCAACGGTTATGACCTTGAGAGCTGTGTTTTGGCTATTTGCTAATTGCTAGTTAGTATTCAATGGTGTGTTGAAAATTTCATATATACTCCCTCCGTCAGGGCCGGCCCTGTTGCAAATGAGGCCCTGGCCAAGTTTTTAAGTAATCCTTCATTACAAAGCCCAAATAAAAATAATTGGGTAAAAATATCAAAAATGAGGATGCCATGGTTTGATCCCTGGTGGCTTGACAGCTTTGAGGAGGCCCTTAACCACTAGGAGAGGTACTGTTTTGTGATATTTTGTGGCCCTAATTATACTAGTATTTTTGGTGGCCCTAGGCTGAAGCCTCACCTGCCTTGCATCAAGGCCGGCCCTGCCCTCCGTACCAGTAGAAGCTTTCCATTTTGCCATTTTGGGTGTCCCGTTAAAAGCTTTCACTTTCCTTTTTTGGCAAAGAATCTTTACTATTTCCTCCACTCATTCTCTCTCCTACATTATTTTAATACTCACAACACCGTTATAATTTACTATTCCCTCCGTTTATTCTCTCTCCTATTTTCAAATTACACTCACAACATTTTTTCTTCCCACCCATTTTCTTAATTTGCGTGCAATGAAAAAAATGGGTAGCTTATGTTGGGACGGAGGGAGTATATATAAATATATGTATATATACCCCCTCTGTCCCAACGGACTTTGGACAATTTGACATTTTGGGCGTCCCACACTCGACTTAGTACATCCCAAAATAATGACAAGTTTATATTATTTTTATATTCTACGAGACCCACTTGTCATTCTTACAACAACAATCCCCTTACTATTTCTCCCCCTCGTTCTCTTTCCCATTTTACTTGTCATACTCACAATACCTCCTCCGCTCATTATCTACCCTTTTATTATATTAGTATTTCTTAATCCCTTGTCGGGAAAGAAAATCCGACTAATCCTAAGTCGGATGGGACGGAGGGAGTATATATATATTCCCTCCGTCCCGGTTCACTTGGCATCAAAATGAATGGCACAATAACTAAGAAAAAAGAATAAAATAAAAGAAATGTGTGGTAGAAAATGAAGAGAGAGAATGAGTGGGGTAAATAGTAGTGTTGGTTGAATAAATTGAGTGGTGGAAAATGAAGAGAGAGAATGAGTGGTGGGGTAGAGTGAATATAAAATTATAAAAAGTTTGCCATTTTGGGTAGTGCCAAGTGAAGTGGGATGGACCAAAATAGAAATTAGTGCCAAGTGAAGTGGGACGGAGGGAGTATATAGTACTAATTATGTGTTTGTTTTAGTATTCCCTTTGTCCAAGAATAAATGTTTCACTTTGGTCAATTAAGTAAAACTTTGTCCAAGAATAAATGTTTCACTTTGTCAATTAAGTTAAACTTTGTTAAAGGGTTTAGGTTTAGGTTAAGGGTTTAGGGTTTAGGGTTTAGGTTATTGAATGATAAATTATTTATCTTCTTGAAAATTTGAAAATAGTTATGGGTAGTGTTTCTATCCGTGCATCAATAACCATTTTTAGATTAGTATTAAGATGATCAATTTTTTTTAGCTTTTTGGTCAAAGTTCAACTTAGTTGACCAAAAAATTCAAAGTGCGACATTTATTCTTGGACAAAGGGTGCAAGCAGCATATTCGTTACAAAAGATTGATAATTGAGCTACTTTTAATGGGACGGAGGGAGTAATATTCTATCTTTTTTTTTTTTTGCTATGTTTGATTCATTGATGAAGTATTGGTGCCTTAAATTTCAAAAAGTGAGTAGAGTACTGAGGTTATAAAGCAGTTAGAAAGTGTAAATACTTCTTCTACCCCCAAAAGAATTAGTCACACTATAGTTTATCTTTTTTTCTCAAACGGCACATTATTTTTATTCTGGACAAGTTTAAGTTCACATAACTTGGAGGGGGAGGTGGGGGAACACACTTTTACATAGCATCCTGATAACATAGAAAAACGATATAGTTTATCCTGAATTGTAGTCGTATTTGTAAAAGATACGCTTAACTTTCACTGTTAAAAATAAAACTTTCTTATGAGATATACAACATTTCCATGTATCACAAAAGTTGCTATGTTAGTGCAAAGTATAACGATAATGAAATTTATGTAAAAAAAAAGCCCAACATTAAAAGTTTGATTTGTCATATAGGACAATGTTTGGGGTCAAAGGGGGTATCACTATCCTTTTTCTCTATGGTTGTATCAGACGACACTCTTAGTACATTTGAATAAATGAGCTAAGATGAAAACGGTGATTATAAGGTTTTCATCAGGTTGTTAAGCTTTGATAGCAGAGAGGGACACGGTTAGTACCTTTCATGAAGGGGATGATCATAGAGTTTCAATTCCAGTTTTGTTCTGTTGTTGCGTCTGCATTATTGAGTTAAGAGAGTAGGTTTTCATGTGTTTGCTAAGCTTAACATTACTGGGGATGAAAGCTCTGTTATCTGTCACTTAGTTAAGTGATTTACATGGGATGGAGGTAAGAGATAATTTCTCAATTGCTCGTCATTATTTGATAACCGGCGATTATAGTTTTTCTTGATAAACTAAGTATGTCTTGCTGCTCGTGTTGTATTTTATTTAACATGTTTGTATAGTCTCTACTTTTCTTCTTTTTCTTTTCTCCTGATCCATTTTCTTCCTGGGTTTTAGCCAAATCAGTCTCAGATCTTTACAAACACACGAAATCTATAATCTACAAGAGTTATTATGAACATGAGATTACAATTAAATTGATGCATCTAACTTACAATTTCCACCACAGAATGATAATATGAGTGAATAAAGGGAGATCATCGTCACCAAAATAAGATATTTTATAGGGTCATTTGTGTCATGCTATAAACAATAGATAATAAGATGAAAATTTTGCACAAGGAAACTCATATACATGTTTAACCACAGCTGTCAACCCGGCTACTATTTAGGGATCAAGCAAGTGAAACTAGAAAGTTTTCAAAATATATTCTCACTTGAGTGTATCTCTCTGATCACTCATTCCAACCTATGTTTCAACCCCCAAACTTAGAACTTTTCATATTTTCATTCAAAGGATTGATTTCATTCCTTTCTTTCCTTGGTCACTTCAAATCACAATTTTCATAACAGACAAGAGGGTAAGGCTTTTCAGATTTTCTTTTTCTTTCTTTTGTTTTGCACATATAAAGATCACAAATAATATTATGCACTAAATACTTTGCACATGCCCCTCTTTTCAATACAATATTGACCCTTTTCTTTATTTTGCAACCACTTTTCCACTCAAGCCCTTGATTTTCAAAGATAACCACCATTTTCCATTCAATCTCTAGTTTCACTTTCTTGAAAAGGTAAGAAAATAGTGTATAAGTGAAAGGGTAAGGTAATGTGTGTACAAAATGAAGGCGAATGGCAGTATAAGATAACCTCTCAATTTGTGAGAGATTTCCATTCTTATGAAAGCTCAAAAGAGGTTCTAGAGGAAATATTCATAAGTGACAAGAAAGTTGAAAGCTCACAAATTGGGTTTAAAGAAAATACCCTAATTTCACTTTCCGAATAGCCTATTTGATTGTTATTGACAGTCATGCAAACATGTTTTAGGAACCCCGCGAATGTCAAAGTGATCTTATAAAAGTTTTTTAAGTTGGTAACAATGATCAAGAAAATATAAATGGAAGTGAAATGTAGAGCAATCATACTTTATATGTTTCAATGTAATCATATCAACATATTTTGACAATAACACTCAATATTCACAATTAAAGAACTCTCAAATCGTCATAGACTTTAGCCAACATCCCAAAATATGAAAAGAACATTTTTTTTTAATTTTTCTATTTTTTTAGGGTGACACTATTTACACTCCCCTATAAACCCACAAACTTAGAGAGATATCTAACCCCAAACTCAAAACATGCTATGTACAAATGTTTTGGGTTCAAAGGATGACATGGCACAATAAATAAATAAAATAAAGCAATTAAAACATACCTAGTTGGGCTGCCTCCCAACAATCGTATTTGTTTAAAGTCGTTAGCTCGATTATGACACACATTTGGAATTTACTTTCCGTTCTTTGGCCCACGATGCAGTTTCGCGGGTCCTTACTTTAAGATCAAGCCCCAAATATAATCCTTGTATCTTCTAATCATTTAGCACCCATGCAAATTTTTGACACATTTGCTTCATGGATTTTTCTGCTTGTGGTCTCTTACCACTTTCTTCATTCTCAAAGGAAGGAGGGGGTATAATAAAAATTGCCAAGTCCTCAACAGACTTGCTAATTGGTTGAAGGTTCCCATCCTCATTATGAACATCCTTACTTTTCCTCTTCTCAGCGAACAAAAACTCATCAATAACTTGCTCATGTCATGCTTCCTCCACATTCTCTACCCTCTCCACCTTCTCTATGCACAACCTTGTACCGTCACAATGTGATTCCTCCTTACAGTCAACATTAAAGATTTTACAGACAATTCTCCTTTGCATCCTCCCGAGGTTGCTCTTCAAAGTAACAGCTAATAGCAGAAATATAAACCAGATCAACAGTGCAAGGAGAAGAATGTACCTCATAGCTTTTGGAACTCTCATCCCGAAGCATGGTGATTGACTCAACATGTTCAGTTTGCATCAAAATTGAATCCGGCTCTTGACTTCTTAATGCCTTTAATCAATGTGCCCATCTATTATACTAAATACCGCTTCATTCCGTTTTTGTTGCTTCAATATATGTTCTCTCATCATTTTCAATTCTTCCTCCCAGATTTGATTTTGGGGCTGAGGAGGTGATGGATCATAATAAATTGGCTCTTGATTATTATAAGTCATGTTTGAGTAATTTTTTCACCCTTGATTATACGAGTCAGGAAAAGTATCATATGAAGATTGCCATGACTGGAAATAATTTCTTTCTTGGACATGTGAATAATAATCATAAAAATATGTCCTATATAGACAAGCATTAGTAGCATGAGAATAACACCCACAATTCAGACACGAATCATACATGCTATAATGGTTCATTCCATGTATCACTGAGTACACACATAAAATTTATATAAATAAGGAAAATGAAAATAATACAAGAAAATTATTTTCTAGAAAAAGAAAATAATACAAGAAGACTATTTACACCACCTAAATTAACTTGTTTAATCACAACAAGTTGCTGGCAATAACGCCAAAAACTTGAGGAAAGAAATCCCACTCTTGTAATAATTTTGTAGTAGTAATATGCACAAGCAAGGGTCGAATCCACAAATACTTGGTGAAAATAAGTTGATTTATTTAGTGTAAAGTAACCGAGGGGTTTTTGTTTGTGTTTATTTATTACTCTACTAATTGCAAGAATAAAATATTTAAACTAAGAAAACAAGTAAAAGTAAGGAACTAATCAGATTAAAAGAATTCACAAATTGGGTTTCATAACTATTTCACTCTATGCTATTGTAGTAATAAAGTGATCAATCTAATTCAATAGTTCGTTCACTAGATTAAGGGTTGGGACGTTTGGTGTGCAAATTGCAACCCTAATATTTTCTTTATATTATATTTTCCCTAGTTCCATACAACATTCAAGAAATTCATTAAAATTTTAAGAACAGTTGAACATAGATTCTTTTGATTTCTGCTAGGCTCTCAATTAAATTTAATCATCACAATAATGGTCAATGTATAAATCATCAACGTTAGTGTAGCAATTTATACCCAAGTAATTTTAAGGGCAAAGATATCTTAACATACCATTGAAACCTAAAAATAGCTTTAAGAATATTAAGATAAACAATAATAAGGTTGATCGAAAGAATTAAATCAAATTTAGCATAGAGATCCAATAGTTATTACATCCAATACATAAATCTAAAGTTTAGCTACTCATCTCCATAACAATGAAAACAAGTAATAAAATTAAGAAAATAAAACATGAAACTTGAATCCTTGATCTTCCAAGAAAAGGTGTCAAAAGAAGAAAAAAATATACTCCCTCCGTCCCGGTTTAAGGTTCTTACTTTCCTTTTTAGTCTGTTGTCACAGTTTAAGGTTTTTGGTTGCTTTATTACCTAAAATGGACAATGAGACCCACTTGTCATTCTTACACCAAAAACTCCCTATTCACTTTCTCTCCCATGCTTTACTTTTCATACTCACAACTCACAACATTTACTTTTTATAATCTGCGTGTCAAGTCAAATTAAAAACATTAAACCGGGACGGAGGGAGTAATATTTACATGTCACTAAAAGTGACTGTAGTTGTTCTATTTATACTGGAGTGCTAGAGGTGTCAAAATTAGTAAAACAATTGAATTCCTTGTTGAAAAAGGAAAATCCAAGATGCTGGCCGTAAATTCCCTTCAGTCCCTGAAATTTTAGGAATTTCAGAAAAGCCCTCCAATTATGCAAAAATACCCAAAAATTCCCTGGAATTAATTCCCAACATGTCCCTCACTTTTTGAGAAATTCTCCTAAGGTCCCTGTCGGTGCGGCGGCCCAAAAGAGGGTGTGCGGTCCATAGTTATTAAAGGCCCAAGGCGCACCAAGGCGCAAAAGGTGTGCCCGGAGCCTAGGCGCAAGGCGGGCGTGCGCCCGAGTGACGACGCAAAAATGCCTTAAAATACTAAAAATATAGTATACATACAATATCAAAGATGAGTAATATATCAAATGCAAGTAGTAAATCAAACATACGTTATAAGTCATAAAAGAAACAAGCACAAACATACATTATATGTCATAAATGTATGTATACTATACTAAAAATATAGTATACATGCAACATCAAGTGATCAGGGAGATCGCCAGAGTTCTTCCCAGGTCGCCGGAGGTCGTCGCTGTTAGTTTAAAGGAGTTCCAGTGATCGCTTCTCTTTTATAGAGTTATGACACGAGTACGTGAGAGATTCGTGGCAGAGAAGAGTATTAGTCGCGTATTAGGTTTAATTACGATGTAATTGTTGGTCAATTATTGTGCCCGGAGCCTAGGCGCACACCATCAAGGCTCGCGCTTCAGCCCTAGGCGCGCCTAATCCCTCGCTTATAAAACAACGCCTCGCCTAGCACAATCCAGCCTCTCTGCGCCCGGAGCCTAGGCGCGCTTTTAATAACTATGGTGCGGTCGCACAAGTGGACCGAGAACTCTTCGAGTTTCGTTCCCATGTGTGTGGGCGCACCGTGTTATGGTGTGCGGTCGCTCAGAAATCGGCAAACTTCCGGAGGGGTTAACTTCTTCGTACGAACTACGTTTTGAACGTGCCATATATCGTTGGAAAGCTCTCGACGTGTACTATCCAAGGAATTGGTTGCTCAGTGGTCACATCTTTTTATGTTTCTCGAAATTCATTCTGTCTTTAATTGTTGCTCTGATCCGGATCATTCCTTTTTGCAACCTTTAAGTTCATAGTACACGCACTTTTCCTCTTCTTTCCTATACTATAAACACTCCAAAAAGCCATTAAAACACCCAAAGTTGAGCAGTAAATAAGTCTAAAAGTATATCGAAACACATCCATCACTAGGTTTATAGTCGCTACTTTCTTAGTCATCTTTGTATTATAGTTAACATTTATGCAGAAGCTGACCACTATGAGTTTCTACTATCTTTTCTACAGTTTCGCAAGGAACCAAGAAAGAAGAGAAGAATTTGAATGAACCGCTACATGTGGACGATGATGATGATAAAGATGTGAAGGAAAGGATATCTGCATCTAATGCCACTACACAATCGAGTTCTTCACATTATAAAACAGAGACTTATTCTGAGGCAAACTTCCCCGACTCTAGGACCGTCTTTCCTGAACCATATTTCAACAATGTAAAAGTGCTCCATAAAGTTACTGGCCAAAATCATTTAGACAGTTCTATACCTCATTCTCTATCAGATGTACTGAACTTCTTGGTTTTACTCAGTCTTGACTTTTCTCATTATTGGGGGAATTTTGATAGCAATTTGGAATAATTCAATAAGTATCCATCTAAAATTCTTGCAGAATGAGCCAGTTCATATAACCTTAGGTGATGACAATGATATTGAATTGACTTCACGAATTCCTTCCTCTGACCTCGCTGACAGTGCAGGTTTTCCCTTTGTACAACTCAGTATTTAAGCTCTTTTATATTTTCGTTGTCTTTATTAATGTTATTACTACTTATCTTTCAGGTCCTTCAGGAGAACAAGGATTGGAGCATGGCTTCAGTGAATGTGACATTGTAAGCATAGTTCTTAAACCTCTTCTGATCTATGTTCGGATAGAAAGTTATCACCGGGTTATTGTATTCACATGTCACTGCAACATTCTTTCCCTGATTGTATTATGCAGCAGGAATGCTGCATAAGGTTCCTATGGCAAAGAAAACAAATGATGCCATATTTCTTGAAATTCCATACTCACCTATTCGTGCTTTCTCCAAAGTTAGCTAATAGGGACTTTTTCTTCATAATGTTGTCCTAGTAATCAAAGATATTGGCTATTTGATCCTGGAAAACTGATACAATACAGAACTCCCATCCCTCATTTCCCAGCTTGTGGTTGTGGAAGCAATATTAGAATTGAAACACATCAAAGAAATATTGATTGGACAAACATGGCAACTTCTGATGAAACATTTTTCATGGAAACTGAAAAGAGGCGACTGTTGAAGATTTCCTTGTCTCTCCGAACAAACTCAGACAATTATATATAGATAGATAAACAAGTTAGTGGGTACCTTGAACAACGCGATACATGTTTTTTTAATAAATAATATCATGACTAACACTTGAATCTAATAGTAGGTATGGTGGGCTTCTGGGCCCTTATTTATGGCCTAAATATTAAATGATCTGTCATGTTCTGTGTTCTTTTGGATTACTCAACTAGATACTGCTAACCTCTTCTGGTTTGTTGTTTTCAGGAACCTATTGTTGCTGTTTATCCTAAGCATGTTATTTATGGTAAAAAGCGTTACTGGAAACCACAGCTGACTTTCTCTTGCAGTTCCATTAAGCTTGATGTTTCAGCCGTATATGAGGTCGCCAAACCTTTTGTTTTGGAATGGAAGACTGATGACTTAGTTAAGATCGAGTCAAAGTGGTGTGAGCGGGTGAGCTAGAATTTTTAACTTTCTTATTACAGAATTTTCAACTTATCTTACAGTGTCTCTTTCATATGTTCAACCACGAATGTATTATGTTTCTCGTGTTGCTGATTCAGTTGAAAACAACTAATGTGGGTCTTCATATAAACTCCAAGGACGAAAAGGTAGCTGATGATGCCAAATCTTCAGGTATCAATGTTTCTATAAAGTGATGGCCTTGAATCTTGATACCTTTTTCTTTAATTCACTTGAATGGTTTAGCATTTCATTCATCTCCAAAATTGAATCTGGTGGTCTGAATTTACTTGCTAGCCTTCACAAACTTGTTATATATAAAATGTTCTGCAATTTTTTTTAGGATTTAGTTTATGAGCAAGTTTTTATTTTTTACTGAAAATTTTGCCTCGTTTATTGCCTGACGTTAAGTTACTGGTCCTTGTTTCACGTATCAGATATTCCAGAATGAACTTGATGTCCCTTGTCGTTCTTGACAAATGGCAGAAATTTAATTGTTGGTAAACCTATATAAACAGCATACTCGAATTCCCCTTTTACTTCACATCGCATGCCTGTTCGTATAAAGTCGTCTGATCATCAGTAATAAGTGTATCAAACATAAAAATTGAGGCCTTGAATCATCACATTTATAATTGCAATAAGTTCTTCGACAAGTGTCATGTCTCATTTTTTTGATCTTTAAGTATTTTCATATGTTGGGTATAGTTGCATATCTCAGGCAACATTTCCATTATTCTTTTCTTTATTTAATCAATGTTTATTGCTTCTGTCTTCGTTCATTCCAATGTAACTTATGTGTGTGACTCTGTAGCTTTACATATTTTGTTCATCACCAGAGGGGAAAGAAAAGAATGATAATAGACACTATATCTCAATCTTATAATTGATGGATAACTAGTTTATTTATCAATCTTGTTATTAAAAATTTCATCTCATATATAGCTTTTTTGTCGTGCTTACTCCATTACTTGTCAGTTGTGAACCAATGCAAGTGTTTTCTCCTTTCAGTTCACTTTAGGTGCTCACATTAAATTATTCCTGAGATGCAGGCATTGTTAAGATAAGATTTGCAGTCTCTGACCCTCATTGGTCAAAACAAGAGGAAGCCATCAAATTGTTGGATGTAAGATACATAGATAAATGGGATGCTGATTTGAAGTGAGTTCCTTGGCATATATATTTACTCTTCTACATGTTTGTGTTCATATGTAAGGCAAGCTGATCTGCACGAGTGTTGGTGTATGGTACATTTTTTTTTGCCAATGGTCTGGTACTGAGTTTCTAGCGTTTGGTCATCTGATCGGTATAGTTGTACCAATCAGCGCTTTTGCTTATGCAAAATTGTTTGCCCTGTTCGCTGTGAACCTTTTAGCCATCAGTAACTGTTTACTAAGCACATTCTTTCAGTGCACCTGAGGCAAACATGTAGATGCTTGTTCCTTTCTCAAAGGATAGTTTTGTTAAGGCAGTTGAAGCAAGTGATCCTTCTTTTGAGTACTTTCTTGTGTGATCTTACTATATATTCATGGAGAATAGTGTTTGCTCTTTGAACTCCTTTTGACCTTTCTCCCTACTTTGCCACTAACCACCACCATATTTTAGGGTTGATAACTACCTGATAACTACCATTTCCTTAACTTCCTTCCCCTAAATATCAATTTTCTAAAACTAAAGCTTACCTTATGATCTTACAACCGTATATATTAAGGGAGAGGAGGGATTTGATTAGTTGGATTCTTTTTTACCTTTCTCCCTATTTGCCCCCCCCCCTCCCTATTTGGCCCCTAAACACCACCCTATTAGGCGTAACAACCTGATAACCACCATTTCATTACCTTACTTCCCATAAACTATCAATTTTTTTATTTTTATTTTTAAATAAAGAAAAGCTTAGGTTAATTGCATGGACAAGATTTGACGAGAAGGCTCTCCACAATGTTTAGAGGCTCATCCCAAATATAAAGTCTGCTAAAAAACCGAGCAGCTCATGACAATCATTCGGCCACCATATTAGCAGTGTGACTGGCATGTACCATTGTAAGACGTGTGTTCCTAGCAAGGATATGGTAGCAATATTTGAAAATACAACCCAATTAAAAAATGTCCCCGAGAGTACGAGAACGAATGTGATTGTGTATGAGTTTGGAATCCATTGCAAATATGATTCGAAAGAGACCGACCCAACCTTTCAGCCCATACGTGAAACCTTCCACCACCTCTAATTTTCCATCTTAGACTTCGTTTGACAATGTCTAGGGACGAACAAATGCCTCACCAAATTTAATTGGACACTACCTTGTATTGACATTCTAAAAATCCAATTCAGGAAAATATTTGGCTTTGAGAACTCTACTTACCAAGGTATTGGGGTCGAAAATTAACTTCCATCCGTCCTTCTCGAACATCGCAACACCATCCACTGCGAAACAACCCACAAGGTATAAATCATATGAATCAGAACCACGCGAACAGAGATTGGATATCATAGACTCCATTGATAAACACAATTCTAACATGTTGCAAGTACTATGGCTCTCAACTAGGAAAGGAAGCAAAAGGCTCTCAACGGGGAGAAAAAATAACATAAAACCTTTCGGTAAATCGCATATCGTTTGTTGAACACCAGAGATATAAATGGAAAGTGAGAACTCTGTTTTCCTGGACAAATTGTCGCTAAGGTGACGTCGGCAATGGCCGAAATTACCATGATTATGGAGAAAGTGAACAAAAATGTTGCCATGAAGAGGTAGCACAACCCCCTCATCGCCGTATTCTCCATTTCCGCCCTTCTCGCTTGTCATTGTTGTAGAAAGAAGAAACTTATTTTGACAGCTTCTAAACTCAAAACCAAATTTAAGGGAAAAAAAAAAACAGATATGAAATTAATTCCTAATTCCTCATATATTAGTTGGCAGGATGACAATTAATAAATGTGAAATTAGGGTGAATCGAAATCAGAAAGAATTATCTAGGAGAGATTGAATGTGTTGAGACAGAGAATTGACGGAAAAAAAAGGCAAAGATAAGATGATATGAAATTTTTAAATCATGATTCGTGAAAACGGATCGAATCCTCCCTCATCTTCCTCTCGTCAATTTCCGGTCTCAACACACTCAATCTCTCCTTGATAATTCTTTCTGGATTCGATTAACCCTAATTCACTTTTAATATTTGTCATTCATTCAATTAATAAATTTGAAGCTAGGAGTTAATTTTCAGATTTGTTTTTTGGTTTTTTTAAATCTGGTGTTTAGTTTAGGAACTATCAAGTCAACTTCCTTCTTTCTCCGGCGACGACAAGAGAGAAGGGCGGAAAAATGGAGAAGGCGATGATGACAGGGTTGCGCTACCTCTTCATGAAAACATTTGCGTTCACTTTCTCCACAATCATGGTAATTACGGCTATTACCGACGTCACCTTAGCGGCAATTTGTTCCGGAAAAGACGAGTGCTCCCCTGCCATTTTTCTCTTCGGTATTCAACAAACGGTATGCGATCTACCGATGGGTTTTAGGGTTTTATGCTATTTTCTCTTCCCGTTGAGAGCCCTTTGCTTCCTCTCTCTCGGTTGAGATTCCTTTGCTTTCTCTGCGAGTTGAGAGCCACAGTTTTTGTCTGTGTGGTTTCAATTCATATGACTTGTACCTGGTGGGCTTCTTTGTGGTGGATGGTATTGCAATGCTTGGGAAGTACGGTTGGAAGTTTGTTTTCGACACGAATGCCTTAGTTAGTAGAGTTCTCAAAGCCAAATATTTTCCTCAAGTGGATTTTTTTAACGCCAATGTAAGACAGTGTCCAAGTTACAAACAGAGGCATTTGTTCGTCCGAATACATTGTCAAACGAGGACTATGGTGGAAGATTAGAGGTTGTGAAAGGCTTATATATTTGCTGAAAGCTTTGCCGGATCATATTTGCAATGAATTTCAAACTCATACACAATCAAATTCGTTCTCGTACTCGAGACATTTTTGAATTGGGATGTATTTTCAATTATTGCTACCATATCCTTGCTAGGAACACTGGTTACAATGGTACATGTTAGTCGCATTGCTAATACGGTGGTCGACTATTTTTCACGAGTTGCTCGATCTTTTAGCAGCCTTTGTATTTGGGATGGGCCTCTAAACATTTTGGAGAGCCTTCTCATTACCCTTGTCCATGCAATTAATCTAATTTCCTCTTTAATTTAAAATAAATCATGATTTGTGTAAAATATACATTAGCACACATTTTTTTTACTATCTCTCCACTTTTTTTTAATTATTTTCTCACCTATCTTTGATGATTCCATATGGCGTTTCATGTTAACCGATCCCAAATCATTTTGTTGTTGTTGTTCCACGGTTCAGTAGTGACAAATAATGACATTCCACGAATTCGCAATTTACTTTCTATTAGGCTGTCTACCTTACGATGTTTGCTTGATTTTATTGTGCAATTCAGTTTCGATGCATTCTTTGAAGATGTTGTCTATCCACAAGGAGATCTCGATTCTGTTTCCGTTAGTATGAGAGACATTGAGTTACTGCAACCAGAGAGATTTATCAATGATACTATTGTTGACTTCTATATTGAGTAAGTCTTATGACTTAATTTATTATGCACTTGCAAACGCAATTGGCCTGTGTAATACGTTGTTTGTTGCTCATCAAATTACTGTTTCAGTATGCTTGCTTCAAGTGTAAATTGTCCCTCATTTCTTGCTTCTACCATAATCATAACATACCTTCTTGTGTGATGTGTCATGTGACATCACGTCTTCCGTTAAGAAAGTTAACGGTTTTATGTTTTGGAGCTGGAATAGAACGAGAAAATTTGGTGCAATGTTTTTTGTAAAAAATATTAATATAAAGGTAAAAGTGAAAGTCTACCCCAAGTACGATGGATGAAAACGGAGTTGGGCCTCTAAAGTAAACATACATATCGTTCTGGGTTTAAAAAATATGTTCAATTAATGTCACGTCAGCATTATTGTTAGGGCAGATGACAGAGCTAGGGTTTTGGAAAATTCTGGAACCAAATTTGGAAGCGCGTGCCAATTTTTTCAAGCATAGTAAGCATGTTGATTTGTAGATAACACTTAAAATACAAGTTTTTTTTTTTTGTGTGTGTGAATGTTATAATTAATTGGATTATTTACTAATGACATAGTTACCATGTTTGACTTGAAGGATGACAATGATATACTCCCTCCGTCCCATTACAAATCACACACTTTCCTTTTTGGGCGTCCCACTACAAATCACACACTTCCTAAAATGGAAAGTTTTTATCACTATTCCCTCCACTCATTCTCTCTCCTACATTATTTTAATACTCACAACACCATTATAATTTACTATTCCCTCCACTCATTCTCTCTCCTACTTTACTTTTACACTCACAACATTTATATCATTATTTTTTTCCTTAATTTACGCGTGTACAGTAACTGTGTAGATACTAATGGGACGGAGGGAGTATGTATTTTCTTTATATTATGTTGTAGTATTCTTTATGATGTGCAGAAATTTACATAATCTGATGACTTGCAGGTATCTCAAGAACAAGATCAAACCTGAGGATACTCATAGATTTCACTTTTTCAACAGTTTTTTCTTTCGAAAGCTGGCTGATTTTGATAACAATAATATGAGAGCATGCAGAGGCAGTGAAGCCTTTCAACGTGTTTGTAAGTGGACAAAGAAAGTGGATATCTTTCAAAAGGATTACATTTTGGTTCCTGTGAACTTCAGGTGAGAAAGTTTTGTGTGACCTTTCAATTACTTGGAGTTCATTTTTCTATTCTTTGATACAGACTATCTACCTGTGGCAGCCTGCACTGGAGTTTGATTATTATCTGCCACCCTGGAGAAGTGGCTGATTTTTCAGGCAAGGGTGTTTTGTTCAGAAATTTTGGATTTTATAAGTTGTATGACTCAACTTCAAAATGACAAGAAACTCTTTTACAGATGAAGCTGAAAAGTCAGGCAAGCTACCATGCATTTTGCATATGGATTCTATGAAAGGAAGTCACAGAGGTCTCAAAACTCTTATCCAAAGGTACCGTGTAGATTTTATACATAACAAGCTGCCTTGGTACTGGCTTAAAGTAATGAACTTGCTAGCTATTTTCTTGTACTTGCAACTTATATGTGTATGGTGAATGTCCTACCCCCCATGTCGTATCCTTCTTCAGCATCATGTATCATAATTTGTTAAAAGGGTGAGATGCATGTGAAAAGGCGCAAGTATTTTCTTATTGAACTTATATATTTATCAAAAAATATAGTTACTGGTCAATGAGTAATGAGTTCTATGAAGTATTAGTTGAATTTAATGGATAGGATCACTCTCTAGACTGACATGATGGCATGTATGGCCTTCAGGTACAAAGTTTGTTCATAAACACTCAAAACCAACTTAGTAAGAGAAAGCAGACCAAGTGCAGAGACGGGTTGAAATTGGCACATCATATTGGACAGCAGTGATATATAAAAGGGTCTAAAGACCTTAGTCACAAAATGGAAACTTCCGAGAAACTCAGAAGTCTTCAACTCTCCCAATGAGCTTTTTCATTGGTTCACTCTACATTGGGAAGTGTGGAACCCTTGTTTGCCTACGACCTAAGGGTGACAATGGTTATCCAACGGATGGAATTTATGAAAAATATAGTGCTTTAAGTTGTTGCACATTGTACAATAGTCCAAAGCATGATGGCATTAATTGGTAAAACATGTGAGATACTTCCTTGGCAGTGAATCGTTTGGAGGATATCTCTGTCCTTATTGAGAAGAGAGATGGAGAGAGAGAGAGAGATAGAGAGAGAGAGAGAGAGAGAGAGAGAGAGAGAGAGCCAGAGCTGTGATGTCCCCTCCCCTCGCCCCCACTGCTAATTATTCTTTTTCGTACAATTTCTTTATACTTTATTGAAGTAACAAATATACATCAGATTCATCAGAACTCAAACAATCTATGTAACCTATCACAAAAGACGATATACATTTCATTAATTGTCACTTTTCTCAAGTTACAGCTTAGAAGACTCGACTTCCGCAAACTTCTATGTACCCCGTGATAAACAATCATCTGATAATACAAACACCAGGTTTTGTTTATCATAAGTTGGTCCTACATCTAATTTTAGTTCTTCCATTCTGAAGTGTCACTTTTTGTGAATTAAAGAAATTATTATTCTACTTTCCATTATTAACCCTGATAATGAAAAGGAAACATTAATTCCAGGAAAAAAAAATACTCCTTCCATCCCAGAGTAAGACTCCCCTATTGACAGGCACACAATTCCAGTGAAAAAAAAATCCGTCCCAAATGTAAGCTTTCTGTGCCTAAAAGGTAAGGCGCGCACCATGGAAGAGTGTTGTATTCATGTAGAGTTTCTATGCCTAAAATGGAAAGTTTTGCAAGAAGATTCTGTTTTTTTGGGGGACACCCCAAAAGGAATAAGCTTATTTGGGGATGGATGGAGTGATAAAAAGTAGTTCTCCCTTCACCCTACTGGAGGCCATTTCTTGGAAGTAAAAGAGTTGTAGCATAAAAAATGCACACGGGCATCTGTATGCCTTTCCGGGTGGTGAAACCTAATATGAGATTCATGTGTAGTAAATGGTAAGGAAATAGCGTTTTGTGATGTGGTAACACAGAATTGATGTCAGTAGGTAATGGTTTCTGGTGAATTAAATTTTCTGACTTCTTCCACCAAGCATGTCCAAATAAAGAGGTGCGCAACCTTTGTTTACTTGAATTTCATAGGATATTAATGAATTCAAACTTGACTGATTATGTAACTAAACAATTTGAATAGATGCTCAAATTGAATGCCATTTGTTATTGAAATCTTAAAAGAAATTCCTTTTACCCATCATTAGTTTGCTTAACTCTTTGAGATATTTATAATAATGATCTTAACCTTGCAGCTATCTTTTGGAAGAATGGAAAGAGAGGAGTACCAATCCAGCTGAAGATGTTTCTTCAAAGTTCTTGAATTTGCGGTTTGTCCCACTTGAGGTATTTACCATCTCCATCGCCCCCTCTCCTACAACGAACCAAAATGAAAATGCACATGCATAGACATGGTTCTCTAACTAAGGCTGTGAAAGAGAAAGTATCATCTGGTATGTGGATGGGAATTTCTTGAAAGGGAACCATCTTTCATTGAGGAATTAGTTGGCCAGAGAGGAGTGCATGTTGATGGATAAAGTTTAGTGAAGGAAATTAAATGCTATCTCTTCTCTAGACTGGAGTAATCTGATCTTGCAGTGTCAAGTTTAGTCTTTTTACATCATTCTAGATTTTCTTTGTACGATATGTTGTACTTATATGCTTCTAGTTTGTTTCTATTGTGTCTGTGCGTCGCTAGTGTGTGTACTCTGACTAAAGGCTTCGACTTGGTCCAATGGTCAGGTTATTTACTGATGACCCGGGCTTCGCTTGTCCAATGATGTGTACAGATCCTTCTTAGATCAATTCACTCAGGGAACCTGGACATTCATTTTTTTTCTAACAAGTGCAAGCAATTTATAGGGCTTTATCTTTGGGCCAATAGCCCGTTTCATAAATGCATAGTTGAGAGCCTTGTTGGTTAAGCATTTTCTTTTTCATTCCTCAGGTACCACAGCAGCAAAACTCATTTGACTGTGGTCTCTTTATGCTCCATTACATGGAACTTTTTGTGGAGCAGGCTCCAGTTAACTTTCCTTTCAGATTCTCCAATGCTTCCAGATTTGTAAGTTATCTCACTTCATGTACTGAAGAAATATTTAAATGTTTACCTCAGCAATCGACCAGCATGGCGTGCCTAAGCATAATTGTTTTGATCTATGATTGCTAGCATAATTCCTGTAAACATTGCTTGAAATTTATTTGAGGTATTTCTGTTAGATGTGGTATATGCTAATACCTCCACCCCAAAAGGAGCCCTATTTTGAGGTTTCACTTTCATATATTTCCTTGGAATTGCAGCATCTTTTTCAATGAAAAGTAAGCTCAGTATCATGCTTTTGAAAAGAAAGAATGTTTTGGGGAAGTGATGCATATTTAATATGGACTACTTCAATTTAGAAGTCAGGAACTTTTTTCTTTTGAACAAAACCATAATGGTAGGCAGGGATCCTTTTTAAGGTATGAAGGGAGTAGTAGGGTCTGGAAAAATAATTTGTGTTCTATTCAAAAGCCACCACTCTATAGAATCAAACTATAAATGTAACCAACTCTATAACCTTAAGAAGTCCGTGATGCTTTTCATTGCCAGGGGGCAGGCTGTCAGCTTGAGACATTCATATTCTTAGTTTAAAAATGTCGTACTTCTTATATTGGATTTTACAATTGTTGTGATATGCCAGAAATGAAGAAGCACTTTTCTATTATGATGAAAGGAGGGAGAGAGGAAAGAAATTTGAAAATTGTATCTTAGATCATAGACTCTGGTTTTGTAGTTGCTCACTTGTGCAAATTTATGCAATATAACTGAGAGGCTGCCTTTCTTTTTCAGCTCAATACGGATTGGTTCCTACCTGCAGCAGCTTCTCTGAAACGTGGTCATATTAAAAAATTGATCTTTAAAATTGCTGAACAAAATTCACGAATAGCTCCATCTGCTTGCTGTGACAATTGTTCTTCTGAGATTACTGACCTCAAGGAGCAAGCAGCGGAGGAGTTTCTTCAAGAAGCATACAATTCAATTGAAATGTATCATGAAAGTTCATGTCATAATGCTCTTCAGCATATTATTCCCACGCCAGTAGCAGCAAAACCAGGTGGACCTGAATTTGCAGGGTTCAGAGATCGAAGGTTTGACGAAGGATCGCCTGTTGATGGAAATGCTCAACTGTTTGGACCAACAGCTTCGCGAAATCAAATCATAAATGTCATGTCACCAATAGAGGTATATACTCTTGTCTGCATTAATTCTAATTAGGCTATTTCCAAATTTATGGCTACTTTTTTGTTGCCTTATCTTTCTTTTTAACCTGTGAATGGGAAATGCAGGCTCTCAGCTAACAATTGTACTTGTGAGTAGAAATCCATGCCTGGGTTTCTGGTCATCCATCTCTTAGAAAAAGCAAGCTGTTAGATAGAGAGAGAGAGAGAGAGAGATTTTTGAGGCTGTTCATCATTTTTTAAATCTCCATCTCTTACTGGATATATACAGAAATATCCATCATTTTCACATCCAAACATATATTTTGCACCTGAAGAGGTTATGTTTTTCTATGTTAAAATAACAGGAAGGTGAAGAAAGTTTTGAGCGAACTGATTGTTCATCAAAAGAAGAAGAATGTGGTCTGCAGTTAGCTTTAATAACTGAACCTTCTGTTGAGAATTTCAGAACAAAGGATGCACATTGGTCCCCTGAAATACTCCCAGATTCAGAGGAATCCAAGGGCGGAAGCCAAATTTCAAGAACCGATAGTGACAAGTACCCAATTTCATCAGAAATACATGAAAAAGAAAATTATGCACTTGCCCTTAGTGAATCGAGTCAAGAAAATGCCGAAGTTATATATGAATGTTCTTCAACGTCTAGTGGTGAACTTGAAGCCTGTGTTATTGAGGATTCTGAAGAGAAAAATGGGCTGCTTGATGCTAGTGTTTCCAAAATTTCTCATTGCCAGAAAAGACTATTTGACCCCTCAAATCAGAAGCGCAAGTCTTCTGGTGAGGACATTGTTTCAACAAATCAAATGCCACCAGCTGTTCCTTATGTTGTTGAGGACTCCCAGGAGGAGATTGAAGAACTTGATGTAAGGGAAACTGAAAACTATCGTCCCCGTGGAAGACTTTTTGACTCATACAATGAAAGGGCAAAGTTGTCCGTAGGGAACACTGATGTTGCAGGAACTCAAGACTTTGAGGAACCACGCCTATTAAAAAGACCGAAGCTTATGACTCCTCTAACGGAAAAAAAGGTGACGAGTAGGCTGTCAAAGGGTATTCAGGAGATTGATATTTTGTGAATAATGTGAAGTTACAAATGAAGAGAGTTTTGGTTTTGAAGGACTGCAAAGAGGGTTATGCTCCATCTGCAAATAAGCCGTTTTGTTTGTATTATTTAATAGGCGGTCTGTCAGTTCAGATTGATTTAATTAGTAAATAAATTAACTTTTTTTCCTTCCCAATGTACCTAAGGATGGTTAAATTCAGTTTTTTTCTTACCGTTAAAAGTGAATACCTTTCTTTTCTTTTTTTCCAATTGAATTGCTATCTTACACTAGTTTTGGTATCCTTTGATAAACCCAAGGTGGTCTTTGTAAAATATAGAAAGCGATTTCACGACTTACGCTTTCGACTTTTTTTTGGAATAATTTCACGAGGCCTCCTTATCCCAAATCATTCTGCATAAAAGCACAAGCGAGATTCAAAAGCCTACACACTATTGAATGCCGAGATCAAAATTTCATATAAACCTGCATCCCATATAAACCCACCCACATCAATTATAAGTTCTCAATTCAATCAATCAAATTAGGACATCCCTATTCGACATTGGTGGTTGTATTTCAGTTTCAGTTATGCCCTATTTCTCTGCTATAATGGTCGTGGGTATTTATTCAATTGACAACAAAGTCCGAGCCCGGGTGCCGTGCACCAAGTCAGGACACCAAGAAATACGAAGGGATTTTCTATATGCACTATTTTTTTTTTCTTTTACACTAACACACTAACCAAAGTTATGACCCACAAAACTACTTTTCAATAAAAGAGAAAAACCGCCACTGCCCACTGGATTGCTTTTCTTGTTGTATGTGTTCAAACCAAAAATTCATAAAAATCTGTTTATTCATTTTTGAAGACCGTGTTGACTTATTGAAAAGTAAAAATTTGCTTCTTTTTAAAAAATTACAGTTTGACATTTTCTCCAATATTCCATTAACTTTTTTATAAATCTTCATTTCATTTCAAAGATCACTGCCTACCTTTCAAGTTAAATTTTCATTTCAACTTCATGATAAATATATTATCAAAGTGTTGTTTTATTTGTTAGAAATATAATATAATCTTTTTGAGAAAATGGAATATTGGAGAGAAGGTCAATGGTTAGATGAATCAAGTGATGAGGTAATTTTAACTTACATTTTTATAATTTATTTTGAAATAGTGCAATATATTTTATTAATTATTAAGTTGTTTCTTATATATTTTCACTTTTTTTGGAAGATGATAAACTAGCTCAAGATGATAATAATGAAGACGTGAATGAAATGGATGGCAATGACACATGCAAATTTTCTACAAATAAGGTAATATAGCGAGTTATTTTTTTATTTTTCTTTTTTGGCTTTTTTTTCATGTCATATTATATGCAGTTAAAGTGTTTTTTTTTTAAAAATAATATTTATATTTAATAATAAAAATGTGTGATTAAAAAAATTATATAAAATATGAAAGTTTCGTGTAGCTAGGAAACTTTAATCACACAACAGACAACGGATGTGAGTACAGATGTGTCTCACAACTGTCCACACATCCACAGATAATGCAACGGAATAAAATAATTAAAAGCAAATAACTCAGGAATTATTTACGCTTACTGATCAATGTGATCAGCAAACTAGGCTTACGTCCAAAAACTTTTCACTATAAAAACTTTTGTTTCTTACAAAAACAAATAAGTGAAAAACTAAAATATGAAAATACTAAACGAGTTCTAATCACCTTCTACGACAAGAACAACTCCCCTTTCCCAAGTAGGATCTATTCTAGTCAGAAGTAAAACAAGAGAACTCTATGAAAAGCTAGATGTGAGTTACAGATGTAAGGCACAACCTTCACTCACAACCTAAAACAACAATATGAAAACGTGAAGAACAAAGGTATTATTCTCTCAAATAAATCTCTAAAGCTTTGTCATCTCTTTGTGCTGATCCCTTGTATTTATAGGCACCTTTGAGAAGATCTTCACGAATCCAAACTCTTCCATATGTGAGATTCCAATTCCTACAAGGAAACATAAAGCACACTCACAAAGGAATAGATTGTTAGTAGGTTAGTCCTAATATAAAACTATGTACATAAATAAAAGATATTTACATATTAACAAAGTCCTTTTCAAAGAAGGATACTTATGAATCTTTCCATGAAAGCATAAAATCAACTTACCAAAAATTTCTCTTTAATTCGAAATAGGAAACAACTTATTTCCTAAACTAAAATCCTTTTCACAATAGGACAATATAAATTTTTCCATGAAAGTCCCAAAATCAACTTAACAAATGTGTGATATTGATTCGAATAAGGAAACACATTGTTTCCTAAAAAGCACACGCTTTCAATCTCCCCCTATTTTGGACTTTCTGGTCAAAACTAAAGATTTATGATTTGATTACTATGACCAACATTTTCAGATTCGAAAACTCCTCCTGAATGGATGTGTATGCATATGTGTCAACACATCCACACAAAACTGTATAGAACCAGTTAGTACTAAAAGTTGCAGTTCAACAAATATAAACTAAAGAACTATTCAGCAAAGTATTTAGGGATTACAGAACAAGATTAAAACTAACAAATAACTAAAACGAATATTAAAAGCAAACTAATAAATTTTAAAAATAAATACCAAATATCAAAAGCAAACAAACCTGTTGATGTTTCATTCACCAGTAAGAACAAACATTAAAACTCCCCCTGAGTTTAAGTATCAACTGAAACATCAGCAGCAGTAGGAAAGACAACATCAAAATCATTCTCATCCTTTTTCTTCTTCTCCCCCTTTTTGACTAGAAAGTGAAGTCACCCATTTCTGGAGATCCACCTTCAAAACCTTCAGGTTCTTGGCATATGTCTGGGAGGTAATCATTTGAGCATTGAGAGCAGCAGCTGCAACAATTTCTGCATAAAAGACTTCCACGATTGCATCCAAAGAACCGCAGATGTGTGACAAGATGTGGCCACATCCCGACGCACATCCACAAGATCGCCTCCATTGATTCTCGCATTGAGTAGACAGAGAGAGAGAGGGAGAGAGAAATATATGGCGTGTGTGTGTGAGATAAAAATTGGGGTAGAGGGGAAAGAAGCACAATGAAGGATTAAAGAGATGTGACAGATGAGGCACACAATAAAACCTACAACTCCCCCTTTCCAACTGAATTAAGGAATCCTTTTTCCAAAAAGGTCTCACACAGCCAAAATTTCACAAAGATCCACCAACGGCTATAACCCTTTGATATTTCCACACACACAAATGAATCGCGAAAGAATAGGGATTAAAATAAATCAAAATTTTGTCAACGTTTTATGGTAACAAAAAATCACTTCAGCCATATCTTTTTCAACAGAATCCCTTTAAAATTGTCCCTCATTTTTAAATACGGATTGATACACACCTTTTTCTTTCATGGGAGATATTGGAAAACAAAAACATGTTAAATCAAAGAATAAATTAAGAATGAAAATAAATTAACTCGCATATTTACAAAGCTCCTATATGTCCTAAAAAATGCAGTATGCCTAGCATGATGCAAACACACAGGTGATGGAAAAATTCTCAGCTTATGGATGTGGCATAGGATGTGAGTCACATTTGGGGACACATTTAGATCACAAAAAGTCAATGAGCAATAATCCAATCTGCACAGCCTCTAGGATGCATCCACCATTTTTTTTTTTTTGTGTGGATTTTTGCATTGTGAGTAGCTTTCACTTTACTTAATCCCAAAGATAGCCCTTTTTCCCAATAATCTTGTCAAGTTTGACTTCAAGTTTTCTTATGAAAATCACTTGATCACAATGGTCTGGCTTCATACTAAGGGTGAAGCAGCTGTTTCTCACATATATTTTTTTCTTTTATAGCACCCACTTTGAGATACCTAGGAAGGTTATATCAAGTCATCAAAAGATGACATGAACACGAAGTGCTCACAATTAAGTGATCAAAAATAATGTCAAAGATGAAGACTCACAAGTGACCACAATGAGAAATTTCGTGCTAATGCATGATTTTTTTTTTTTTTGATTTTTTTTCAGTTAATTTAATATACAGATGTGTTAGAGGATGTGAGACACATTTGTGCTCACAGCCTTAGATATCACACAAACCAAGAGACTTCCTCAAGGAGGAAAATCTCTCCAAATCTAATGCCTTTGTAAATATATCAGTCAATTGATTTTCAGTCCCAACAAATTCCAGACACACAGTTTTTTGTTCTACAAGATCCCTAATGAAATGATGTCTAATATCAATGTGTTTTGTTCTAGAATGTTGGACAGGATTTTTAGATATGTCCAAGGCACTTTTGTTATCACAAAAAGCAGTCAAAATTTTGCTATTTAATCCATAGTTTTTCAGCATTTGATTCATCCAAAGCAATTGTGTGCAAAAACTCCCAAGGGCAACATATTTAGCCTTAGCTATGAACAAGGAGACACAACTTTTTCTCCATCTATACCAGGAATAAAGGATGTTACCAAGGTAGGAACATCGAACACAGATATTTTTATCATCAAACTTGTTTGCCCAATCTAAATCAATGTATCCCACAATGATAGACACAAAGCAGTAATAATATACCTTGGAGTATAAGGATGTATGACTCCATAAAGCATCCAAATAACTGTCATTTACCTTCTCATTCCTTTTAGTTTGCCTTTGATCATGCATTTCACCAACCACTTGAGAAGTGGGGTGATCTTTCTGAATTCTGGACAAAATGTCATTTGATCTATCAACAGACCCAACATGGTCTCTTTCAGAAATAACTTCTCCTTCTGAATCTGAAGAACTGACTTCAGACTCAGTCCTTTGAGTGGATGTGTGTTCAGATGTGGGAACAGTTGTGTTCACATTCGTAGATACATCCTTTTGCACATCTGGGCACACATCTGCCTGTTTTTCCTTTGTAATGCTTTCCGTATCTCCAGCACCTATATCAGCAGATTTATACTCCATATGATAACCTGAAACATCATCCTTGGCAATTTTGAGGTTAAAATCAAGTGTATCATTAAATACAACATCAGAAAAACTTAAACAAGACAAATTGTCACAAAACTTGTAACAATTGTCAGATGATCTTAGACCAGTGAGGACACATGTGTTAGACTCGTCAAACACCTCACAAATCTTCTTATCAAACTTCACATAAAGGTCATCATCACACAGTTGACTGATGCTTATTAGGTTGGCTTTCAAGCCTTCCACATGGTACACATTGTGCAATTTTGGGAGACCCTTGACATCTAGGGTTCCTTTCCCAACAATCTTTCCTTGAGCACCTCCACCAAAATTTACTTTCCCTCCACTAATCACTTCATAGTCAAGAAGGACTGCTTGGTTTCCAGTCATGTGCCTAGAGCACCCACTATCAAAATACCAAGAGCTAGAGACAGTACTCTTGAGGGAGGAGTAAACAACATTGCAGGTGGCACTTGGTTTGGCCACCCACTGTTTACGCTTTCTTTTGGGTCAGCAGAGGTCTCAGATTACCAAGATGTGTGTTCGGATGTGCATACATCTTCTCACACATCTGAGGCTGATTGAAGTGACCAGATTTTTTATCAGCCTTGAGTTTGTAACAGAAGGGCCTAATATGACCAGGAGTAAGGCAATAGTGGCAGATGTAGTGCCTCTTCCTAGGTCTTTTCTCACTCAAAAGAATTTTTTCTTTAAAAATTGGTTTTTCCACACCTTTTGAAGTAGAAGCCTCACATCCCTCCTTTACAAAATTACTTTTTCCAAAGCCCAAACCAGTTTTGTTGAGCTGACCTATAGAGATAGCTTCATCAAGTTTCATTTTACTTTTGTTTAACTTGGTAAAAGTGTTTTCAGCTTTTTCACATTCATTCTTGAATTTTTCAAGCTCAACTTCTCTCTTGGTCACAAGGACTTCAAGTTTGGCAATGGTATCTTTTTGAACATCATTTTCTTTTGAAAGTTTGGTTTTCTCATCTTCACAGGTAATCAATTTATCAGAAAGAACTTTATTTACCTTAGCAAGTACCTCAATTTTGTCCATACGCTTCATCCAATCAGCATGTAGTTCCTTATAGGTTGCAACGAGTTCCTCATAGGGAATGTCCCTATCTTCATCATCAGAATCTCCTTTTACAGAGAAACAGTTAAAGGTCTGCTCGGATGTGAGTTCGGATGTGTACACATCTGTATCCACATCCATCTCCAGATCAGCTTCAGAAAATTCTTCTTCATTTGTATCTGCAGTATAAGCATTAAAACAAATAGAGGAAGATTCAAACGTAGAGATGTTAGCAAATACTTCATCATCCTCACTATCACTCGAAGCAACAGTGTAACTAATTCCCCTTTTCTTAAGTGTGTTAGCACACTCATTAGCAAAGTGACCAAAGCCACGACATGCTCTACATTGCACAAAATCAGAGGATTTCTTGTTATCAAAACTTTTCTTTTTGAACCCCTCATCAGGATTATCTTCTTGTTTCTCTAAATCCTGAGAGTTCCTTTTAGGAAACTTGTTTCTCCTTTTGTTTTTCAAAATAGAATTGAACTTCTTGGTGATTACATCCACATCATCTTCCTCAAGATTAGATTCATTAATTTCAGAGGAAAGGTCAGCTATTTCCTTTGGAATAGCTGCAGAACTCTTAAGGGCAATACTTATTGCCTTGTTCTTTTGTTGAGCTTCAAGATTGAGTTCAAAAACAGTTAAAATACCAACAATTTTTTCTAATTCTACTGTGTTGGTGTCACTCGTCTCTTCAATGACAGCAACCTTGATATTAAACCTTTCAGGCAAAGTTCTTAAGATTTTGCTTACTAATCTAGCATTCGAAATTGACTCTCCTAGGCTAGTGCATTCATTGGAGATTTCATGGATTTTTGCAAAGATAAGAAACTATGTCCTCAGACTCTTCCATTCGAAGTAACTCAAACCTATCCATTAAAATTCTAAGCCTCGTAGCTTTAACACTTGGAGCTCCCTCACATTGAGTTTGCAAAATATCCCAAGCAGCTTTGGCTACACTCTCATTAGTGATAAGTTTGTACATATTCCCAGAAACATGACTGGAAATAGCATCCATAGCTTTTGAATTATAATTAGCAGCCTGAATTTCTTCAAGAGTCCATTGCTCTTCAGGTTTTCTTTCGAAAATAGACTCACCAACACCAGACGCAGGCTTCTTCTCCACAGTAGGAGGTTTCCATGCAACAAGGATACACATCCAAGCCCTTTCATCAATGCTTTTGATGTAATTGCGTATTTTAGACTTCCAAAGAGAATAGTTCGTACCATCCAAGACAGGAGACCTGTTTTGGTGATTTTGGTATTCTATAATGACTACACTTTCTGGATCAACACTCAGTAATATATCGAGAGTTGGCTCTGATACCAATTGAAAGTTTCGTGTAGCTAGGAAACTTTAATCACACAACAGACAACGGATGTGAGTACAGATGTGTCTCACAACTGTCCACACATCCACAGATAATGCAGCGGAATAAAATAATTAAAAGCAAATAACTCAGGAATTATTTACGCTTACTGATCAATGTGATCAGCAAACTAGGCTTACGCCCAAAAACTTTTCACTATAAAAACTTTTGTTTCTTACAAAAACAAATAAGTGAAAAACTAAAATATGAAAATACTAAACGAGTTCTAATCACCTTCTACGACAAGAACAAATTCCCTTTCCCAAGTAGGATCTATTCTAGTCAGAAGTAAAACAAGAGAACTCTATGAAAAGCTAGATGTGAGTTACGGATGTAAGGCACAACCTAAAACAACAATATGAAAACGTGAAGAACAAATGTATTATTCTCTCAAATAAATCTCTAAAGCTCTGTCATCTCTTTGTGCTGATCCCTTGTATTTATAGGCACCTTTGAGAAGATCTTCACGAATCCAAACTCTTCCATATGTGAGATTCCAATTCCTACAAGGAAACATAAAGCACACTCACAAAGGAATAGATTGTTAGTAGGTTAGTCCTAATATAAAACTATGTACATAAATAAAAGATATTTACATATTAACAAAGTCCTTTTCAAAGAAGGATACTTATGAATCTTTCCATGAAAGCATAAAATCAACTTACCAAAAATTTCTCTTTGATTCGAAATAGGAAACAACTTATTTCCTAAACTAAAATCCTTTTCACAATAGGACAATATAAATCTTTCCATGAAAATCCCAAAATCAACTTAACAAATGTGTGATATTGATTCGAATAAGGAAACACATTGTTTCCTAAAAAGCACACGCTTTCAAAATAATTTTATTAGTTTTCTGTAATTTTTACATACATACATAAATAGTGATTTATCAGTGTAAAATTTTCAGGGGAAATAAGAAGTCATTTTCCTTCAATTTTTACCAATTTACTAGTTTCATACTGTATTAAGATCTGTATTTTGCACTATGTGTGGTGTGGGTCAATTTAATAATACTTTAATTGGACAATGTTCTGATTGCTAGATATTATCCACTTGGTCTTAGTGAAGAAAAATGATATTTATTGCTAGTCTAAAAGTACAGTCTACGTTCATAAATAATGTCTGAATTCAATCCCATTTCGACCCTTTTTCATTATACACATTAATATGTACACTTTCATTAAAAATAGTATTATCAGTTTCTAATAAATTAGTATGAATTTAGGTGTTTCATTCTCGGGAAGAATTGATTAATTGGGTGCAAAGTGTGGGATTTTCTCTTGGGTATACTATTGTTATAAACAGATCAGTGAAAAGTTCATCCGGAAAAATTCCTAGAATTGTATTTCAATGTGATCGAGGTGGCATCTACAAAAGTAATAAAATCTCCACAAGACGTACCGGCAAAAAAAAAAATTGGTTGTCCATTCGAATTAGAAGGAAATTTTTTACGAATTGATGATTGCTGGAGTTTGAATGTTATATGTGAATTACATAATCATGACGCTGCGTTACATATGGAAGGTCATCCATATTCAAGAAGGTTGTCCGGAGATGAATATAGATTAGTGGAAGATTTATCAAGAAAGAACGTGAAACCACATGATATCTTGCCAATAGTAAAGCAACAAAATCCGAATAATGTGTCTATTGTCAAAAACATATACAATGCACGCCATAAGCTTCGAACTATGAAAAAAGCTTATAAAACTCAAATGCAAGTTGTCATGGATTTTTTACAAAAAAACGAATATGTTTTTGAGTTTCGTACAAATGATACAACTAACGAATTAGAAGATTTATTTTTTGCTCATCCAAAAACTTTGGAGATATGGCGTGCATTTCCTCATGTTTTGTTGATAGATGCAACATATAACACCAACAGGTACAAGATGCCTCTTCTTGAAATTGTTGGTGTAACTTCGACAAATATGACCTTTTGCATTGCATTTGTATTTATGCATAGTGAAACGGAGTCAAGCTATACTTGGGCATTACGTTGTCTTAGGACAACAATGTATGGATGCACTGCTCCCCGTGTTATTGTCACAGACAGGGCATTGGCTTTGATGAAAGCATGCAACAATGTGTTTCCGGAAGCTAAAGGACTACTTTGTAGATGGCACATCTACCAAAATATTTTGAAAAAGTGCAGGCCATCATTAAAATCAAAGGAATCTTGGAATTCATTTTATCAGGCATGGAATAAGTTGGTTGAATCTGAAACTGAGGAAGCATACTTGTTCAATTTGGAACAACTTGAAGCAATATTGCTTGATTTTTCAGGTATTCTTAAATTAAATATTCAAAAAAATTATGTTTATAAATAAATATTCATAAAATTGATTTTTGTTTTTTGACTTTTCAGGTGTTCTTAGTTATGTAAATGCAAATTGGTTGATACCTTATAAGGAAATGTTTGTAGCTGCTTGGACAGATAAATTTCTGAACTTTGGAAATCACACAACTAATAGAGTGGAGAGTCAGCATGCCAAGTTAAAAAAATACTTGGAATCCCCACGATCGGATTTAGAAAGGTCATTGTCGTATATTCACCACTATTTTTCAGTTTTCGACTATTTTTCATTCTTACATCACGCAGGTGCACGATGTAAGATCTGATGGAAATTGTGGATTTCGAGCAATAGCTGTCTGTCTTGGTCTTCATGAAGATGCATGGCCCACTATTCGTTATGAGTTGATAGAAGAGTTAAACAGGTTCAAAGAAGAATATGTCGATATGTTTGGCGTTGGAGGATGGTTTAATGCTTACAACTCCTTGAATTTCTTCGAGTCAAATAGAAGTGCACCTCCTGAGCATTGGATGACCATGCCTGATATGGGAGTCCTGGTTGCTTCGAAGTACAATGTGATATTACATGTTCTAAGCATATCAGGTAGCATAACGCACTTACCGCTCCGATCTAATCCTCCACCGTGGCATCAATATGTTGCTATTGCAAATGGGCATGTTAATAATAATCATTACGTCAAAGTAACATTGACAGGAGGGTACCGGGTGCCGACAATCACGCCACAGTGGATTCATTTCAGACATAATTGCGCAGCTGAATGGGGTACTCCATATTTTGATCGAATTAACATTTATAATGAATATTTGCGTGTGCGCTCTAATTGTACTAGCAAATTTGTTGTATTGGATTGAGAAGACATGAAATGAATTAAATTATTTTGTATTTTATATTTAATGTTAGAACTTGTTAAATCTCTTTTTTAGTATAATAATTTTATTTATAATTCCACCTAATATACTTATTTTTTATTCTTGGTTAAAAGGAATAAAACCAAAAATTGGATAAGACAAAATGGGAAAACATTAAAATTACATAGGTTATATGAGTAAAGTACATATTGAGAATCTATTGATTAATATTTTTATCATATTAAGAGATATTAATATTTATATGTTTTATTAAAAAAATTGTTGAATACAATCATTAACTAATTAATTTTTTTTATTTGAGATTACATATTAATGAGAAAACATACATACTCACTAAGAACACAATTTTATAATTATTAATGACTTGTTAATTGTTAAGAAAAAAGTAAAAATGGGAAGGGGAAAGGGGGGGGGGGGTTTGCATTGCATTAATATTTCAAAGCTGTAAGGGGTCTAATAGCAAATATAGGGGTTTAATAGTAAATATACGTTCAATTATTAAATCAAATTTCAAGATGAATGTTATGTTGACTTTTAAGATATCTAGGTTTTTTACACTACCTTTTTCAAATTTGGTAGTGTGAATAGGTCGGTCCTTCTTTGATTTGCAATCCCTATTCTGACATTGTTGTAGGTATTTGGGAAACAAAGAAGAAAGATGGAGGCATGTGGCCCACATAATTTCAAAGATCGAGATTAAAATTTCATATAAATTCATATTTCATATAAACTCACTCTTATAAATAGGTATAAGAGTTATTTTAATTTTATAACTTTGAGTATATGAGTATATGAGCAATTGATTAATTAAATATGATGAAAATTGTAAGAGAAAATAGATATAAAAGTAATTTTAGTATTAAACCTTTGGATACAAAAGCAATCGACATATATAAATTTATGTCAAATTTTAAATCTCGTTTAGTCTTTTTTATGTACTCCCTTCGCCCCAGTTCAGTGTACACTTATTTTTCTTTTGGTCCGTTCCAGCCCAATGTGAACTACCATAAATGGTATGTCCTTTAATATTTTATATTCTCCATACCCCACCCACTCATTAACTCCACTTATTCTCCACCACACAATTTATTCAACCAACCTACTATTTACTCCACTCATTCCATCTCTTCATTTTCTACCACACATTTTCATTATCTTAATAATACTCCCTCCGTCCAGTTACATACTTCACACTTTCTATTTTGGGCGTCCAATTACATACTTCACACTTTGTCTCCTATATTATTTTAATACTCACAACACCATTATAATTTACTATTCCCTCCACTCATTCTCTCTCCTATTTTACTTTTACACTCACAATATTATATCATTATTTTTTTTCTTAATCCACGCGTGAATGCAACCGCAAACATGTACTTGAATCCATGAAGTATTTGACCCGCACGCCGATCAAACGAATTGCACATTTGACGGAGGGAGTATACAATATCTAATCATCTGGATCCAGGGAACCTAACCTTCGGGTCCCTGGCCCGTTCTTTTTTCAGCCCCGGTGGATTGGTCAAGAGAAAAGGAGTCTTCACCCCCATTGGCTGTGTGTGTGAGAGAGAGAGAGAGAGAGAGAGAGAGAGAGAGGATGGGAGAAGAGAAGGTGAAGAACGAGGCGATGGAGATAATGGGATTATTCCAAGTACTTCCCCGTTTGGTGGTTTTCGATCTCGATTATACCCTCTGGCCTTTCTACTGGTTGGTTGGTTACCATTTCCTACTCAAATTCTCCAATTCTAATTAATGCTCTCTTATTAATTTCGTCCAATTTTCTCAAATTCAATTTCTAATTTGCGAAATTCATGCTTCCAGACATACTCAATCGAATAAGTATTGGATTTTGAGGACGTTTATCTTCTGTTCATTCATATATGCAATTGGGAGTTTTTGATTTGTTTCAAAAATTGAGCTTTTCATTGGGTCTTTTTCATTTTAAGTTGTTTGAAAATGTTGTTTTCCTTTGTACGGAGTAATATTTTTTTAAATTTGGATTTTTGTCTACTTCATATTAGGTTGCCCTTTTAATGGCAAGAGCTGGCAAGTGTTTTGATAGGCATAAATTCCATTGTTGATCATATAAATTAAAATCATAATCAGCATATTACTGGCTGAGTATCTATATACTCCCTCCGTCCCAAAATGATCTTCCTATTTTTTTGGGCATTACTACGAATGGACTTTGAACTAGGCTGATTTAATTAGACTAATGTAAATCTAAAACTTGTGAATGATACACCATCAATAATACTATCAAGAACAAGTTTTACAATTTCATTAGGATAATTATATCAACCTAAAATAATTGCTCAAAGTTCATTAGTAGTAATGACAAAAAGTGGGAAGATCATTTTGGGACGGAGGGAGTATATATATGTGTGTGTCTACTTGCGGCGAAATCACATTCCTTCCTGTCTAAAGAGCTTTTGCCTATTCCCTCCTTTACTTCTCTAAAGCTTTGATGGAAGAAATGAAATGGGCTTATAATTTACCATGCTAAGTTTTGCCATCCTCCTTTACAAGGTTTTGGTAGCCTTAGTTGCTTTCCACACGACGATGAAAGAAAATGGAAGTCAAAATTTATTTTTTCACACACAAAAAAAAAAAAAAACTGTTTATCGTGCTCCCAAAGCTGACAATTATAACTTTTAACAAAAATTAATGTTTGCCTTTTCTATTTTCAGTGAATGTCGCTCCAAGCGTGACAAGCCTTCGATGTACCCCCATGCTCAGGGTATATTATATGCACTCAAAGACAAGGGGGTTGATGTTGCTATAGCCTCCAGATCACCCACTCCAGACATAGCAAATACATTTCTCGACAAATTGGGCATAAAATCCATGTTTATTGCACAGGTGAGTTTGTGGGATTACTTTTCCTTTTCATTCATGATTATTTTCAACTTTAAGCTGTTTGAACTTTGTGAAACAGTAATTTCAATTTTAATAATGAAGATTTTAGATTAACATATAGAATGGCTAGCAGCCTAGTTAAAACTCAACTCAGCCTTAGTACCAATCACTTAGGGTTGACTACATGAATCCTTTTCCGCCATTCAATTTTATCCGAAGCAAGGTCATCACACACACCTCCCTCATTCACATCTTTCTTTCTCACAATTGTCCTTGTTGGTTTTGATCTTCCCCGGTCTCTAGCTTGGTTAATGTTACTACCTCTGGCCCAAAATGAATGACCAAAAGCTTTTCAAATTTTCTCTTGATCAAGAGTAAATTTCAGAATTTTTGGTCATTCATTTTGGGACCGAGGGAGTAATAGATTCACTCTTCCTAAGGGATGCGCTAAGCAGTCCACGTTTCGAATCGGAACCATCCCAACCGATTTTCTTTTGTTTGATCTCCTATAGGGTGAGTTTTAATAATTAGAGAGTTCTCTCATTAAGGAATTCATCTTTTCTAGTTTTACCAAAAATCCATCATAAACTGCTTTTAATTAACTATTCGAGGAGTGGATGAACTGCCATGCAGTGGGGATTTGTCAAGATTGAATACATGTTTTGTTAGTAGTTCACCTTCCACCTTAATCTTGAATAAAAGGGAGTAAAATATGCTTGGAAACAACTCTCTTGTAATATTTGGGGACTATGTCCTTCCCTTTCCTCCTATTCTATTCTTTGCCACATACCGACAATTCTGTTGAATTAGCTTTTGCACAGGCCGCTTCTATTTTAAATAATACTCCCTCCGTCCCGCCCGAAGAGGCACAAATTTCCTTTTCGGGCGTCCCATTTGAAAGGGCACAACCCAAAAATGGAATTTTTTTTATTACTTCTTTATTTGTGGGACCCACTTGTCATACTCACAATAACTATCCACTAACTATTCTCTACCCCCACTTTCTCTTTCCTACATCACTTTTCATACTCACAACATTTATTCCACTATACACTTTTTCTCTTTCCTACATCACTTTTCTTAATTTCCGTGCAAGACCAAAACTTTGCCTCTTCGGGCGGGACGGAGGGAGTAATTGTTAAGCAACCATCAAGCTCTTGTAATAGTTATCCATATGTTTACTTCCTGATTTGTGAACGAAAAGCAATTATGTGACTGCTAGATGAACAAGATCAGTGGCGAAGCCAGGAACTTTTGGAAAGGGGGTCAATGTTCTTTTTGGGATAAATATTATAATTGAGGTATCCAAATTTTGTACACAAGGGGGTCAAAATAATAATTTCGTGCAAATGTTTTTTCCCAAAATTTAGAGGGTCAAAATGTATACTACATCTCATTTAGTAGTAAAAAGTCATTTGCTTAAAATTTGACCATGCCATCTATGTTGCTTCGCCACTGAACATGATCTAAGGTATATGCGTCATGTAATGGAATTCTATCTAAGAAGTCCGTACTGTCTTGAGTAATAATCACTTTCAGAATTTGATATTAGTAGATGGTTAATATCGGAAATGTATGTCGTAATTCGTAGTTTTGATTAGGGTGAAGGACTAGGAGGTAATAATCTCAATAATAATTTCTAAGCAACCATCATTTTCTTGTAATTTTAATCCATACTCCCTCCGTCCCACCTTAGTGTAGACTTCTTTCCTTTTTCGTCCGTCCCACCTTAGTGTAGACTGCCAAAATTAGAAAGTTTTTTATTATTTTTTATTTTCCCTACCCCACCCACTCATTCTCTCTCTTCATTTTTCACCATACAATTTATTCAACCAACCTACTATTCACTCCACTCATTCTCTCTCTTCATTTTCTACCACACATTTTCATTATCTTAATAATATTCCTTAGTTATTGTGCCCACCACCTTAGTCTACACTAAGGTGGGACGGAGGGAGTATATGTGAATGAAATGTGATAATATTTTGAGACTGCTAAATAAAAAGGAACCAAAATAAAAGTGTCATGTAAATGGAATTCCATCTAAGGCTCCGTTTGTTTGGAGGAAAATGTTTTCCGGAAAACATTTTCCTCATTTTTCGGTGTTTGTTTCGCACCAGAAAATGGGGTAAACTTCATTTTTATCTTATTTTCCGGAAAACATTTTCATTTTCTGGAAAACATTTTGCCGGAAATCATTTTCCGGAAAATGTTTTACACTAAAATATTTACTTTCTACTAGTAGAAACGGATGAAGAGACAAACATCAATGTTAGCTTATTGGGGCACTGACTAGCTGACTGGTTTTGCCATGTTGAATCTTCTAATCTTTGTTTAACATTTCAGTAGCGCTAGTTACTCCTTGTAGTGAGGACCACAAAAACAATTAACCGTTTCTGTTTTTTATTCAGGAAATCTTTTCCAGTTGGACGCACAAAACGGAGCATTTCCAAAAAATTAACCGCAAGACTGGAGTGCCATTCAATTCAATGCTCTTTTTTGATGATGAAAACCGGAATATAGAATCGGTAATGCTTCATGTTCATTAACATGTGAAGTTGAATGTCAATTTATTCCAAGAAACCATATATGCTCCATTTTACTCCCTCCATATCGAAATGATCTTCCCATTTTTTTCGTTGTTTTTCTGAAGGTACTTTGAGCGATAAATTTAATGATCCTAATGAAAATTTGAAACTAGTTAATGATACACCATTTTAAATATTACCAATAACAAATTTTAGATGTTCATTAGGATAATTAGTTCAATCTAAAATTATTGCTCAAAGTAACTTCTTATCAACAACAAAAAAACTAGAAAGATCATTTTGGGACGTAGGGAGTAGTTTTATACTAATGTTGATATAATTCTCGCAGGTCTCAAAGATGGGGGTTACTAGCATTTTGGTCGGTAAAGGAGTAAATCTTGGAGCTTTCAGGCAAGGGTTGACAGAATTTTCTCAGAATTCAAGCTTATCGCAAAGGAACAAGCCGAAATGATCATCCTTTCTATGTTCATTAGCATCATGATAGAAGACCAATTCATACTGTGGATATTTATATATTTTTATGCCCCTATTAAGGGTTGAAAATCAACTTGTAGATGTAATTGGTTGCCTGTCCAGAAAATTATCTGCTGGATATGTGAAAATACCTGATTATTTGCTGACAATGGTAGGCTATACTGGGCCCCTTCGAAACATTGTCGACGCGGATAACTTGTTGGCAAGAAGACTTAATTAGCTAAATGTGTTTTTGCGATAATTTTTTTTTTCTTATTCTCATTTAAGTTTATTTGGTGTCTCAAATTATGGATCGCTAAGTTCTAGTGAGCAGGCCTTACGAATTTTTCTAGGCTCGATACCATATTACATATCGCAATTTCCTTTTTTCACATAATAAATATTGCTATTTCCTTTTTATAGTGTCCCAAAATAAATGTCGCATTCCTAAATGAGAAAACAATCGTAGTGCAATTTCACCATGATACAAAGGATGTACAAACAAGTCAAATGCGACATTTATGCGGATGAGGGAGTACAAGCTAACTACCAAAACAGATTATGTTAGATTCTAACAATAAAGCAGATTGAATCTGAAACATGTTAATCTGTAAGGACGAAAATCCCGATCAACACAATGTACTGCATCATGTATTGCACAAAGAACTCGGATACAAGAAATGGAAAATGAATAGTAACTTTTAACCTGTAAAGTCCACAGCTAGTTGTTCAGCTCCATTAGCGGTGATCTCATGCCATTACTCTCATCAATAATCTTCCCCGCAGGAGAAGAAGGTGAATCCACAATTCCGTTTTCTCCATCAGAGTTCTGCAATATCTTTCCCAAAATCCCCATCAATTCACCATCTTTAGCAGAAAAATCATTGATTCTTTCACATATTCCCTCTATTGTAATCAGCAAATTCTCTCTATATGAAGATAGTTTCGTGTCTTCAATCAAAGCTTGCTTTTGACACTCTAGCTTCTTGATTTGACCTTCCAAATGCCTTCTCTCATAGCCAAATTGATCCATCAGTTCTCCTGCTTCTAACTTGTTTGATTGCAATAATACTCCAATCAGCTCTGCTTGTAGATTCGACTGGAATGACAATTCCTCTTCAAGTTGAAGTTTCTGAAACAAATCAGTGATGTCCGTCTCCAGTTTGACTATTTTCTTGTTCTTCTCCCCAGCCTCTAAAAGTTTCAGATTATCAGCCTTCTGCAAAGCTTCACGTAGTTCATCTATTTCCTTTTGCTTTACTTCACAACTGATTGCAGCATTTGTGGTATCTTGCTTCATGAAATTAGCTTGCTCTTGAAGATGTTTAATCCTCTGTTCTTGATCTTCAATAATCTGTAAAAGACTCTGTTTTTCATGCTCAAAGAATTTTTCGGCATCTGATTTTGCTAGATTCATGCATTCTAATTCTCTTTGAGCAGACTCTTGCCTCAAAGAATTAAAATCATTCAGCAGTTGATTTATTCTACCATTCTTATCATCTGCTACTTGCAGAAAGTGCTCTTTCTCCAGCTTTAAGGCTTCTAATGCCTCAGATTTCTCTCTTAGAACTGATTCCAGTAAGATAAGTTGTTGCTGCAAATCATCAACTATTCCATTTTTCTCTTTCACAATTCCAAGAAGATTTTCATTCTCTCTCCTACATGCATTGAGGGTTTTTTCAAGATGTACCTTCGAGTTTTCTGCCATAGATTCCCGTTTCTTTATCTCGAATTCAGCTTGATCAGCTTCACTGATTTTCTGAGACAATTCAAGGCCTACTTTTGCTAAAGCACCTGAAGCATCTACACCGTCCTGCTTTAGAGCATTCTCCAATTGCTGAACTTGTTCTTTCAAGAAAAGTTGACATACAGATGACTCAGTGTGCATCTTCCTATGCCTAGCAAGTTCTTTCTCCATGAAATTTTGCTGCTGTTTTAAGTGATTGAATGCTTCGACTTTCTCCTTTAAAAAGGTTGCTTCGTCGCATTTCTTATTGAGGTCTGCCTTAACTTCATCAAGAGCATGGCTTTTTAATTCCAATTGGTATGTTAGAAGTAAAATCTTCTCTTCACTCTCTTTCTTGCACCACTCCATTTCAAATAATGCATGATACAGCTCCAATAAACAACGGCCAGATTTCAACTCTTCCTCAAGTTCCTGGATCTGTTCATTTTTCTCCTTTAATTCAGATAGGTAAGCATTCATATCGGCTGTCACTTTCTCTATTTGAAGTTTCCATTCAACTTCCTTTTCTTTAAGATTCACAGAACATTTTTTGTGTAATTGCTCCAACCCTTGAATCTTCTTCTGAAGTTTCTTCAATGAGGCATTGGTTCCACTGCTGCTTATCTGAGCCTCCTGAAATTCTCTAAGGGATCCCTTTAGATCATAATTTTCCTGCTCGAGTTGTGCAATTTTGTATTCCATCTCTTTGACAAAAGTTCCTTTTGTTGCTAACGTGTTTCTTAATTTTGCAACTTCTTCATCCCTCTTGAGTGCCAACTTCTCTATTTGCGACTTTGCTTCTTGATACTCCGTGGAAACGTTCTCAAAGCGCAATTTGTAATCAGAAACTTCAACTTCCAACAATTTTCTTCTACTTTCTTCATGAGCTAACACCTGGTTGCACATCCTCAATTGGGCCTCAAGGCTTTCTGATTTTCTAGTTTCCGAATCCAATCTTGCTTGCAATGAACACATCTCTTCTACCAGTGCTGATTTCTCATTCTCCCACTCTGCTTTACTTAATCTGAAGTGGTCTTGATTCCTTCCATGAGCTTCTTCGAGATGTTGAAACTGTTCATTTTTCCATTTAAGCTGATCATGAAAGTTTCGATTTTCCTCCTCCAGTTTGAGGATAAGATCGTTTCTTTGTTCGAGCTCCTTACATTTCTCTGCCTTCTCCTTGGTTTGAAGTGATTTAGTATTTGCAACGGATAATTGTCTTTTGAGACCTTCAGTTTCCATGTGAGCAGCAGAAACCTTAGATTCCAACTCTTGGATTCTTGTTGTTGCTTCATCTAAGGCCAACACCAACTCCTCATTTCCTGCTTCCAATTTCTGAATTCTGTCACCGTAATCAAGTCGAAGTCTTTCATTTGCAGAACTCAGGTGCCCAAGGAACAATTCTTTTTCATTTAAGCTAGATTTGAGATCCTCATTGAGTTTACTCAGTTCAGATATCTCTTCAGACTTGGTATGCAGATCGTGTGCCTGTTTCTCAACTTGTAATTTTGCCTCTTCAAGTTTAGGCAAGACTTCACTGTGAACTTTTCTCAGACTCTCGTAAAGACCAGTCTTGGTACGGCATTCTTCCTCTAGCTGCTTGTTCTGTGCTTTAACTTCATTGAAATCTTCATGAATCCCATCCATTTCTTTTACTTCTAATCCGCTGTGTGTTGTAAGGTAACCTGTGGCATTACAAGGTGAGAATGCAGGTAACTGGTCAAGATGATGGAATTTATTCAAATGCAATTATAATGTACAGTGGTACTCAACTGCAGTAATACTTTACTAGAAAAAAGCATATAAATCTTTCAAACAAAACGAATTGGTTAACTTATAGAGCTTTTGGCTTTTAGCACTCATAAACAACTCACTGTAATCCTACAATGGTTTGGTCACATTTGAAAACAGGTGTGCAGCCTATCCAACCAACAGTCTTTTAATTGTATTGTTACATTCAAGACAACTTGGAGAAAGAAGGAAATGTTTGCAGCTTCAGATGCGTTCCTGTTCTTTGAACAAAGATAAATAAATTGTAGGCTGTGAAGAAGGCTATATAACCAACTGACAACTATGGTATGCCTGTCCATGCTGTTGAACAAGTTGCAGAATCAAACAAGAAAGAGAAGGATCATTTTTGTGCTTAGTCAAACTACAGTTTCCTTGTTTCTCAATAGTGGGATATGAACCCACATACAAAAAAAAAAGAAAAAAAAAAGCTCTCTACACACTTCACTTCCTATCAATCAAGCCAAGATTTCCAACATATGCAACTTGAACACACTCGAAGAGACAAGAAATATCCAAGGGAAGTCCATTAAAACTGACATAGCCACAAAAAAATTGGAATATGCTACAAATTGACTAGGGGATAGAGAAAGGAAACAAGACACTGAAACTATCTTTGGTCTTACTCGAACTGAATGTTTTCTTATTAGAACCCCAGACGAGAAAACTGTAAACCTGTTCTACCTTCTTCATATTTCCAAAATGAATGGGGTTCAGCAGTCAGCAGCTACTAGTGTGTAGACAAATAACAGCAAAAGTCCGCAAGTTACAACAATTTCCCAGACAAAAAATTCTCCAGCATATGAAAAAAGTACTGTGGGTAGCACATTAATGTATACAAATTTTCACAAATACTCCCTCCGTCCCATTACAAACCACAAATATTCCTTTTTTTCCGTCCCATTACAAACCACAAATTCACTATTTCCTCCGCTCATTCTCTCTCCTATCATTATTTTAATACTCACAACACCATTATAATTTACTATTCCCTCCACTCATTCTCTCTCCTATTTTACTTTTACACTCACAACATTTATATCATTATTTTTTTCCTTAATCTCCGCGTAAACAGTAAATTTCCTCTTTCTACCGGGACAGAGGGAGTATATAGTATTTTCTACTTAGCCTTCAAATCAACCAATAAGTACACCCACTAAGATCAAATCAAGATGTCTGAAAACTGCATCTAAAAATTAAACTTCATATCAATTACTGTATATCCCAATGTTTTGCACCATTCGTAAATTAAAAGAAAATCTACTCAGAGATCATAGAATGTAACAATTCAAATGGCTATAGCAAGCCAAATCACATCAATCTACCAAATTCTGGGAGACCTATTCAGGAGAAGACATGGGACTGAAAATTTGAAGACTTCAAATTGAAAAAAAAAACAATTGGGGGAGTTGTAAAATCAATGTTTGTTGTTCGTCGATTTTACTCTAAATTTCAGTCAATAAAATCACATTTCAAGTTGGTAGAAAATGAAACCCTAGAAGTTGGGCAATTTGACAACAAACAACCATGTAATTGCAGCAGCATAGTTGTAAAACAATCAGTTGAAGCAGAGAAAACATAAATGAAGGTTCACCTGGTTACTGTTAGTTCGCTTTCGTTCTCTGTGTGTGTATGTGTGTGAGAGAGAAAGAGAGACGCAATTTTAGATCGGCGATGGCGAGGGAGAGGGATCGCTGAGCGGGAAATGTAGTTTCAGATTTGAAAATATTGGGAGAGAGCGTACTCAAAGGTTTAAAATGTCACTATTACACTAGAAAAGTACCACGAAAAGGTTACTGTTTTATACTCGTTGCGAATTATATAAGGACAGTAAAAGCCCGTGTCCAAGGACACATGTTTTTTTTTTAAATTAATTTTTTTTTTAATTTAAAAAAAAATATAATTTTTTTAAAGGGCAGAATGGGAAAGGGACAACTTAGTGAGGGCAAAATGGGAAATTTAGCACTTGAAACTGTTCATTGTACTGTAGCAAGGAGAGGTGTCATTTATACTATAAATTTTACAAATGAATTTTGCACGAAAATTAAAAAAATATGTAAGTGGGTTGTTCGGAGCATAAACCAGCGACCTCGAGCTTTTGATGATAAGTTCATCACTGTCGATAACTCCCCACTCGTCCAGAACCTCCAAGTCAGAGTCAGTCTCCTCCCTCATCGCCTCACTCGAGGCCTTGATCCTCTCAATCATAAATGGTTCGGGGACTGGCTCTACAACAATGAGTTGACCAGCTTGCTCGGTGTTATCAGTCCTTCTCTCCGAGTCTGAGCTCGAGGCACGAGCATCCTCGTTTTGAACATATTCCCGACCAGAAAGATGGGAATTTCGGGAGTCTCCACTGCTCTCACTCCTAGACATGTCCGCAAGAATAGGAGAAGGGCCAGAACCTTGGTCAGACGAGGAGCGTGAGCTCGTTGGTGGGTCAGATCCTTCTCCTATCCTTGCACCTACTTCTATACAAGTCAAGGGAGGCTTTGGCCCTACAACGTAATGGGTTATTATAAGGTTTATGAGCTTGTTGTAATAGTCAAACTTGACTATGGCCCAGTACTCGGTCCTCATGAAATCCTCACACCCAATCCAATGCATCCTAAACCCAACGATGGGACACTTATAGGCTGTTAAAATACCCTCAACCTCACAAAGAGTTAACTTTACCCGGCCGTCCCTCACACTTTTGTAGATTAGTTTGGTGATAACAATACAAGAAATCTCCCACAACCCTCGTAAACTCAGGCGTCATTTCTGGAAAAGGAAACAAGAAAACACTTAAAAAAAAACTAGGTGGCCGAAAATCTCATCTTCTCTGCCGGGTATTTCACCGGAGCTAGTCAGGCCCAGCCCTGGCCCAAGGCGAGTGAGGCGGCCGCCTTGGGCCCCCGATTTTTTTTGTCAATTATAGGGCCCCCAAATTTTACTTTTACTCTATATATATTTAATTATGTGCTCTTTTACAGAGAATAGTTTTGGTCTAGTGCTGAAGGAGTAATTGTGCTTTTGCTGGGTTTCTATCTACGTGTGTTCGAGTCTCCTGAGCAAGGATCCAGTCCACCTATTTTCTTTTTCTAAAACAACCTCTTCTCTCTCTCACTCTTTCCTTATTTTCTTTCTCAAAGACAACCTTTTCTCTCTCTCTTTCCTTATTTTCTCTCTTAAACAACTTGTTTTCTCTTTCTCTCTCCTGATTTGGTTTTCTAACTTCGTTTTTCTTGGGCTTTCATTCCATTATTATTGGACTTTCCTCCTATACTTTCAAACTGAATTAGCAAATTTGATTTTTCTTTTTCAAATATATTCTAATAAATTATTTGAAATTATTAATACATTATTTTTATATGAATTATTTGCATTTATCATTTTGGTCAAATGTTTATTTAAAATATTTTACAATTATTGCATTATTTTCCATATATTTTTTACAATTATCTCGACCCAATCTAATACCGAACCCAATTGTTTAAGCCCAAAACTTGATATTTTATTAATAATTTTTTTTTATATATCGTTGTTAGTCTACGATTCAACAACTGTTCAATAACGCTAAAATTTAATAAAAGTCGAAAATAAAGAACTCTAATAGTAATAACGGCGAAAAAGACGAAAATAAATTGAGAGAAATAGATAATCGAAAATAGTACCGCACTGTTGCTCTTTAGGGGAAATTTAATGGCCCCGATAAAATAGCTCGCCTTGGGCCCCAAATTCCCCAGGACCGGCCCTTGAGCTAGTGACTAAACTAAAATAAAGGTGCAACTACACAAATAAAAGAGAACAGAAGAAGAAAGGAGGGAGGAAATACCTGTGAATGATTGAACGGATAGGTGCAATTGACTGAACTTGGTTGGAAAGGAAGAAACACGGCGACCGGAATTCGTCTGGAATACTCTTGCCTTTCTCTCAACAGATTTGGAAGCGTAAAGAGTGAAAAGGAGGAGAAATAGCCTTTATACTCTGATCCGTTTGGCGGTTCGCGGGCCGAAAGTCGGGTCATGGGCCAGCCTTTAATGACGCGCACCTTCCCAAGGCAGAATGTTAAATCTTGGTTCCCAAGCAATGATGAAAAGATATGATGGCGCCCTTTGAAATTCAAATTGCTCCGAAGGAGGCGCTACTTGTCCCCCCCCCCCACGTGATCTACCCCCACAACCTCCTGGTATTCCACCACTCCACCTCCACCCAAGATGTGCCCAACAGTCCAAATGAGCAAGGCGTCGATCTATATGCTTCATACTCCCCCCCCTACTCTAGTAGAAATCAGGAGGCCACTGAAAGGAGCAACCCAAGTACCTTCTCTCGGGTCATAGCCCGTGGAAGCCCGCTAGGGTCCTACGCGAAGGCCCAAGTACCCTCTTGGATAAGCTCGTGTGGAGGCCTTGGCCAACGAGCACGAGCTCGAAGCTCTAACTAATAAGCACGAGCTCAGACCCAGATCCTCTAGGTGCCATGAGAAGTAAGCCGGGAAGGCTGATGCTGGTTCAATGACTCAAGGGTGAGCTCGTTGTCTAACCAGGCACGAGCACGTCTTATAAGAGGAACATCGTGGGCAACGTGGTCCAGACCTTGGTCCTCAGTTTAAGTCAAGGAGAAGAGCCTTCCACCGAGCAGGTTAGTGCTCAGACAATCCTATTTCCATAAGGATTGCAGTCAACACGGGATTCTAATCTTGGCCAAGATTCACTTTCTTAATTCAATTCCAATTCTAATCCCTATTCTTGAGGATTACTCCGTCTATCGCCAATAAATAAGAGATCATAACTGCAAAATCAGGTCTATTCTTTTCTCTATTCTTTTTCCCTTATTATTTTCTTATTCTCTTAATCAAATACTTACTCTCACGCCGGAGAGAATTCGCAGGTGAAGCTGCGCGGCTTGATTATATTGTTTGTTCATATGTTTCAGGCTTAATTGAGGCACATCCAGAGATCCGATCCGTTTATTACGACTATATTGACCCGAATACGATTTTGGTTCGATCAATATATATATATATATATATATATATATATATTTGATATTCCTGTGTATATTTCTTATTTCATTCTGTATCTAGTACCTTGTATAGATTAGGTAAGTCAACTTTCTCCTCGTATTTATATACTCACTAGTTGTAAGCATTTCATTCATGAAATACTCCCTCCGTTCCAAAATGATTGTCCCACTTTTTTTGCATTTATTACGAAGAAACTTTGAACAATAATTTTAGGTTGATTTAATTATACAAATGAAGATCTAAAACTTGCAATTGATAGTATTATTGATGGTGTATCAATAATGAGTTTTAGATTTTCATTTGTATAGTTAAATAAACCTAAAATTATTGTTCAAAGTTCCTTGGTAATAAAAGCAAAAAAAGTGGGACAATCATTTTGGTACGGAGGGAGTATAAAACACATGTTTTGTTTCATGGTACAAGAGCTACAAGTTTTGTGACCATAACACTTTACCCACTTCTCTCCTTTTGATTAATGGCAGCAACAGGAGATGAGAGGCATCGATCAGAAACAATGTCATCGACACCAAACCTCCTTATTACCTACACCCTTCAGATCACCTAGGGTTGATCTTTGTTACCCAACCAATGAATGAAGACGGAAATAACATCTTCACTTGGTGAAGCAATTTTCTCAATGCTCTAGAGTCGAAGAATAAGGCCAGATTCATTGATGATTCGATTGAGACTGGTGATTAATCACAATCACCATACCATCAGTATGGATTCTATGCAACACAGCGGTGAAGTCGTGGCTGATGAACGTACTCAGCAAGAAGTTGTAGGCTGGAACGACAGATGGGCAAGACTCTAGAAATTTGGGCCGATTTTGAAGAGAGATTCACTCAAGGAATCGTTGTTAGAGTCTATGAATTAAAGAGGTCATTAGTACTCTTACTACAGCAAGAAAGGACATCCATACCAACCTATTACGGAGCAGGCACTGCCTAATATTTCTAGTAATCAAATTCATCAATTATTAGGTGGACAATCTGTGACACCAACAATGTCATTAGCAAATGCAATAACAGATAATCATTCTGGTAAGGGAGATAGTTGGATATATAATAGATACTGTAGCATGTAAACTTGATTACATGACTAATGTTCACCATAATCCAGTCATTGCACCAGTACAAATTCCTAATGGGGAGAATGTTCTTGTTCACGCCTTAGGACGTGGGAAAAACTTATGTCTTGAAAAGGTTTTGGGAGTTTCTGATTTCCATATTTAATCTACTTTCAGTCAGCAAAATTACTTGAGATCTTAATTCTACTTTGACATTTGGATCGTATTTTTGTGTTCCTCAAGGAAGCTGATTGGAGTAGGTAGAGTGCGCAATGGTTTGTATCACTTGGAACCACAGATGCGGGCAATGCGCTTTTGGCAAATAGACGAAGCGAGGTAGATTTTGTTGGAAATGGGTAACGAAAGTTAAGTTTGACTTGTCGTTGACCTAACTTTCTAACGGAAGTTCGTTAACTTCCAACGGAGTTCGTTATTTGTTAACGAAGTAAGTTACAAAATGTATTCTACATTCAGGGTAGATAATGAAACTCATTTATTGTCTCAAAACCATTTCCGGGTGAATGAGAAATTAATGACAAAGATTTGTAACTTAACGAGAGTTGTTTAAAGGGTTTTTTTGATGTGGTTTGATGTGCTCGGCCGAGCAGAGTCCTTGACTCGGCGGAGCAGAGCATAGCAAATTGGCCAAGTCTCTGGACAATCTTGCCCGGCCGAGGCATATGCCTTGCTCGGCCGAGCAGTATGATTGACACGGCCGAGCGAGTCCCTTGACTCGGCCGTGTAGCTTGACAAAAGTTTCTAGACATATATGCTCGGCCGAGCGAGTCCCTTGACTCGGCCGAGCAGTTCCTGAACAGGTGCCAATTCAAAAGAAAAGTTGTGCCTTTTCTAGGGAAAAGACACAAACCCCTTAACTCTCCTTATATACTTCCCCTCCGAATTTCAATTCATACATACAGTCATTTGAGCCTCTCTACCTACATTTGAGATAGATTAACATAGCCTAATCATTTCATATTGTTGCATCAAATTCCTTCAAGTCCTAAAGTTCCAAAACAGTCAATTGTTCGTTAGATTTGTTAATTTGGAGTGCTCCTATTAACAAATAGAAGTCGTTGCATCTCACGAGAAGTTTGTCATCAACCGTAAGCACCAGTGCGGGACAAATACTTCTTACGGAAATTGTGTTAAACACAAGCCTCGACTACATCAAGTTTGTCTTTTCAATTTCCGTTATCTTTTCCATTATCTTTCTCTTCTTCTTCGTTATTTCCTTAAGAAGCCTAACTTAAAATCCCTACAATCGTAAGAATTATTTGACGTTTCTTAAGGCATTCCTACAATGGCAAGTGAGAAAGACACCTCCGAATCATCCGGGCTTACTCCCCCTCAAGGTGATGCAACGCTCAAGAATATTGCACCCGCTTCAACATCATCTCACTTGGTTCATGGTGAGAAACCCCCAAAGTTTACCGGGGTGGATTTCAAGAGATGGCAACGATTCTTGAAAGAAGATCCGATTGTTCAAAATGGTGATCCCGACCCTCAAAGGCTTTTGGCCAAAGAGGCTTGGGACCATGGTAATTTTTTGTGTAAAAATTACATTTTGAATGGACTCGATGATGCACTATATAATGTGTACAGTACCGTCGAGTTAGCCAAGGCTTTATGGAGTACCTTGGAAAGGAAGTACAAGATTGAAGATGCCGGGTCAAAGAAGTTTGTCGTTGGCAAATATCTTGACTTCAAAATGGTGGATTCTAAGTTGGTAACAACTCAAGTTGATGAGTTCCAACTTATATTGCATGGTCTTGGTGCCGAAGGAATGATAATGAATGATCCATTCAAAGTGGCATCAATCATAGAGAAGTTGCCGCCTTCATGGAAGTAATTCAAAAATTATCTCAAGCATAAGCGCAAAGATATGACTTTGGAGGACTTGGTTGTTCGTCTTCAAATTGAAGAAAATAATCGAGACAATGAAGCCAAGGCTACCAAAGGCAAGATGGAGGCAAAGGTCAATCTCGCCGAGGCAAGCACTAGCGGCACCAAAAGGAAGCATTCCGGGAATGCTAAGAGAGGGAAGAACAAAGGCTCCACAACCAAGAAGTTCAAAGGAGCATGCTATAATTGTGGCAAGCCGGGCCATATAGCAAAGGATTGTCGCCACCCAAAGAAGGAGGCGAACAATGTAGATTACATGGATCTTGATTTTGCTGCGGTGATCTTCAAGGCAAACGTGGCAAACTTGGATGACAATCCAAAAGAATGGTGGATAGATACTGGGGCTACCCGCCATATTTGTGCTAATAAGGAGAGTTTCTCTTCTTATACTCCCATTTTCGGAAGGAAATTGTACATGGGAAATTCTGCAACTTCCGATGTTCAAGGCGTTGGAAATGTTGTATTGAAGATGACCTCCGGCAAAGAAGTGACTTTGCTTGATGTGCTGCATGTTCCGGACATCCGCAATAATCTAGTTTCCGGTGCTTTGTTGAGTAAAGCCGGTTTTAGATTAGTTTTTGAATCCGACAAGTTTGTATTAACCAAGAATGGTTTATTCCTTGGAAAGGGTTACCTCGAGAAGGGACTTTTCAAGATGAATGTAATGAATGTTATCCTCCAAGGTGCGAAGAATAAAAAATATTGTTTCTTATGTTTACTTGTCGGAAAGTCCTAGTTTATGGCATGATAGATTAGGTCATGTAAACTTCGACACTATTAAGAAATTAGTCAAACAAGATTTAATCCAAATGACTAAATCTGATTCAACTAATAAGTGCGAAGTTTGCGTTGAGGCAAAAATGACGAAGTCGCCATTTAATGCCATACAAAGAAACACAACTCCTCTCGAGTTAATTCACACCGACATATGTGATTTAAAACTTGTGCAAACTCGAGGAGTTAAAAAGTACTTCATTACATACATAGACGATTGCACTAAGTATTGTTATGTTTATCTCTTAAGAAGTAAAGATGAAGCTTTAGGGGCTTTCGAGACTTATAAGAAAGAAGTTGAGAATCAACTTAACTTAAAGATTAAGAAAATTAGAAGTGATAGAGGAGGAGAATATGAGGCTCCGTTTGAAGGACTATGTTGGGAATCCGACATAATTCATCAAACGACGGCTCCATATACCCCTCAGTCTAACGGAGTTGCTGAACGCAAAAATCGTACTCTCAAAGAGATGATGAACGCATTTTTGATAAATTTAGGCTTACCCGATAACTTGTGGGGGGAAGCTATACTCACTTCTAACTATATTCTTAATAAGATACCCAAGAAAGGTATTGATAAAATACCCTATGAATTATGGCATAATCGTAGGCTGTGTTATAAATACCTTAAAGTGTGGGGTTGTCTAGCTAAGGTTGAAGTACCTAAGCCAAAGCAAATAAAGATCGGTCCCAAGACGGTTGACTACATCTTTATTGGATATGCCAATAACAGTAGTGCCTATCGATTCATAGTGCACAAGTCAGAAATTCCTGATATGAATGCAGGAATGACAATAGAATCAAGGAATGCAGTATTCTTTGAAAATATCTTTCCTGCCAAGGATAGGAAAGAAGGTAATTCTCAAAAGAGAACATATGAATCTACAAACGGTCCATCTCAAGTAGAAGATGAAGGACCTAGACGTAGTAAAAGGGCAAGAGTGGAAAAGTCTTTTGGTCCTGATTTTCTCTCATTTATGTTGGAAAACGAACCAGCTACTGTTAAAGAAGAATTATCTGGACCGGACAGTACGTTCTGGAAAGAGGCTATTAACAGTGAGATAGAATCCATAATGCTTAATAATACTTGGGAGTTGGTTGATCTTCCTCCAGGATGCAAACCGTTAGGTTGCAAATGGATCCTTAAAAGGAAGTATAAGGCAGATGGATCTATCGATAAGTACAAAGCGCGGCTAGTAGCCAAAGGATTTAGACAAAAGGAGGGATATGACTTCTTCGATACATATTCTCCTGTCACAAGGATCACATCTATACGTGTTCTTATAGCTATTGCAGCCGTGCATAATCTTGAGATACACCAGATGGATGTGAAGACAGCTTTCTTGAATGGAGAGTTAGAGGAAGAGATTTACATGGAACAACCCGAAGGGTTTGTTGTTCCAGGTAAAGAGCAAAAGGTGTGTAAACTTGTAAAGTCGTTGTACGGACTAAAACATGCACCCAAGCAATGGCATGAAAAGTTTGACCGAACTATGTTGTCAAATGGATTCAAGATTAATGAATGTGACAAATGTGTCTACATTAAAAGAACATCTGAATCATTTGTAATAGTCTGTCTTTACATGGATGACATGTTGATAATGGGAAGTAATCATGAATTGATCATGAATACCAAAGGCTTATTAAGGAAGCACTTTGGCATGAAAGATATGGGATTAGCCGATGTCATATTAGGAATAAAGATTTCTAGAAAATTAGAAGGAATAGTCCTGTCACAATCCCATTATCTGGAAAATGTACTTCGAAAATTCAATGTCATTAACAGCCCTCCGGCTAAGACACCGGAGACTTAACTCTACACTTAGAAAAGAACAGAGGGGAACCAGTTTCTCAGTTGGAGTATGCAAGAATAATCGGCAGTCTGATGTACTTAACGAATTGTACACGTCCAGACATTGCATATTCAGTGAGCAAACTAAGCAGGTTCACGAGTAATCCCAGTACAGATCATTGGAAAGCACTAATGAGAGTATTGAGATATTTAAAGTATACTATGAATCATGGGATACTTTATAAGAGATATCCAGCAGTATTAGAAGGATACTGTGATGCAAACTGGATATCGGACACAAAAGACTCAAAATCCACGAGTGGATATGTTTTCACAATAGGTGGAGGAGCAGTGTCATGGAAATCCTCCAAACAAACATGTATAGCCAGATCCACATTGGAATCTGAGTTTATAGCTTTAGATAAAGCTGGAGAAGAAGCAGAATGGCTTAAGAACTTCCTGGAGGATATTCCTTGTTGGAGTAAACCTGTGCCTGCTGTTATGATACATTGTGATAGTCAATCAGCAATAGGAAGGGCACAGAGCAGTATGTACAATGGTAAGTCTAGACATATCCGTCGTAGACATAATACCATTAGACAGTTGATCAAGAATGGGGTTATCACAATTGACTATGTGAAGTCAAATGATAACATAGCGGATCCGTTTACAAAAGGTATAAATAGAGATCAAGTGTATAAACTATTAAGGGGAATGGGCTTAAAATCCACAATAAAAGAACTCATAGTGGATACTCAACCTTGAGAATTGGAGATCCCATGCCCTTGGTTCAATGAGACAACCAAGCTATAAGTTCTAGTAGAATCACTTGGAAACAACAACTCGCTTGAATGACCTGGAGATGTTGAATACTCATTCCCAGAACATCCAAGTATAAGCACCTACAGCAGTGGTGAGGATAAGTTGAGAAAACTTTTAATGATTCCTATACATATGGGTGGAGTAGTGCAGGATACTCCTTACAGTATGAAATCACCAATATAAGTGAGAAGTAACTTGCCCGCTTCTTAAATGAACGCTTATGAATGAGATAAGGTCCAGGGCCGAAATTGACAAAACGTGAGAACAATAACTGTTAGAGATATTATTATGTGAGTATTATTGTCTTGATATACATCATACAGTCACTGGTTCAAAGCGACTCGCTACCAAATGGCTAGTATATCCGATAATATTTCACTAGGGAAGATTCAAAGCCATAAGCTATCTATCCCGATGTAATAATAGTTCGCCGGAACTTTTGGACGAAATTGCATACATGCATTAATTGTCATTCATGTGGGGGATTGTTGGAAATGGGTAACGAAAGTTAAGTTTGACTTGTCGTTGACCTAACTTTCTAACGGAAGTTCGTTAACTTCCAACGGAGTTAGTTATTTGTTAACGAAGTAAGTTACAAAATGTATTCTACATTTAGGGTAGATAATGAAACTCATTTATTGTCTCAAAACCATTTCTGGGTGAATGAGAAATTAATGACAAAGATTTGTAACTTAACGAGAGTTGTTTAAAGGGTTTTTTGATGTGGTTTGATGTTCTCGGCCGAGCAGAGTCCTTGACTCGGCCGAGCAGAGCATAGCAAATTGGCCAAGTCTCTGGACAATCTTGCTCGGCCGAGGCATATGCCTTGCTCGGCCGAGCAGTATGATTGACACGGCCGAGCGAGTCCCTTGACTCGGCCGTGCAACTTGACAAAAGTTTCTGGACATATATGCTCGGCCAAGCGAGTCCCTTGACTCGGCCGAGCAGTTCCTAAACAGGTGCCAATTCAAAAGAAAAGTTGTGCCTTTTCAAGGGAAAAGACACAAACCCCTTAACTCTCCTTATATACTTCCCCTCCGAATTTCAATTCATACATACAGTCATTTGAGCCTCTCTACCTACATTTGAGATAGATTAACATAGCCTAATAATTTCATATTGTTGTATCAAATTCCTTCAAGTCCTAAAGTTCCAAAACAGTCAATTGTTCGTTAGATTTGTTAATTTGGAGTGCTCCTATTAACAAATAGAAGTCGTTGCATCTCACGAGAAGTTTGTCATCAACCGTAAGCACCAGTGCGGGACAAATACTTCTTATGGAAATTGTGTTAAACACAAGCCTCGACTACATCAAGTTTGTCTTTTCAATTTCCATTATCTTTTCCATTATCTTTCTCTTCTTCTTCGTTATTTCCTTAAGAAGCCTAACTTAAAATCCCAACAGATTTATGGCATGTCGTCTGAGGCATTTACCTATATACAAGATTCAATTTGTTCCAAGTTTGTCTTTTTGCTTAAAACATTTTTGTGATACATGTTGTAGGGTGAAACAAACAAGATTGCCTTTTCCGGTTCATTTGAATAAATCAAAATGTGTTTTCGATTTAGTCCATTGTGACATTTGGGGTCCTTATCACACTCCGGAGCACATGAAGCAAAAATTGGAAACGCGAAAAAATTGTTTTTATTTTTTAAATGGTTGGAGACGCAGTTTAATTCCTAAATCAACTTTTTTTTTTTTTGACAGAAAATAGGTTGGAATTCAATCATTCATGTTAGGATCGCTTCTTGTGATGAGTTGAATTAACATCAATCTACAAATCTTCCAAGTGCTCGCATTCGACATGTTTCTAACACCTATCAGGCTATCAATATGTTTTGCCACCTACACTGCAACCGACATCTTCTGATGCGCACTCACCCACACCTTCGGCCTACTCGACGGTATAATCCTATCTCTAACAATATTTCCTATTCCAAATTTTCTTTATCCCATTGAGCTTTCTTAGCGGCCATTTCTACCACAGATGAGTGTTGGTATATTGACGAGATTTGTCAATATCCTTTCCATATTAATATATGTAAATTAGTTAGGCTAATATTCTCTTAACATAATTATAGGGATTTGATAGAATTTGGTAGAGATATACTTCTTGATGGGCAAGGCTCTCACTTTGTATATATTGGATGTACACGACACTTTGTAAGGCAAGGAAAATAAGTTGTTCAATTTCTCCTTCACATATTCTTGGTATCAACTTGGTATCAGAGCATGACTGATCCAACCATGACAAACACAAATATTAGTGGTGACAAGAAAGCTATGGATGAGAAGCACTCACCCTATTTCCTGTCGACAAGTGACAACCCGGGGCAAATTATCACCCACATTCAACTTAAGGGTGATAATTATTAAGAATGGGCTCGTGTTTTCAAGGGATCATAGCGGGCCAAGACAAAGCATGTATTCATTGATGGGACGATCGAGATGCCGAAGGAAGAGGACGAGATCGACCAATGGATGACTGTCAACTCAATGGTGGTTTCATGGATCTTCAATACCATTGAACCATCATTGAGATCCACCGTGACATATACGGAGGAGGCAAAGACTTTGTGGGATGATTTGAGGGAGAGATTTTTTGTGGGAAATGGACCACGGACACAACAAATCATGGCGGATATAGCCAATTATAGGCAAGAGAAGGACGAAAGCGTGGCCGTGTATTATGGCCGGATCAAGAAGATGTGGGATGATCTCAATGATTTTGAGACATTGTTTGTCTGTTCGTGTAGTGGATGCAGATGCAATCTCGAAGCCACGCTGACCAAACGACGTGAGAATGAACGAGTACATCAGTTTGTTATGGGACTAGAAACACCAAAGTTTGAAAACGTAAAGTCTTCCATCCTGAATGCATATTCCATGGTTGTAAGGGAAGAAAGAGAACGCAACAGTGTGCATGCTGATTATCCTGCACCTGTTAGTTTTGCTGCTCAGACAGTTGGAGGAACAGTTGGTCACACAAGTGGTCAGATAACTGTCGACACATATGGTTCAGGGGGGAAAGAAAAGATGGGAACAATGTTGTTTGTTCTAACTGTAAAAGGAAAGGACACATTGTGGAATCGTGCTACAAACTAGTGGGCTACCCAGAATGGTGGGGAGAGAAGCGTATGAGGAACATGAAAGGGAGAAGTGGAGGATAATTCTATTCAACGGGAAAGGATCAAAGAAGGTTCAGCACAAAGGCTAACACAGCACAGTTCGATGATGCAGATCAGGCTCGTGCTTTGGGATTTACAGCAGAGCAGTGGAGTCACTTCCAGAATTATGTGCAGACACAAGTGCAGTAAACTAGCCGCATAACTGACTCTACAACTGACCATCTAAATGGTAAGATGAATAATGACCCTTGGCTTGTCGACAGTGGGGACAATCGACACATGACAGGGAACATCTCTCTGCTTAAACATATTCATGATATTGAGGCTAACCATATAGGTATGCCTAATGGAAAATATGTTGTGGCCACGAAAGAAGGTGACGTTGACATTGGAAAAGGATTGGTTTTGAAAAATGTTCTTTATGCTCCGACTTTTAATTGCAATTTACTATCTGTCTCTCAGCTGCTTAATGATTCAAATGCTTTAGTCCACTTTTCTGACAAACAATGTGTGATACAGGATCGTGTCTCGAAGATGTTGATTGGTGCGGGTGAACTAAATGAGGGGCTGTACTATATGAGAAGATCATCACAAGTTTGTGGTGTCAAGGAATCCGGAAGCTACCAACTGTGGCATCAACGTCTTGGACATCCATCAAGTAAAGTAGTTGGTTTATTGCCTTTTATTAGTCGTAGTAGAATTAATAAGGACGTGTGTGGGGTTTGCTGTCAAGCTAAATAAAGTAGAGACAAGTTTTTATCAAGTGATAATAACTCTATTGAGATTTTTGATTTAATTCATTGTGACATTTGGGGTGACTATCGTAAGCCTGCTATGTGTGGTGCAAATTATTTTTTGACCACTGTGGATGATTGCTCTCGGGCTGTATGGGTTTATCTAATTCATTACAAGAGTGATGTTTCTCAAATTCTGAAAAATTTCTTTGCCATGATTGAAAGACAGTTTAATAAGCATGTTAAGAAGCTTAGGAGTGATAATGGCCAGGAGTTTATGTGTTTAACAAAATATTTTCTAGAAAATGGTATTGAACATCATACTCCTTGTATTCGCACGTCACAACAAAATGGGAAGGTTGAGCGTAAACATCGTCACCTCTTGAATGTGTCTTGTGCCTTGATGTTTCAAGTCAAATTACTTGTAAAGTTTTGGGGTGAGTGTATTTTGGCTGCCGGCTACTTGATAAATCGTACACCCTCGAAGCTGTTACATGGAAAAACTCCTTATGAAATCATTTTTGGGAAACCACCTTCTTACCAAAATATCAAAGTTTTTGGGTCTTTGTGTTACGTGCACTATTCTAGGAGGGACAATGATAAGTTTGCTAGTCGTAGTAGAAAATGTGTTTTCTTGGGATAACCCCATGGAAAAAAGGGATGGCTGGTATATGATCTTGATGAACACAGGATACATGTCTCAAGAGACGTTGTTTTTGTGGAGAAAGAGTTTCCTTTTGCTAGCATGCGAACTGATTCAGAAGAAGCATACACGGATTCAGATATATTCCTTTGTCCAACAACTGATATGGACATTTGTGAGGAAGACAATATTGGTGTGACTACAAGGGTGCCTAGACAGTTGATAGAACAGTTGACCGAACAAGTGGCTGAATAACAGGCTGATCAACTGGCAGACAGTGATATGACTGGCGTTGTATCTGAACAATTGACCGAACAAGTGGTTGCACAACCAGTTGATCAGGTTATTGAAGATGTTGATCAGCCTGTAGATGGTGAGATTTTGAGTCGAGGATAGCGTGTTAGGGTGCCTTCTGCAAAGTATTCATCGACATAATATGTGTTAAATGCTAAAGTCAGCCCCCTATCACGTTCACCTTCCCAACAAAAATCTTCAGGTACTCGTTATCCTTTGTCACATTTTGTTAATTGCACTAAATTTTCTGTGGCACATAGATATTTTCTGGCAGCTATTGATTCATGTATTAAGCCGAGAAATTTTTGAGAAGCTGTTAAACCTTCCCAATGGTGTGAGGCCATGAACAAAGAGCTTGATGCTCTTGACCAAAATGGCACATGGGAACTAGTTGACATGCCCATTGACAAGAAAGTAATTGGCAACAAATGGGTATATAAGATAAAGTACAATGCGGATGGGTCCATTGAACGTTACAAAGCCCATTTGGTGATCTTAGGGAATCATCAGGTTGAAGGAGTTGATTATAAAGAAACCTTTGCTCCAACAATCAAGATGGTAACTGTTCGAATATTTCTCTCAGTTGCTACAGTTCGTGGTTGGGAACTACATCAAATGGACGTTCATAATGCTTTCCTCCATGAAGATCTCAATGAGGATGTTTATACCTTTGGGCCATCCGTCTTCTTCTTTTGGTAAAGTTTGCAAACTCAAAATCGCTCTATGGTCTCCGTCAAGCACCTCGGTGTTGGTTTGCAAAACTTTCCATGGCTTTGAAGAGGTATGGGTTTATTCAGTCATGTTCAGACTATTCTCTTTTCTCATTTAAGACTTCCGCTGTTGAGATACATGTCCTTCTTTATGTTGATGATTTGGTCATTGGTGGTAATGATCTTAGTGCCATTTGCCGCTTCAAAGAGTATCTTAGTAAATGCTTTCACATGAAAGATCTTGGCCGCCTTAAATATTTTTTGGGTCTTGAAGTAGCTAAGCATCCAGATGGTATTTTCTCTCTCAGCATAAGTATACGCTTAATATTCTTTCTAAAACTGGATTTCTTGGAGCTCATCCGACTAATACTCCTATGGAGCAAAACCATCGGTTAGCTCTCACTGAAGATGATGATTTACGTGATCCTGAGGCTTATCGGCATCTTGTAGGATGCCTTATATATCTCACCATCACACGTCTGGAACTTTCATATAGTGTGCACATTCTAGCACAGTTTATGACCAGCCCTAAGATAGCTCATTGTCATGCTGCTTTACGTGTTGTACGATATCTTAAAGCCCATCCCGGCCAAGGCATTCTTCTACGTACAACCTCTAATCTACAACTTCGTGCTTATTGCGACTCAGATTGGGCTAGTTGCCCGCTTACTCGTCGCTCCCTCACTGCCTATTTTGTGTTCCTCGGTGATTTTCCCATATCTTGGAAGACCAAGAAGCAGACTACCATTTCTCATTCGTTGGCTGAAGCCGAATATCGATCTATGGCTAATGCTACATGTGAGCTCAAATGGCTTCGTAGTCTGCTTGGTTCCATTGGAATTCTTTATAAGACTCCTATGACTCTTCTATGTGATATTCAGTCAGCTTTACATATGGCTCAAAATCCTGATCATCATGAACGTACAAAGCATATTGATGTTGACTGCCACCTTGTGCGTGATGCTGTTCAAACATGTGTCATCACAACTCGCAAAGTTCACACTTCCACTCAACTGGCTGATGTTCTCACGAAAGCTTTGAATGGTCGTCAATTTCAGATTTTACTCGGCAAGTTGGGTGTGTGTGATCTACACTCTCCAACTTGAGGGGGTGTTGGGATATTGATGAGATTTGTCAATATCCTTTCCATATTAATATATGTAAATTAGTTAGGCTAATATTCTCTTAACATAATTATAGGGATTTGATAGAATTTGGTAGAGATAGACTTCTTAGTGGGCAAGGCTCTCACTTTGTATATATTGGATGTACACGGCACTTTGTAAGGCAAGGAAAATAAGTTGTTCAATTTCTCCTTCACACATTCTTGGTTTCAACTATGAGCCCACATCCATTTCACAGGCAATTCACCATCAACATCAGAAAGATGCAATGTCTCGAGAAATTGCAGCCTTGGAAGAAAATAACACTTGGAAACTTGTTCCGCTTCCCCCCGAAAAGCGTACTATAGACTCCAAGTGGTTCTATAAGGTGAAGTTGAATCCCGATGTTACTATGGAAATATATGAAGCTCAATTGGTTGCAAAGGGATATACTCAAATTGAAGGTGTGGACTTTCACGAAACATTTGCTCTGGTGGCAAAGTTAGTTACTGTTCATTGCATTCTAGCTGTGGCATCTGTTCAAAAGTTGCCCCTTCACGAACTCTGTGAACAATGCTTTCTTGCATGGTGACCCGATGGAGAGGTTTAAATGAAGATTCCACATATTTGCTAAATAAGGGGAGAAACGTGTTTGTCTTTTACAAAAATCACTCCATGGACTCTGTCTTGTAATTGGTATAAAAAATCACGAAGTCTTTGCAAGATGTGGGATTTTCACAGTCGTCATCTAATCACCCTCTGTTCACATTGAAGCAAAATGATTGATTTAATCACAATTTGAAAGTTTAGTGTAGCTAAGAAATTAATATTCAACATAACAGAAAGCGGATTTATGTACAAATATGAGTCACAACTGTCCACACGACTAAAATATGCAGCGGAATAAAAACAATAACACAAAGATTTTAAATGTTTACTGGTTCAATTCCAGCAAACAAGGCTAAAAAGGTTTTCACTATTTAAGATCCGAGTTACAGATTTAAACAATGATAAGTGAAACAAAAAGATAAAAATACTAAAGCAAGTTATAACCAACTTTTAAACAATGAACAATATTCCTTATTCAAGGTGTTGGGTATGCATACTTTAACCCTCTTTGCCTTAGCTTTAATTTGATTGATATCATAAACTCACCTCTATTTTCTAGACTTTAGGCCCATATGTAATGAAGCTTAGACTTCAATTTTTTAGTATTAGTCCATTTTATAGAATAGGTTTATTTTGGCTTGAAGACTGGCACAAGACTCATTGGACATGAGGTTTCAATTCAAAAGTTTCAAACCGCACGTATGAAACCGCACCAGCAAACCGTTGTGTGGAATTCTTACATTGAAACCGCACTTTGAAGTTCAAAGTGAAACCTCGTTTGGTGAAACCGCACTTCCTAAACCACATCTTTACCAAACCGCATCCAATGATTGAAGACTTGAAGTTGAACCACTTATGACTGTTGGAATCCACGTCAGCAATATTTGAAAGTCAACCACAAAATCTTGTCATGTGACTAAGTATCAGACAGGATCTGCAAGGATCCTGAAAAGGTGACAGATGTCCTTCATTCCTTAATTACAGCTGAGGTCTGATCAACCTTATCTGCAACTTCTGAACAAAGGGACAATAGTGGATTTGTGGACCAATCAAAATGCACCAGTATAGTACTTGTTACAGCTGTTCCCAACGGCTATTTTCTTGGTGCTTAGGTATAAATACCCCAATCTTCAACATTTGAAGATGGCTTGAGAAATTGATTATTCAGTGAGTTCATAAGAAGATTGAAGCTTTTCCCAGTATTTTACAACACTTTGAATCTTCATCTTCTTCCTTCAAGAAAAATCTCCAGCCCAGAAATCAAGCCTTTATTACCCAAGATTTCTTGAGCTCTATATCATACAGATTCAAAGAGCCTTGATTCTTGTTTATCACACACACACACCTCACTTGATTAATCACATAGATTAATTCATTTGAGATACACTGGTTATAGTCTATGATTTGATCTTCGTAGAATAGATTTTAGATCTGAGTATTGATTCTTGTACTTTATAATCTTTCTCATACTCTAATATAAAATCTAGCATTAGAAAATTCAATACTAACCATCTTGGTAGTGGATGTAGATCATTTACGATTGAACCACTCTAACTATTGTGTTCTTACATTTCTGCATTTTACTTACTGTTTATTACTGATTATTTTGTCCTTATCTGTTTGATCTTAATGTAGGTTATCCATTGTTGTGAATTGTGTTTCTGGTTAATCAAATTCTAACCTCACTTTACTGTTTTGTAAAACCGCACATAAAACCGCACACAAAACTGCACCTCTAAATTGCACTTATAAACTTTGAAATTCCGCTGTGCATTTTGCAATTCTACTTATCGTTTTAATACACTGCCAGCGGTTTTGTAAGAAAGAGATTTTGTTTTCAAAAAGAGGGCGAAAAATTTATAACAGCTATTCACCCCTCCCCCTCTAGCTGTTTTTCACCCTTGTTGCCACCTTTGGGACCAACAAGTGGTATCAGAGTAAAACACATTTATAAAACTTTTGTTTTTCAAGCTTAACAGCTTGTGTGCCGATTCACTATGGCAAACTCAAAAACCATGACAACGGTTAACTATTCACACATTCCTATTTTGGATGAAGGTCACATCGACATCTGGAAGGTCCGAATGTTAATCCATTTGGAAACCATTGATGAAATGCTGGTGGAATGCGTGACGAATGGCCCCTTTGTTCCCATGAAGGCCAACACCAATCCAACCACCAGTGCTGAAACTCCAGAAGTCAAAAAGCTTAAAGCTGAGTGGACTGATGAGGAAAAACGATTAGTTTCTTTGGACATCAAAGCAAGATTCATCATTTCTGGAACCTTGCCCTTTTCAACTCTTCAAAAGGTCTTGTATAGCAAAACCGCAAAGCAGATGTGGGATGCCATTGAGAGCTACCTTGAAGGAGATGATCTTTGCAAGGAGAATAAGAGATACGCTATTGAAAGATCCTACAACAAATTCAACAGAAAATCAAACGAAACCTTGCGCCAAACTTATGATCGCTATGTTGAGGTAGTTAATGCTTGTAGATCTCTTGGCAAAATTTTTGCCGATAAAGAAGTAAATATGACTTTTCTAGCTGCTTTGGGTTCGAGATGGGTCAATAAAGCCACATCTCTTGAAGATTCTAAAGATTTAAATACTTGGACGTTAAGTAACTTGTATGCAAATCTTAAAGTTCATGAGCTTAAATTAGACCATATTGAAGAAGTTGAAGGAAAAGGAAAATCACTTTCCATGTCCGTAGTGGAACATGAAGAGAAACCATCTACATCAAAGCAAACCTCAGATCCTTCCATCTCAACCTCATCACTCATCAAAATGGATGATGATGATTTTGCCATGTTTGTAAAAAGATTTCAAAAATTTCGAAGCCATTTTATAAATCTTTTTCAAAAGGCAAACCTCCAACAACTTTTTCCAAGGCTGCTGATACAAAGAAGAAGAGTGATCTAGTTTGCTATAATTGTAGAAAACCTGGTCACTTTGCATCCGAGTGTCTACAACCTAGATTTGAATACATGAAAAAGAAAACCTCTCCTGCGAAATTTTCTCGTCGCAAGGGAATGGTTGCTGAAGAGGAAGAGAACTCAAAAGAGTTAGCAACTTGGATTGAAACAGACTCTGATGAAGGAAGTGATGATGAAACTGAAAAGGTTAATCTCTGCCTTGTTGAAGACGCTTCTGATGATTCAGATACTGAGTCAGTCGAGTCGCTTGAGATGGATGAAGAAGAGGTTACTCCAATGAAATCCAAAACTAGAGAGGATGATGAAGTGAAACTTACTCCTAGTGTTAAAATTGGGAATAGTTCTTACTCACGTCCCATCTTTCCTTCCAAAAATGCAACACCTTCAAAAATAATTCCAACTAAGAAAATTTTGAAAAAGGTGGTGGAAGAGGTTTCTCCCATGGAACATGAAAGGATGTTCAAAGAAGCTGAAATGATGATCCTTAAATTTCAAAATGTTAAGAAAGCTCTGTCTTTAGCAAATGATGAAATTACATAGCTCAAGACGGAGAAAACTGTGCTTAGGTCTGAAATTTCAAATCTTAAAGACCAAGTAAAAAGTATGTCTCCTCTTACCGATAAAAACCTCATTCTAGAAACTAAGGTATCCGCACTTCAACTTAGGAACGATGACTTGGTTGCTCAAAACAATGACCTCCAGAAGGTAATTGATGAGTGGACCAAATCACGTGTCCCCTTGGATCAAATTTTAGAATCCCAAATGGTGAGTGGTGATAAATAAGGCTTGGGATTTCAAACATGTGAAAAGTTGAAGTGTGCATCCTGTTGTGAAAAGGATGAGGAATTTTCTAAACAAACTCAAGAAATTCCTACGGAAAAGCATTCCATTTCAAAGGGTAAAGGACAGGAACCAAAGGCTAAACTTAACTTCCATTATGTCTACCCTTAGAAACAATTTGGAAAAAATTCTCAAATGAAAAGAAAAGAATCTGAGGTTGAAACCGTATATGAGGTTCAAATAGCGGCTGACCGCACATCTACTTCAACCACACACTCTGGAGTAGGTTGTGCAGCCAACCGCTTGGTTGACCGCCCTTCTTCTTCGACCGCACCTCCTGCTTTTAAAGGCAAGGGGAGCGTTCCTAAAAAAACTGCGGTCAAACCAAACATGACCACCTTTGTGAAGGCAAAAACCTCAGTTCCCAAAATGAATGCTAATCCTAAAAATAGTAAAGAGTTTGTAAAACCTCATGTTGCTCAAAGCTTTCATCATTGTTCTGTGTGTGATGGTTTATGTCACAAAGCTACAAAATGCCTTTTGAGGTTCACACCCAATGTCAGAAAGAATAATCCTCCTTCTGTCAAACAGGTGTGGGTCATCTAAAGATGCTAACCTCAGGACCCAAAAAAATAAAGGGGACCTCGTTTGTTTATCTTTCAGGCCCTCTGCTTAATGGCTGGTCACTCCAAGGAAAATGAATGGTATCTTGACAGTGGCTGTTCAAGACATATGACTGGAGATAGATTCTTACTTGAAGATATCATTGAAGCCATCGGTCTGTCTGTAACCTTTAGTGACAATAACAAAGACAAGACCATTGGGTATGGTATCATAAGGGGAGGAAACCTTGGATTTGATCCCCCCCAGAAGTTAGAGGGAAGGCTTTTTCTCCCTAGGATTTCCTAGGCGCTTCTGTGTGTGTGTGTGTGTGTGTGTGAGTGTGTGTGTGTATGTGTAAGTAGTGAAAAAAAAAATAAGGGGAGGAAATCTAACCATTGAGAATGTTTCTCTTGTTGAAGGACTCAAGCACAACCTCCTTTCAATTTCTCAATTTTGTGACAAAGGAATGCATTGCAACTTCACTTCCTCAAATTGCTTCATCAAAGATAGCATTTCCAGAGTCACACTACTCACAGGGATTCGTAAGAGTAATATTTACATTATTGATTTAAATTCTGCATGTAGTATTACTAATCTCTGTTTTGTAGCTAAAAATGTGAGCGAAAATAGTTGGCTATGGCACAAGCGGTTGAGCCACTTGAACTTCAAGTATCTTGCAAAGATTGGAAGGGAAAACCTCGTTCGTAGTTTACCCAAAGTGGCTGACCACCATCCAGAGAAATGCAGTGCATGTCAATTTGGTAAACAAATCGCGTCGTCTTTCACCAGCAAGACCGCGCCCTCAACTTCAAGATGTTTATAACTGCTCCACATTGATTTGTTTGGACACGTCACTACTGCCAGCATTGGAGGAAATAGATACTCTCTCCGTCCCAATAAAAGCTTCACCAATTACCCAAAAGGGCATCCCGTTAGAAGCTTCACCTTTCCTTTTTTGGCAAAGAATCTTTACTATTCCACCCACTCATTCTCTCTCCTATTTCACTATTACACTCACAACATTTTTCAAATTTACTATTTCCTCCACTCATTCTCTCTCCTATTTTACTATTACACTCACAACATTTCTGAAGCCAATGATTTCTGAAGAAAGAAAGAACAGGACGTGATTGAGGCCGGAAAGACAATGATTTCTGAAGCCAATCTTCCTCAGTATTTTTGGGCTAAAGCAATCAACACATCATGCTTCACTCAGAACCGATCCTTCATCAACAAAACCTACAACAAAACTCCATATGAACTTTGGAGAGGAAGAACCCCCAACATTGATTTCTTCAAAATCTTTGGCTGCAAATGTTTTATCCTCTACAATGGAAGAGAAAACAGAGGTAAATTTGGAGCTAAGGATGATGAAGGTATTTTTGTTGGGTATGCTAAACATTCTAAAGCTTTTCGTGTTTTTAATAAATCTAGTTTAAAGATAGTAGAATCTGTCCATGTCACTTTTGATGAACATTCTCTCCTTGAGCCACATTTGGCTCCAAATGTTGCTGATGATTTTGTTGAGACTAATGAAACAGGTGAATCTTCTAAAACCGCACTTGAACCTCAAGAACCGCAAAATCCATCAACTCAAGGAAATCCATCAACCTCAACTGAATTTCCCTCAAACAATTTTCAAACCGCACCTGAAGTTCCTACTCAGATGCAACCTCAAGGGAAGATTTTGATGAGAATTCACCCATTCAACTTGTTGAACCTCTTCATCAACTTACATTCCATGACTTCACTGAAGGATCTAACGATGTTCCATTAGAAGATCTTCAGCAAACCTCAGTTCAACTAGATTTACCCCCCGAGGTTCGTGAAGTCAGCAGTCACCCTCTCACAAATGTGATTGGTGATTTATTTTCTGGAGTTCAAACAAGGAGATCAAACTATGACGAGCATACTTCTTTGCTATCTCAAATTGAATCCAAGAAAGTTGATGAAGCACTCCAAGATTCCAGTTGGGTCGTTGCTATGTAAAAAGAACTCAACCAATTTGAAAGATGTAAGATTTGGACATTAGTGCCTAGACCTCATGATCAAGGAGTGATAGGAACAAAGTGGGTGTTTATAAACAAGATGGATGAGAATGGAAGCATCACCAGAAACAAAGCAAGGTTGGTTGCATATGATATAGACAAGAAGAAGGAATAGATTATGACGAAACTTTTGCTCCAGTTATAAGACTAGAAGCAATCAAAATTTTCTTGGCCTATGCATCTTACAAGCATTTCAAGCTATATCAAATGGACGTTAAGAGTGTTTTCCTCAACGGTGAACTTCAAGAAAACATGTACGTTGCTCAGCCTCCTGGATTTGAAGACTCCAAATTTCCAAATCATGTCTACAAACTCCAAAAGGCTTTTTATGGACTCAAACAAGCTCCAAGGGCGTGGTATGAGAATCTATCTAAATTTCTACTAGAAAAAAGCTTCAAACGCAGTAAAATCGATACAACTCTATTCATTGCTAAATATAATAATCATTCATTACTTGTTCAAATTTATGTTGATGATATTATTTTTTACTCTACTAATGAATTACTATGCAAGCATTTTGAAAAGCTAATGAAAAGCAAGTTTGAGATGAGCATAATGGGAGAATTGACGTTCTTCTTTGGGCTTCAAATCAAACAATGCGAAGAAGGAATCTTCCTCAACCAAGACAAATACACAAAGGAGTTAATCAAGAAATTTGGATTGGAAAATGCAAAAGCATACGATACCCCCATGACTACCGACAATAAGCTAGATAAATATTTAAAAGGTAAGAAGGTTGATCAAACCTTATATCGAGGTATGGTTGGCTCATTACTTTACTTAACTGCTAGTAGGCCAGATATTATGTTTAGTGTTTGTGTATGTGCTCGTTATTAAGCTGTTCCTAGAGAAGCACATTTAAGTGCAGTCAAGCGTATAATCTGATATCTCTCTGGAACTACTAATCTTGGACTTTGGTGTTCCAAAGATTCGAATTTCGATCTTGTAGGATATTCAGATGCAGATTATGCAGCTTGCACCATTGACATAAAAAGCACTAGTGGGACTTGTCACTTCCTTCGAAATAGACTAGTTGCTTGGGCCAGCAAGAAGCAAGCTTCAGTTTCAGTGTCAACTACAGAGGGTGAATATATTGATGCTGGAAGTTGCTGCTGCCAAATTCTTTGGATGAAGCAACAGTTGGTGGACTATGGGATTAATGAAGAAAATTGTCCAATCGTGTGTGACAACACATCAACAATCTCAGTCTCCAAAAACCCTGTCATGCTCTAAAATACCATGAACATAGACATCAAGTATCACTTCCTCAAAGACCATGTGGAAAAGGGGAACATCCATTTAGAGTATGTGGGGACAGATAATCGGATTGCTGACATCCTCACCAAAGCTCTTGACTCTAAGAGGTTTTCATTCCTCTGGGGAGAAATGGGTATGCTTAAACTTAAATAATTCCATACTTTTTATTACTAACTTGTGTGTTAAGTGTGGTGTTTAAGTTAAAAATTCTGTTGAGGTTTCAAACCTCACCCCTGTTGAAACCGCGTGTTCCAAACCGCATGCTGCATCAAGACCGTATGATTCTAAACCACGTTTCAACACTTAGAGATTTTTCAATGTTTTTCAATTTTGAGCTTTGAAGAAGCTTCAAGCGGTTTGATATTTCCTTATTTAAAAAAAATAATAAAATTATTTTTGTCAAACCGCATGCATGCCACGTGGACCCATGTAAGTTTTCTATATTTATTATTTGTCCTTATTTTTGCATAAGGGTATTTTTGCAAATATTTTTCCACGTTTATTTAAAATTTAAATGCATTTAATGCAAAAAGAATATTTGCATTAAAAACCCTCTTGTCAGCCGTCATAGGACAGTGTGCAGAAGTTGAAAGGGTGTAACAGTTAGTGGAACCATCATCACCTTTCTGCACACTACCCCTTCACCACCTATATATACATGTTTTGGTGAAACTGGTTGACTCTTTACCCTGCCAAATTTGTGTACTCTCTCAACCACTTTCTCTCTCTAAAAACTCCCTAAAACCCTTATTTTCAAATTCTAAAAACCTTTAATGGCTCCTAAGAAAGATAGAGAAACTGCAATTCCTAGAGTAGCAAAGAAGGCATTCAACGATATGGTATGATTTCTAACCCTTAATCTTTACTTTTCTGCAAATCTGCCATTGATGAACTAAGAAGAAACCCTTCGTGTGCCTGTTTACATTTTGGATGCTTAACTCTTCATTTGTTCATCATTTTGTGTGATTTCTGTTGGGTTTTGCTCGAATTTGTTTATGGATTCTATCTATGTAATTTATTTCATAATCCATAAACATTTAGGTCACTGATTTTGAAAATTTCAGTTTGTCACTTTCGAAAACCCCTTTCATATTTTTACCATTTTCTTGATGATTCTGAGTAAAGTTGGATTTTTATTGTTATATTGTTACTCCTTTGCCCAATGTGATCATTTTGATATGATTTTTATTGATTTTGGTGAACTTTCATGTTTCCTCAGTTCTTCATGTTCTTGGTGTTCTTCATATATTCATATGCACTGTTCATAAGTTTTTCAGAAAATTTCCTATATTTTGGATTCCATGATTTCATGATTGTGTTTTTCATACTTAGATTTTTTTTTGGAAAACCTTGTATTTTGAATATGCTTAGAACCTCATCTCTCAAAACTGCATGCCCCCTAAGTTAAACCGCATGCTAAAAACCGCTTATTGACTATACTTATTTGAAACCGCATGTTCATATTTAGATGTTAAACCACATGCGTTTATTAATTGAAACCACATGTTGTTTTTTCTCTAAATGTTAGATGTTATGCTGCTCATATTTTTGTTGATCTAAACCGCTTTTCATCTTAAACTGCATGCTATTTCTCACTTGTCTTTTTGCACTCTTGAGTTTTTACTTAGTATATAGCATGGAAACCAAAACCTTCCCCAACAGGCACTTCTTGGAAGTGAGGGATAATTTTGGATTACAATGTCACGTACTAGTAAATATGTTCTCAAGTATTTCAGTTTTATTTCCTAGACATAAATTCAAAGTTCACTTGGAGTTGAAAATTTTCATTTTCTCAACCGCACCAGTGGTAAACCGCTTGAGTGCTTAAAACCGCATGTGAACTGTGATTTCTTAAAATGGATCTAACTTCACATTTTATCTCTTTGTAGGATCCTCACTTGTTCTTGCAAGGTTTGGAAATCAATGAAGTTGAACTGAGTAAAGATGCCCTAGGAAGGGAGATGATTAGGAAAATGGATGCCTCTGGAATCTTAACCTTATTCACCAAGAAGCAAACCTTCACCATTCCCTCTTTCATTGACCAATTCTATTCAATGTAGTTGCTAGCACCAGAGATCTTGGAAATGGAAAAACAATCCCTTGCCTGACCGCAAATGTAGAAGGGCTGGAAGTAACAGTTGATTACATGGACATTAGGGATACCTTTGGATTCCATGTTCCTGATGCTGAGGAGAGATTGGATCAGGAGACTCAAGATGCCACAGCTTCAACCCTTGCTGGAATTCCAACTCTCACTGGAAATACAAGACAGTTCCCAAGAAGGACTTTGGAGAGTTAATGAGCCATATGTGCTTTCTTGTGAGGAAGTCGGTATGTGGAAAGAATGGAAACCACAATAACTTCACCAGCACTCAATGGATGTACTGATGTGCAATCATTAATGAGATTCCCCTACATTGGCCTAAGATCCTCCTAAGAGAACTCTCTGCCCACATAGATACTTATCAATCTAAGGAGAGAGGAGTTGATCAAAGATGGAGACCATTCTGTAGGCTCTTGACCGCAGTGTTCACCAACTACCAACATCTGGAGGAGATCAGACTGCTCAACCCAGAATTGCAAGTGGACTGGTCCAATGGGGAAGAAACTCTTGGTCTCAATGTGTGCCACCTATTCCGTTTCAAGAATGGTGATGATAACTACAAACAGTTATGGGAATCTGACACCGTCCCCTCCAAAGAATTTTATGTCCAAATGAATCCTGAAATAGCAAACAAGGCTATAGGGAAAGCGGTTAAGAGGGCAAGGAAGACTGCAAGCCATGCTGAACTGCCTCTAAAGAAGGCTAAAACCGCACCGGTTCCCAAACCGCATCCTACCACTGCTGCTGGTCCAAGCCAAGTAAAGAAAAAGAAGACTCTTGTTGATGATGAAGAAAAACATCCTAGTATTCCATCATTGATTGCTAGAGCTAGAGTGGTAAAGGTTGCTCAAGAGAAGATTTTGAATGATGAAGACATGCTAGAATATCATAGGGCTGAATTGGCTAGATTTGATAAGAGAACTTCTGAAAGAGAGCTCCTCAAGATAAGCAAACCACACCTCCTCCTAAACCGCAGCCAAGCACTCAACCACCTCCACCTCCTCAACCTCAATCACCCATCCAAACCGAACCTCAATCCCCAATCCAACCTCACTATTCTTTACCATCAAAATCCCCTTCTCCCAAATCGCAACCCTCTCCAAAACCGCAATCTGATGCACCAATTCAGGGGGAGACCTCAAAGAAGAGGTTTAAGATGATGGCCAAGAAAACCACAAAAAGGGGGCCTCATCATTTTCTTAAGAGGGTGGCCAAGAATGCTGAACCTATGGCAGGTGAAAATGCCTCTTACTTTGATAAGGAATCCTCGTATTCCTCCTCTCCTCTTTTAGATTCTGATGCTGATTCTGACCACTCTATTCATTCCTAGCACACCCCCTCTCTCTAATGCCTTCAAAGACTGGTCCCCCAAACCTTCTAAAGGCCAGGCCATTTCCACCTCAAACTGAAAGGACTCTACTCCTTCCCCTCCTCGTTCAAATTGCATTCAAACTCCACCCCACACAAAAACTCCTATACCTCCTCCTACCCAATCTCATACCATTCCAGTCACCCAAATATTTGAACCCCTTAACACCCAACTCCTTCAGACCGCACCCCCTTCTCAAACCCCTCCATTAACCCAAACCACTTTCTTACCCCAGACCACACCTCCAACTATCCCTACACAACCGCCTCCTTCTTTCTCAAAAATTCCTTCCTCTTCAACCGCCCTCCTTCTGACTACACCCAAATTCTCTCCACCCTTCATCTGATTCAAGGCCAACTCCTTACAAACCAAGGCCATATGGTCAAGCTAACTGCTTCCAATTCATCCCTTGAAGCCTCAAACCGCTCCCTCCAGACCCATGTTGACACCCAATCCCACTTTCTAGCCACTCAATCCCTTGAACTGGCTGCTAATAAAACTTTAATGAAGAGTTTACTCCTCAAGCTTGATGCCATTAAGGGGGAGAGTTCCACATCAAACATTGTCCAAACATCAGCTAAAAAATGCTTTGGTGAATTTAGAAAGGATCTGGCAGAAGGAGTTCTTCCAACCCTAGGGGAGATAGTTTCCAAAACCCAACTGCAGGAAATGCTGAATCAACTTTCAAGTGCCTTCATCAACTCCTCCAAAACTGCCCTAGAAAATTTCCAGTCTGAACTTCTCAATTCTCTCAACTCCAGACCGCAGCAAGGATCAGATATTAGGTCAAATTTGGATTCAATGGAATCTAGCCTCCAATCTGAAATTGATACACTTAAAGAGGAGCTGAACATGAAGATGAACCTAATGAGAGACAGTCTAACTGCAAAGTTAGACAGTCTAACTGCAAAGTTAGACAGTCTAACTGATGAAGTTAATGACATGCTGGAGAATCTCAAAGAGGGATTCAACAACAGGCTCAGCATGAAAATCAATGAGTTGGATAACTCTTTGAGGGGGAGCATAAATGAAATTGAAGCCAATCTTCAACAAGCTCAGACCGCATATGCAGAGGCTATCCAAGACCAAATCCATACCTTCTACAACACTCTCAATTCCTCCATCCATCTGCAAATTAATGAATCAAGGAAGATACTATAGCAAATACTAGAGCAGTTGGTGCCAACAATGCAACTACAACTCATACAGTCAATGCCTTAAGATCAGTTGAAGCTGCCCAAGCCAGAACTGCAGATGAGGTCAGAAGACTTAGAAGATCCTTGAGAATGGAGAGCTCAGCAGTCAACAATCCAGAACCGCAAGGAGCAGATGAGATAGTCAATGGACCGCCTGCACTAAATGTCAACAACCAGCAGGTGGATACTCAATTTAATTTTTTTGTCTATCTCCTTTTTGTTTGTTTTTTGCAACATTGTAATTTGCTTTCCTACCTGTACCTGTAACTCAAACCACTTAAGGTAGTAATGAAAATTGCATCATGGTTCCAAAACCTTGTTCATATCAAACTGCTTGTTTGTAGAACAATGAAACCGCATTGGTTCAAAATCTCATTTCATAAACTTAACTTAAAAATCATATTTTGAAATTGAAGTTTAAACATTCAGTTTAAACCGCATTCTAAACTAAAACTCATATTTTCTAAATGCACTGAATGCATTTCTATACTTTCAACTTGTAAGTTATTTATCTTTCTATAGTATAGAAATCTATAGCTTAAGCTAGTATGTGCATTGTCTTGGGACATGACTTACCATGTTAATTCTTATGGACATGTTTTTACCAAGAACAATGTTTGCTTTTGTTATAGTAAGTAATGGCATCAATCAAATAGGGGGAGATTATTGGGTATGCATACTTTAACCCTCCTTGCCTTAGCTTTAATTTGATTGATACCATAACCTCATCTCTATTTTCTGGACTTTAGGCCCATATATAATGAAGATTAGACTTCAATTTTTTAGTATAAGTCCATTTTATAGAATAGGTTTATTTAGGCTTGAAGACTGGCACAAGATCATTGGACATGAGGTTTCAATTCAAAAGTTTCAAACCGCACGTATAAAACCGCACCAGCAAACCGCTTTGTGGAATTCCTACATTGAAACCGCACTTTGAAGTTCAAAGTGAAACCTCATTTGGTGAAGCCGCACTGCCTAAACCGCATCCTCACCAAACCGCATCCAATGATTGAAGACTTGAAGTTGAACCACTTATGACTGTTGGAATCCATGTCAGCAATATTTGAAAGTCAACCACAAAATCTTTTCACGTGACTAAGTATCAGACATGATCTGCAAGGATCCTGAAAAAGTGACAGATGTCCTTCATTCCTTAATTACAACTGAGGTCTGATCAGTCTTATCTGCAACTTCTGAACAAAGAGATAAAAGTGGATTTGTGGACCAATCAAAATGCATCAGTACAGTACTTGCTACAGCTGTTCCCAATGGCTACTTTCTTGGTGCTTGGGTATAAATACCCCCATTCTTCAACATTTGAAGATGGCTTGAGAAATTGATTATTCAGTGAGTTCATAAGAAGATTGAAGCTTTTCCCAGAAATTTGCAACCCTTTGAATCTTCATCTTCTTCCTTCAAGAAAAATCTTCAGCCCAGAAATCAAGCCTTTATCACCCAAGATTTCTTGAGCTCTATATCATACAGATTCAAAGAGCCTTGATTCTTATTTATCACACACACACACCTCACTTGATTAATCACATAGATTAATTAATTTGAGATACACTGGTTATAGTCTAGGATTTGATCTTCATAGAATAGATTTTAGATCTGAGTATTGATTCTTGTACTTTGTAATCTCTCTCATACTCTAATATAAAATCTAGCATTAGAAAATCCAAGACTAACTGTAAATGTTAGAACATGTGTTGCCATGTGTGTCATTTCCTGTGTTGCCAAACTAGTGTTGCCACTGGTGTTGCCACATGTGTTGCCATTTGGATTTGGCAACACCAGAATAGGTACTGTATTTTTCACAAATAATAATGTGTAAATTAATGTTTATATATCAGTTGTTAGTCTGCTATTTGTGAGCTTGAAAAGGTCAACAGAAGATGCCCAGGCGTGATTCACGAAGGAGATGAGAAAATAACATATAAACACATTGTTTATATGTTTAATTAGTGACCAAGTAAAAGAGATATTATTTAGCTATTCAGGGGGAGATTAGGATAGAGTACAAGGTATCTACAACAGAGGTGTACAAGAAAGAGAAGCCATGAAGACCAAGTCTTCTACAAATGAGGCGAGAAGAGCTAAAAGAGAGGAAACAACTTCAAGGCTATTAGCTGATCATTTTGAGTGGGATCCAAGTTTTGGAGGCCTATATAAAGTGCAGTCGATCAACATTTGAGATCATCCAATTCAGAAGACACAAATCTGTACAAGAAAAGAATTCTGCTCTTCAAGTGTCGCCATTCAGTGTTGGCAACACTTTGTCCAACATTCGAGAGTTTCACATATATGTTTGTATTTTCGTGAGGTTTTGAGTGTTAGTATTCAGAGATAGTTCTTTATTTATTGTTCCTTGAGTTAATGATTATTTATCATTAAGGGAACTTCTTCGACCTTGTATTGAATTCATTATAAATAGAAAGGTCTTGCCCTCCTGGCACCCATCAAGTTATATATATTTATATAACTTGATAAAAATATATTTCTTGTGTATTGTTATTTACTTTCGCTGCAAATTAGATTTATTTATATTTATTTGTTGTTTTCGAATTGGTGTGTGTTGTTGTTAGTGTTGCCGACACTAAGGACAACACTTGTGAGTTTCATCTCACTTTGCTAAGCCATAGACAATTTCAATTGATATTAGAGGTCTTATTAGTAAATTTGAAAGATTAAGAATGGGTGAAAACGAAGATATTACTTCTTATTTTGAAAAGTTGATTGATATTTCAAATGCTTGTCAAGTATTAGGAGAACCTTTTACAAATAAACAACTTGTTTCAAAAGCCATTCATACTCTTCCCGAATGTTTTAATATTAAAGTTTCGGCCATTGAAGAGGCCCATAATCTTTCAACAATGGATATTAACTCCTTGATGAGCATTTTGAAATTTTTTGAAATGAATCTCAATGAGCAAACCGAGGCTTCTAAAGGCAAAAATATTTCCTTAAAAGTCAAATCTTCGGACACATGTGTGGATGATGAAGATGAAGCCTTCGAGGAGTTAGATGAGAATACTAGTGTAGCTTTACTTGCAAAGAAATATAACTCCATGCTTAGGAAATTTAACAATGTGCAGGTAAAAGCTAAAGACCAACCGTCCAAAATGTCTAGTTTTGTGCAAAGAAGAGTTCCTCCTCCAAACCAAAAAGACACCTTACCTAGATGAGCTTTCTCATAAAAGTCTCAGTCTGACCACAAACACATTGAATCTATTCAATGTCACGCTTGTTCCAGTTGGGGTCATTATGCCAATGAATGTGCTAATACCTTGAGAAAGGCGGGCAAAAATAAGTGGGTGTCTCTTAGTGATGGAGAGGAGGAAGGAACGGAGAAAGATGAATAGGTCGAGCAAGTGGTTATGTTGGCCACCGTAGAGGAGCTGCCTTCGACAGAAGGTGTTGCCTCAAGTGTCGTCCAGGAAATGGCAACACTTAACACAACACTTGTGACTTCTTCAGAAAGTGTTGCTTCAGGTGTCGTCCAGGAAATGGCAATACTTGACACAACACTCAGCAGGTATGATTCTTTAAATGATATTTGCTTGCATGGTTCTGTTGACTTAAATCCAGAGGAGTCTATAGAGGATGAACTTGATAAAGATGGGCTCATTCATGAATTAAAAAATCTCTATAAGTGTTGGGTTTTATGGGTCCATGCGTAGCGGAATTAGCATCTAAATAACACAAAACCCAATTGCCCTAAGATCCATTCTATACGATTAAATTGAATTCCTATGAGATAGAATTTACCAACCTTAATTGCTTTTCGGTCTTGAGCTATCGAACAATTATCAATGTGATTTTGAATCACAAACTTCGATCTTCAAAACCTTGAAACTTCAGATTGCTTGAACACTTAGAACTCTAGGCCTTGATCGTCGTACGAGCGAAGACCCTCTAGTAGTATCCACACTTTAGAATGAACCAAGAACAGTTCTTGAGAATTGCTAGATTCTTAAACCTATGAAAGAAATATTGAGAAACCTTTTTGTTGTGATTTTTCTTTCTTGAAAATTCGGCTAGCCGATTAGGGTTACAGACCCCATATTTATACTACCTTAGTATAAGTATCTGTTTCCCAATCGTATTAGGAAACTAGTCTGAAACCGCCTCTGTGGCTTCGATGTGTCGCATGACCCATCACGTCATATGGCAAGGTCCGTCGCACGACCCAGGACTCCATATGGCAAGTTCTGTCGCGCTACAACCCAAGCCAGTTCAGGAATTCTCAATCATTTCTTCCTTTGGTTTAACCAATTCATTCTAGTTGTGTGTGACCCAATAGGATTATATTATGTTGGCAATGAGCTCGATCATATCGACCCTCATAAGACATAAGCGGACTCTAGCAAGCCATTATGTCTACCCAAATAATATAACGTAAGAGTTCACGTTTCCAATGGTACACTTCCATTTCTCCCTTTGTCTCACGATGTTATATTGAACACAAGTCATGGTCCACGTCAACTTGTATTTGTTCAATGCTTTCTCGATCTTGAGTATAATGATAGTCCAATCACATTGGGTTATGGCCATACACTTTCATCATTATCACTCATCGAGGGGCCCAAGCAAAACATCTCTCTTTCGAGGGACAAATTCCATCTTGACTTATCATCCTTCCCATCATGAATCCGATCATGCCAAAGATAGCCTTTATAAATATCGTGTTAAGATATCGTTTGACTAAAATCAAACATGACTTTCATCATATGTAAGGTCATGATAATCTCAGGTCTAAGGACTAAATGAAGTGAACATATGAGATTTAATTATGACATTTGACCATGACATAAATCTCATACGGGTCAAGTCCAGTCACTTGTTCTCTAACAAGTACCCATAAATTTAATGTGCATCTCTATGCATATAATCATCATATGATTATCCATTAACATTTATACTAATTATTCACTTAATAATTAGGGACGGAGATTATTACAATAAATATGCAAAATATATAATAATCAAATAATAAACATTCTCTCTAATCAAGGATAAAGATGATACATAACGGTTTAAGTTAAACATAACTAAAGCCTAGGGCATTACAACAACAATAAGTCGCTCCTCATAGAATGGAAAAAGGAGAACAAGATGGTGGTATTCTTGAAAAATGAAAACCATGATCTTAAAGACTCCTTGACTCGGCTAGAGGTTCAACTCAGTAGGAGAGATTTGGATCTTGATAAACTCAAGGCCAAACTCAACCTAGCCGAATCCACCTTCAAAAAAATCAACACAAGTTCATCCAAATTGGATAAGATACTCAACTTGAGTAAGCCTCTTAAAGCTGGTCTTGGGTTCCAAGAATCACTAGAAAATATTACTTCTTTCTTGTTTGATGTTGAAACTAAAAATCGTTTTGTAAAAGAACAAGTCAAGGAAAATGGTAGTACTTCTAGTGATACTTCTGATCAAACCATTGAGTGTGAATACTGTCACAAACCTGGACATAAAAAATCAGATTGCTTTATTCTTCAAAAGAAAATGTCCAGTTTGCAAATGTTGCCTCAAGTGTCGTCAAAATCTCAGGACAACACTCGAGACAACATTGGTAGATAGAAGTTCAGATTTTTAAAAAAGGCTTGGTTACCCAAAGAAAAACTAAAATACTATGTTGTGTACACTGCTTTAAGGACTAACATTTCAGGTGCTTGGTACTTTGATAGTGGTTGTTCACGTCACATGACGGGAACAAGATCATTCTTAACAGAGTACCAACCTATTCAAGGAGGCCCAGTGACTTATGGTGGTGGAGGCAAGAGTGAAACAATTGGAAAAGGAACACTGGATATTGTTGGTTTTCCTCCTTTAAAAAATGTCTTGCATGTAGATGGTCTTCTTGCTAATTTAATTAGCATTATCCAATTATGTGATGACAAATTGGAGGTAAAATTCAATAAAAATACCTGTGAAGTGTTTGATAATACTAACTTTTGTGTCATGACTGGAACAAGATCGAGTGATAATTTCTACCTTGTTGGTAATAAACAAGTGTGCAATTTGACTAAACTTGATGACATAAGGTTATGGCATCAAAAGTTAGGTCACTCTCATTATAGGAATCTTGAGAAGATTATCAAACTCAATGCCGTCAAAGGTATTCCTAAATTAAACCTCAAAGACACCATGTTGTGTGGTGACTGCCAAAAGGGTAAGCAGACTCGTGTTGCTCACAGTATTGGACAACACAATGAGCAACACTCAGGAACAACACATTGTTTTCAGCTTTACATATGGACTTGATGGGTCCTATTGAGGTAGAAAGCTTGGGAGGAGAACCAGCCGAAGATATACCTCTGATTTTGCTGGAAGAAGTTGAAGAAAGGGCTGGAACAGAAACTGGATCAACCAGTACAGCCACAGATTCGGGTGTTGCCCCTGAAATGGCAACACATGAGGCAACACTGGATGGCAGAACAGTGGCTGGAAATGCTGATGCTGAAAGTAGTGACTCAGATAAAGAAGAATATGGATTGGTGTACCATCAAGGCAGGAGAGATCCCCCAGCATGGATTAGAAATTATCATCCCATTACTCAGGTAATTGGTGATGTTAATGAAGGGGTTCAAACAAGAAATAAGGAGCCAGTTGACTATAGAGATATGGTAAGGTATGTGTGTATGTCCTCCACATACTCCAAGGTAAAACACTCCTGTTTTGTTTCTTCTCTTGAACCTAAGAATGTGATTGAGGCTTTAAATGATAATTTCTGGATACAAGCTATGCAAGAAGAGCTTGAACAATTTACCAGTAACGAGGTTTGGTGTTTAGTTCCACATCCTTTACATACAAATATAATTGGAACTAAATGGATTTACAAAAATAAATCTGATGAATTAGGTAACATTGTTCGTAATAAAGCTTGTCTTGTAGCTCAAGACTATACACAAGTGGAAGGAATCGACTTTGACGAAACCTTTGCACCTGTGACTAGAATTGAGTCAATAAGACTTCTTCTTGCTATAGCCTGCTATCTTAAAACCACATTACACCAAATGGATGTTAAAGCGGCTTTCTTGAATGGGTACTTAGATAAAGAAATTTATGTTGAGCAACTTAAAGGGTTTGAAGACCCATACCACCCAAACCATGTATACAGACTTGATAAACTCTTATATGGCTTGAAACAAGCTACTAGTGCATGGTATGGGCATCTAACAAGTTTTCTTCTTAAATATGAATTTGTTAGAGGCGAAGCCGATAGGACATTGTTTATTCTAAGAGAAAATAAAGAACTTGTCATAGCTCAAATCTATGTTGATGACATTGTCTATGGATCCACATCTAAAAATTGTTTGCAAAATTTTGTGGAGGCTATGACATCAACTTTCGAAATGAGCATGATAGGTGAACTTAATTATTTCCTAGGATTGCAGGTAAAACACTCAGATGATGGAATCTTTATCTCTCAGAGCAAGTATGCAAAGAGTCTGGTGAAAAGATTTGGATTGGAGAGTGCAAAGAGCTTAAAAATACCTATGGGATCATCTCTTAAAGTAGCTAAAGATCAGGCAGGGGAGGATATTGACCCAACTCTGTACAGATCCATGATAGGTAGTCTTCTTTATCTTACTGCCAGTCGTCCCGATATTATGTTCAGTGTAGGTGTGTGTGCTAGATATTAGTCTGCTTCTAAAATTTCTCACCTAAATGTTGTCAAGAAAATCATTAAGTATGTGTCCGGGACTAGTGAATTAGGAATCTAGTTCACCAAAGACACTAATACCAACTTGGTTGGTTTTAGTGACTCTGATTGGGCAGGAGATATAGATGATAGAAAGAGCACTAATAGGGGTTGTTTTTTCTTGGGTAATAATCTTGTGTCGTGGTACAGTCGCAAGCAAAACTGTGTCTCTCTCTCGACAGCTGAATCTGAGTATGTAGCAGCCGGGAGTTGTTGTTCGCAGTTAATATGGTTAAAACATATGCTTGACGACTATGGTCTTGATAGTAATATCTTGACCATGTATTGTGAAAATTTGAGTGCCATAAACATTTCCAAAAACCCTGTACAACACGCACGCACTAAACATATAGATATCCACCATCACTTTTTGAGAGATTTAGTAGAAAAGGACTTGATCCAAATAGAGCATATTGATACTAAACATCAACTTGCTGATATTTTGACCAAAGCCCTGGACCATGAGAGATTTTCAAGTTTGAAAAAATCTCTTGGTTTGAGTTTTCTATAAATCTACTGTTTCAAGTGTTGTCGTCTGTGTTGCCAACACTGACAGCAACACTGTGTATTTGTTGTATATTATATACTTTTTTATATATATATATATATATATATATATATATATATATATATATATATATAGTTTAAACCAGCTTCACATAATTCGGCACGCGGTCTGATTCGCGACACGAATTCGCATACGAAATTCGCTACCCCCGAGTGAATGCGATTCGCTTAGGTATTTTCGTTAAGAATTCGATTCATAATTTGCTTCATATATTAGTAAGGTTAACTATCTGAAAACAAAATTTAACATCAATATTCATTAACTAACTGAAAACATACAACTCAAAACACAAATCTTAACAATCTGACTAATATTTAAAGCTTGATTTAAAACATAGTTAACAGTTTACTTCTTCCTAGAGTACACTTGCTCTACCCTAGGCCTTTTAGATGACGATGTAGGTTGACTGGACTCATCTTCTCTGGCTCCAACTTCACCTTCCACAACAAAATCACTATCTAAATTCTTCCACCTCATATCTTCAAGCTCGTATGGAGAGAATTCCAAATATGGATCCTCGGGATCAACATCCCACTTTCTACACGGGCCACTTGTGTATTCCTTTGTAAAATGAGCAATGAGTCGTAGATTACAATGAATGTAAACTAGCTTATCATCTCTTGCATCAGTTAGCCTATTCCTTGTTAGATTGTGAATGAAGCCATAGGTGCTCCAAACCCTTTCGGCAGAAGAGCTACTAACAGGCTGCGACAAAATTTTCTTAGAAACTTCAGCAAGTTGCGGAGCTTGTGAACCATATAAAGTCCACCAATCTATTGGGTTCCTACTAGTTGCATTAGCCTTAGCTTCAGGTAGAGAAAAAATGCCTTTCTTCATCTCATCTCCATCTTCACCAATTCTGCTTAAAGCCTTTAAGAAACCCGTCATAACCTCTTGGTCTAAATTAGGAGCAATCCTAGTGAACCCTTCAGGAGCGGGAGCCTCTAAATAGTCAATATCATAACAACGAGGGCAAAGAGCAAAAGCTAAGCAATGTAACTAAATATTCATCTTGTCCCACCTGCCAACAATAATATCTTTTATTTCGTTGAGGTCATCTTTGCGAGTACTAGCCATTACCTTTTCTTGAACCTCACCAACCAAATTATCCATACGCTCATAAATTTCACCCATTTTAGGACCATCACCATCACAAAATTTCAGCACACTCCAAATTGGTTTTGTTATCATCACAATATTTTGAGCTTCCTCCCAAAAGTAATCATCATTAATAATTTCAGCAACCTCACCACCCAAATGTTTTATATGAGAATCTTGTTTTGCTAACCATGTTTTCCATGCCTTAGTGACAACTGTTGTTGCTAATTCATCTCTAACATCAAGCAGCCTTCTCAACATAATATACATAGATGCAAACCTAGTGCTTGCTACATGCAAGAGAACCTTAGTTGTTCTAGATGCAAACATCGCCTTAGGTTTGTCATGCCCTCTAAAAAACTTCACAATTTTCTTCCCTCGCTTTCGTATCTCAGCCATCCAAGGAAATTTCTTGATAAATCTTTGAAAATAAAATTCAAGGTATGAACAGTACATGGAGATTGGAAGATGTGAGGATGTACCTGTTGAATACGTTTTCCAGCATTCACACAGTTACTAGCATTGTCGGTCACAACCTGTATCACGTTTTGGGGGCCAATGTCATCGATGGCCTTAAGCAAGAAGTCTGATATCAATTCACCAGTTTTCTACATCATGCAACATTTTTGTGCAACGCTTGATGTTTTTTTTTGGTTCCTGGTTTGTTACCAAAAAAGTGTTCATACATCCTTGTGTAAGTGCTCAGGAATTCACCTTTGCAGTGCTTGCAACGCCATTTCTTGTTACCCCCTTTATTAGACACCCGAGCTTCAATCTATTCAATTTCAGGATGTAGAGGCTTTATTTTGGTAAGATCAGGCTGAGGGTCGGTTTCGGGCCTATTTTGGGATTGAGCAGTGGGATGTGACTCAATCACTTCTACTTCATCACCAGCACCATTGCCTTCACCGTCACTGTCAAGGTGAACCTCATCATCAGAAGTCGGGTTTTCTTCAGAAGCTGCTTCAATTGAAATTGCTGCCCTCCTTCTTTTACCAAATGCCTTATCAATGGAGTGAAAATTGAATGAATTTGTTTATAAAAAGCTCTCCTTTTTATAGCAGCCATATCTCGTCTCTTCCCCTTCTACTCGTCTCTTCCCCTTCTCTTACCTCTGTTTGGTTTATCCCCTTCTCTTATCTCTGTTTGGTTTATAGATAAACTTATTTAATCAATGACACTAGTCATTTTATATTTTATTATGTTGACCCAATTTATGAAATTATCTATTTTGGAGTATATCTTGTCCATTTATTTACAATTAGCAAGTCATAATGTATACTCCTCCGTCCCGTGTTAAATTAATGGAATGACTTATAATTTTGTTTTTAATATTTTTTTTTTAAAAACCACTAATTAACAAAGTCTAAAATATTATTTCATAGTCAATAAAAAATTTTAAAAAATAAATATAGGGTAGTGTGTCCCTCTTTTCTTCTATATACTATCATTTATTTAGTTTTTTTCTATCTTTTTTTATATACATTTTTGTAAAAATTATCACTAATTAAGAAAGTCTAAATTATTATTTCCTAGTGAATAAAAAATTAAAAAAATAAATAAATATAGGGTAGTCCGTCACTCTTTTCTTTTATATACTTGAAATTGTCTATGGCTTAGAACAAGTGAGGCGAAACTCACAAGGTGAGACGAAACTCACAAGTGTTGTCCTTAGTGTTGGCATCACTAACAACAACACACACCAATTCTAGAAAAACACAAATAAATAGAAATAAATCTAATTTGCAGTGGAAGAATTAAAAAAATACACAACAATATAATTTTTATCAAGTTATATAAATATATAACTTGATGGGTGCCAGGAGGGCAAGACCTTTCTATTAATAATATGAATTCAATACAAGGTCGAAGAAGTTCCTTAATGATAAACAATCATTAACATAAGGAACAACATATAAAAGAACTCTCTCTGAAAATGAACACTCAAAACCTCACAAAAATATAAAAATCTATATGAAATTCTCGAGTGTCGGACTGAGTGTTGCCAACACTGAATGACAACACTTGAGAGCAGAATTCTATTTCTTGTGCAGATTTGCATTTTCTGAATTGGCTGATCTTCAATGAAGATCCACTGCACTATTTATAGGCCACAAAGTCTTGGAGCCTACTCAAAATGATCAGCAACAGCCATGGAGTTTGTTTCCTCCATTTAAGCCTTCTCGCCTCAAATGTAGGAGACTTAGTCTTCTCATGCTTCTCTTGCTTGTACTTCTCAGCTGTAGGTGTCTTGTACTCTGACTTTTTCTCCCCCTGAATAGCTGAATAATATCTCTTTTTGCTTGGTCATTAATTAAACAAATAAACACATGTTTATTTGTTAATTTTCTCCTCTTCTTCGTGAATCACGCCTGGGCAGTTTCTGTTGATCTTTTCAAGCTCATTTTAAGCAGACTAACTACTGTTAATTAAACATTAATTTCCACATTTTTATTTGTGAAAAATACAGTAACTATTTCAGTGTTGCCAATTCCAAATGGCAACACTTGTGGCAACACCAGTGGCAACACTGGTTTGCAACACTTGGGACAATATTCATGGAAACACATGATCTTAACATTAACAATCTCCCCCTTAGTTACTGATTTCTTCACAAAATACCAATGTGATGATCTTTACAAAACTGTTAGTCACACTTAACATAACATGAAAATGCCATGTGATAAATAGTGGCAACATCAACCTTCAGACAATGTTTGAAAATATTTTTCATCAAAGTATCACACTCACACGAGTGGCAACATCAATCTTCAGGGAAATGAAGTCACATAATTTCGAATTATCTCCCCCTTAATACGAAATTAATAACTAACCAAAATAATTATTAAAATCTTAAAACAACCATCCAACCATTTAGCAAAAACCATCCACCAAAGTTTGAAGAAAATTCCAGCCGAAACAAAGAAAAAAAACAGAAATTAAAATTGTTTAAGCATAACACACCTAATAAAAACAAATAACATTGTTTTTGTTACCAAACCACCAAATTCAAGTACCATTCGAACCAACCACCTTCAACCTGCATTTTCAGCTCCTTCACCTCCCTCAGTTGTACCACTTGGTCCAGCTCCATCTCCACCCGCTCCATCATCACGCCTTGGCCTTGATTGATCTCCCCCTATTTTAGAAGAAATCATATCCACCATTTTCATCATATCAGTACGCATGTCCATCCATCCCTATATCACCGAGTCTATATGCTTCACCTGACTATTGAAAAAATTAAGAACCATGGAAGCATCAATCATAACTGGTGCAGTGTTACCTGAAGTGTTGCCAATTTCAGGGGCGACACTTGGGGCGACACTTGAAGCAGGGGAAACCAATGGAGGAGCATCTGTAACCAAAACCCATGGCAAATCTCTGTGCCTATCACCTTCAGTAAAGAGTTTGCTAATTCTGTAATAGACAGGCTTCTCAGAGATATTATCGGCATTCCAAGGCTTAAGGTTTTGGTACACGAGAACATTGAAAATAAGGGAAGGAAAAATGAAGGAGGAGGTTTTTCTTTTCTTGGCCCATGCAGCTAGGTGAACAAATACTAATCTCCCAAAGTTGACTCTTTGTTTCTTGCCTAGTTTGTACAACAAAGTGGCTTGCTCGAATGTCACCGTGTTTTCATTGGCCGTAGGTAGCCAATTTGTTATACATATTTTCTGAAGAACACTAAACAAAGAAGTAATATGGGTAGATTTAAAGTGTTCGGTCCAAACAGTGATTCTCCCTCCAGTCAAAAAGGTGGCTAAGGTATTCAGTTCAACCTCCAAACTCTCATCTTCAATATTAGGGAGGCCGAATGCTTTGTTGATGATCAAGGGATTAAAATCATAAATATTGCCCCTAACAAAGATCTTTCCATGATGAGGGGTATTCCTATCATCAATATCCTCCCTAAGATGAGCATAAAAATTTCTAACCACACTTTCAATATATAATGAAACTTTAGTCACCATAGGCAAAAACATCCTGTCCTCCAAAAATTGATACACTCCTAACTCCTTGAATTGAGTCACAAACATATTCCTTTCATTCAGATTTGAGATTTAGGATTTAGGGTTTAGGGGTATAAGTATATGATTTAGGGTTTAGGGGTTGGGGTATAAGTATATGAGATTTGAGATTTAGGGTTTAGGGTTTAGGGTTTAGGGGTATAAGTATATGATTTAGGGTTTAGGGGTTGGGGTATAAGTATATGAGATTTGAGATTTAGGGTTTAGGGTTTAGGGTTTAGGGGTATAAGTATATGATTTAGGATTTAGGAGTTGGGGTATAAGTATATGAGATTTGAGATTTAGATTTTAGGGTTTAGGGTTTAGGGGTATAAGCATATGATTTAGGGTTTAGGGGTTGAGGTATAAGTATATGAGATTTGAGATTTAGGGTTTAGGGTATATGGATTAGTAGTAGTGGTACTGTGGTAGTAGCGATAGTAGTGGTGGTAGTGGTGGTGGTAGTAGTTGTAGTGGTAGTAGTGGTACGTAGTAGTGGTGGTATAGTAGTAGTGGTAGTAGTGGTGGTAGTAGTGGTAGTAGCGGTATTAGTGATAGCGGTATTGGTAGTAGTGGTGGTAGTGGTGGTGGTGGCGGTAGTGGTGGTGGTAGTGGTCCTATTAGGATATTAACCTTATTAAGAAGCATTGTGATATTCGTAATTTGATTCTGGAATGTTAACATTACTAGTGGGTAACTAATGCTCCGCACGTGAAATTAATTTACCATTTATTTTGTATTTTACTTCTTTTTATGTTTTTATTTGATAAAGTAACATAATATTTTTTTTTTGTAATATAAGCACATATTTTATATGAATTAAAACATTTAAACTTATTATCCCAATTGAAATTTTAAAAAGAACAATGAATTATTTTTATTATGAGTTAACTTTTAATTTTATAGATGATTGAATTAATGAAATTAGTATTGTATTGACAATTAATAATGTTATAATATATATACACATATTATTATGATTAGTAAGTATTATTAACTTCAAAATATAAAAGTCTATAAAGTACATCAAATATATTAGTAGAATAATATTTTTACTATGTTTTAGAAAGTAATTTTTCTAGTTATAGATTTATGATATTTTATTATTTCCTAAAATCAAATGGGAAATAAATTAGTTTTCAGAAAACCAAATAAATAATTTATAAGGTTATGTAAATAAAGAAATATTCTAAACCATAATGCAAGAAGTATAAAATTATTTTCTAAATTATTACTTCCTAAAATTAAATTATATAAATTATTTTTTAAAGAACCAAATAAGTAATTTATAATGTTATTTAAATAAAAAAAATGTTAATCATATAACATAAGATGTATAAAATTATTATTATATTTTGCAATTTTTCTTCGACAAGAGTTTGATAAAAATAACAACTCAGATGTATAAAATTATTATAATATTTTGCAATTATCATAACAAGAAAATTAAATTTCTTGAAAAAAACATAAACTGTTGTAAGGCAAAATCACAAAAGAAAATATATCTAGGTACAATGTTCTCACTTTCTCGGTTCTCACGTCTTTTCTTTTACCAGTCCCCACCCACAACAAACCCCCTCAACTTCAAAAACCCTAACCCTAATTCCTCGCCGCCTCCTCCACTATCAGAAACTGAGGCTTTAGCGACGGAATCAACAGCGACGGAAGCATTCCGTCGCTATTTAGCGACGAAAATTATGCTATAGCGACAGAATGATTTTGGCGTCAACTTTACCAACGGAATTGAATTCCGTCGCTAACTTCTGTCACTAAAAACGAATATTCCTCGAATATTCGTTTCTTTACCAGCACTAAATTGGCGCCTGATTTACCGACGGAATATTCCGTCGCTAGTTCTTTCTCAGCGACGGAATTATTCCGTCGGTGATTATAATATTTAATTTTTAATTATTTTTAATTAATTAGCGACGGAATAATTCCGTCGGTAAAAATAAAATATTTTTAATTTTTTTTTAAATAAACCAGCGACATAATATTTTCGTCGGTGATAAATTATTTTTTTAATTTATCAGCGACGGAATTATTCCGTCGGTGATTATAATATTTAATTTTTAATTATTTTTAATTAATCAGCGACGAAATAATTCCGTCGGTAAAAATTAAATATTTTTTAATTTTTTTTAAATAAACCAGCGACGGAATATTTCCGTCGGTGATTAATTAATTTTTTTTAATTTATCAGCGACAGATATAATCCGTCGGTGATAAATAATTTTTGTTTTTTTTATTTTTTGATTTATCAGCGACGGAAATATTCCATTGGTGATTATAAAATTTAATTTTTAATTATTTTTAGAACTAATTAACAAAATAACTAACTGAAAACATTAATAAAAACAAATCGTGTATAGAGTGTAGGGTATAGGGTATAGTATATAGGATATATAGTATATGGTATAGTATATAGGGTATAGGGTATAGGGTATATAGTATATGGTATAGGGTATATAGTGTATGGTATAGGGTATAGGGTATATAGTATATGGTATAGGGTATATAGTATATGGTATAGGGTATATAGGGTATATGGTATATAGTATATGGTATAGGGTATATAGTATAGGGTATAGGGTATATAGTATATGGTATAGGGTATATATATAGTATAGGGTATAGGGTATAGGGTATATAGTATATGGTATAGGGTATATAGTATAGGGTATAGGGTATGTAGTATAGGGTATAGTATATAGGGTATATAGTATATGGTATAGTGTATAGGGTATATAGTATAGGGTATAGGGTATATAGTATAGGGTATAGGGTATATAGTGTATGGTATAGGGTATAGGGTATATAGTATATGGTATAGGGTATATAGTATAGGGTATAGGGTATATATATAGTATAGGGTATATAGTATATGGTATAGTATATAGGGTATAGGGTATAGGGTATATAGTATATGGTATAGGGTATATAGTATAGGGTATAGGGTATAGTATATAGGGTATAGGGTATATAGTACATGGTATAGGGTATTATAGGGTATATAGTATATGGTATAGGGTATATATATAGTATAGGGTATAGGGTATATTATATAGAGTATAGGGTATAGGGTATACATTATATGGTATAGGGTATATAGTATAAGGTATATAGTATATGGTATAGGTATATATATAGTATAAGGTATAGGGTATATAGTATATGGTATAGGGTATATAGTATAGGGTATAGGGTATGTAGTATAGGGTATAGGGTATAGAGTATATAGTATATGGTATAGGGTTTAGGGTTTAGGCTTTAGGGTTTAGGGGTTAGGGTTTAGGGTTTTGGGTTTAGGGTTTAGGGTATAAGGTATATAGTATATAGTATATGGTATAGGGTATATAGTATAGGGGTTAGGGGTTAGGGTTTAGGGTTTAGGGGTTAGGGTTTAGGGTTTAGGGTTTAGGGTTTAGGGTTTAGGATTTAGGATTTAGGGGTTAGGGTTTAGGGGTTAGGGTTTAGGGGTTAGGGTTTAGGGTTTAGGGGTTAGTGTTTAGGGTTTAGGGTTTAGGGGTATATGGTTTAGGGTTTATGGTTTAGGGGTTAGGGTTTAGGGTTTAAGGTTTATGGTTTAGGGTTTAGGTTTAAGGTTTAGGGTTTATGGTTAAGGGTTTAGGGTTTAGGGGTTAGAGTTTAGGGTTTAGGGATATGATTTAAGGGTGGTGGTGGTAGTAGTGATAGTAGTGATTGTAGTGGTGATAGTGGTGGTGGTGCGTGGTGGTGGTGGAAGTCATGGTGGTAGTAGTAATAGTTGTGGTGTGATATAGTAATGGTGGTATAATGGTTGTGATAGTAGTGGTGGAGTGGTGGTAGTAGTGATTGTAGTGGTGATAGTTGTGGTGGTATAGTAATGGTGGTAGTGGTGGTAGTAGTGATTGTAGTGGTGGATAGTGGTGGTGGTGGTGCGTGGTGGTGGTAGTCGTGGTGGTAGTAGTAATAGTTGTGGTGTGGTATAGTAATGGTGGTATAGTGGTTGCGATAGTTGTGGTGGAGTGGTGGTGGTGGTAGTGGTGGTAGTAGTGATTGTAGTGGTGATAGTGATGGTGGTGGTGCGTGGTGGTGGTGGTAGTAGTGGTGGTAGTAGTAATAGTTGTGGTGTGGTATAGTAATGGTGGTAGTGGTTGTGATAGTAGTGGTGGAGTGGTGGTAGTGGTAGTACGTGGTGGTTGTAGTGATTGTAGTGATGATAGTGATGGTGGTGGTAGTAGCGGCGGAATAATTATGTCGGTGTTAATTAGATTTTTTAAATTTGTTTAGCTCTATTTTTATTTTATTTTAATTTATGATTTATTTATTTTTCAAAAATAATATTTATTGACTCGTATTTATTTTTTTGAGAGTAATTTAAAATAATTTTATTTAAAATAATTTTCATGTTTTATATAAATAAAATAATGATATTTATTAAATTAAAATTAATTAATATTTATGATTTATTTATTTTTTCAAAAATAATATTTATTGACTCATATTTATTTTTTTAAGAGTAATTTAAAATAATTTTCTTGTTTTTTATAAATAAAAATAATGATATTTATCCTCAGCGACGGATTTATTCCGCCGCTAAATATTAATTCTAGCGGCGCAATTAAAATTTCGTCGGTAGATTTAATATTTAGCGGCGGAATAATTTCGTCGCTGAGGTTATTTAAACCAGCGGCGGAAATTTTCGTCGGTGGTACATGCCAAGTCATCAATCCGTGTGATTACGTAATTACCAACGGCGGATTACCAGCGACGAAATTTTCCGTCGCTGAGGTGAAATATAAATTGGAATTTTTATGCCCTAATTAAACATCACAGTCTCTCCCTCTGAAACTCTCTCTCTCTCTTCCCTCACCGTGCTGCCGCCTCGCCTCATCACCGCCACGATCTCTCACCGCCGTCCCTCTCAACTCCACCGCCACCGCCGTCGCCTCACCGCCACGAGCAACGCCGTCGCCTCAAGTTCTCCACTGAGCAAAAATTAAAAAAAATCAAATTGTACACGAACAAGGTCAGTATCTCGATCAATTTATTCAATTTATTCGAATTAATGATTCAAATCAGCATAAATTGTTTGCCCCTACTATATATTACTTGAGTGACACATGACATATTTAACTGCTTCATATTATGTTTCGAAATTGGATGGAGGTGATAATTTGTCATTTTGGTACACTGGGTTTTCTATATATACACTTAAAATTTATTCATTATCATTTTCTTTTCAATTGAGTATGAGGTTCAAAAAAAAAAAAACCTCTGGTTCAATGAAAAATAAGTTTAATGCTGAAAATACCTTGCATCTATTGAAGAAGATGCCATTCACCAAAAGAAAACTAAACAGAAATGCTGAGTTATAGAGCTGAAGCAGTCTTTTGTATTTCCCTAATTGTAGATAGTTTTGTTTCTTTTCATTTATAGTGGACATCCATCCTCCTGCAACGCACTTCTCTTCAATTATAATCTTTTCTTGTAAAGGGCAAAAAATTAATGCTGGGGATCAGGAATTTAAACCAAGAATGATCCTTCACTCTTTTTTTTCTTTTCCATCAAATTGAGCCTCTATAATTAGTGAAAAAGATAATTTTTTATTTTGTAAGCCCTTTACTCTGTTGAGTTTTGGTATTAGATCGCCAAGACACATGTAGTAAGAAAATTGATATGAAGAGGAAAGAAGATTAGACTTTGTTACTTAAACTGTTTTGTGTTGATTAATTATGGGTTGTTGAGATCTTTCTACTCCCAGTGACTTCACTTTTTTGTTTAGTATTATGTTTAGAATATTGCCATGTATTGTTTCATTTTGTGCTACTTCAATGAAAATTATCTGCTTGGAAACTGAGAAAATCGTTCGAGATTCAATTGGACTGATTACGAATTAAAACCCCAGTTACCGTGTTTTCCATTTCGTTCATTCTTTCTAGGGTTTCTTTCAGCAACCCAGGCAAATAGATTATGTTGTGCAGGGGTTTCTGATAATTTGTTCCATCACTCTCAATTTCTATATTTGAGTTTTCATGGAAATTGGGAAGCATGAATTTAAGTAATTTATGTTATTCATATGGAAATTGTTAGCTTAATGTTGTATGTACCCATTGCCCATTGGGACACATTGATAGAAAACATAAAAAGCTTGTTTTTAGGACAAGTCATTTTCTTTAATTATGTGGACCCTCCATTTGATTTGGTTGTGCTATGCATACTCCATTGTGAATGGTCTCCTAGTAAGTGTTATGGTTGTGCTATCTTAAGAAAATTGTCTCATTTTACAAGTTAATCTTTTTGAGAGCACTTGGAAATTATAGATTGAATTAATTCTTTCTCAACTCCTTTGTTAGAAAATTTGTCCTAAAAATTTATTTACACATGCAGTTAATGGTGTTTGCTTGAGTTTCTTCTCGGATCCATAAAGCGATGTCACTGGGATAGTTCATCTTCCTAAACATCTACTCTAGGATCGAGAATTTGTTCGTAACACCTCTATCTCACACCTAGGTAACAAACTAACAAGTATATTTACAGTAAAGACAAGAGGACAGGAGACAAAGTTCACCCTTTCCCTAGATCAGTAAGTTAAAGAAGAAAAATTGAAGCCGAAAGAAACAATAGCTAGAGAAATAAACAACTGTACTCATAATCAACACAATTACCACCCATAACATAAATGGAAAAAATGGAAAATGTGATGATATAAATTAAGTTACTAAATATCTAATTTTAATAATTTCAACACCAATCAATACATTAGATAAGTTACTAAATATCTAATTTTCAAGTCTTTTAAAGTCAAAGGGGGAGGAAGGGGGTGAATGTCTCAATAATGTAACATATTCAACCGCACACTACCTTACTGGTTCTAGATCCCATTTTGGGGTGATTGACGGCATCGCGGACGGTGATGTATGTCGCCTACATTTGAGCACCTGATATCAATCCTGGCACCCTAGATGCACCTTAGGTCGGATCTTGTGTAAAGTCAAAGGGGGAGGGGGTGAATGTCTAAAATTAGGAAGACTTGGATGGAAGTATTGTTAAGGAATTAGACTCCTAATCATTGTCTAAAATTAGGAAGAAAACTCTTAGTGGCACTGCTTATAGAGTATTGTGGTTGGTGGTTAACATCTTAAAATATAAACAAGATGAGAGCCTTTCTCATCTACAGCTATCAAAATCCGTCCATCTTTCGTTTCGAAAGACAGAGCAAACAAGTTCTCCACTGTTTGAGCAAAGGATTTTCTGTTTAATAAGAGTTTTTCCAGTTTCACTGTCCGTATTGTATCTCAGGATCTCAAACATCACAGCCATGTTTGTGACAGTGTCTGTTTTCTCTTCACTAGTGTTGTACTGTTATCTTGTTTTTACTTGTGACCGTATAACACCAGTGAAGAGTAAAACAGACACTGTCACAAACATGACTGTGATGTTTGAGATCCTTAGAGAGAAGAGGACAGTGAAACTGGAAAAATTTCTTATTAAACAGAAAATCCTTTGCTCAGACAGTCGAGAAGTTGTTTGCTCTGTCTTTCTTGGTCAAAGATAGGATAGGGTTTTGATAGTTGTGGATGAGAAAGACTCTCATCTTGTTTATAAATGTTAATTTAATTCATCATTGTAAAATTATATATTTTACAATAAAGAATTAAATATTAATATTTAAAATTATTCACAATAGTAATAATTTAAAAATCCAAAAGCCGAAATTTCTTGATTTTCGATTATAAAGCAAGTAGACAAAGTGATATTTGCATTTCATATAATCGTGCATTTCGGGATGGGATAGGTTTATCAAACAGGCACTTAAAGGATAGAGTAGGTATTGATTCCAGGTCAACAAGTGTTGAATTTCAACTACCTAACCAACTAAGCTTCCTGAAACATATATTAATAAAGTGCACAATAATTATATTACTATAACAAGAGATAAAAATTAATTAGTAAATGTTCTGGCTTAATTAGGTTTCATGCTGGATTAAAGCTGGTTGGAAGCATATACTGTTTGCTTAATAATTATATTGCTAAAGAATTGTAAAATTTGAAACCTATATGACAATTAATTTGTATAAAGTTATATCTAGGGGCGTAAGTGGTTAGGTAGGGACACCATTATCCTTTAGTATAGTAGAAACACCCTATCAAGAGGATGAAATGCCAGTGCCACCTAACGTTTCATCAGCTAATCATTCATTAGATGATGTCACTCATATTCCTCAAAATGTTGATGAACCCGAGGAGGATTTCTTACCAGTGAATTTGCCACCTCCTCCGCCTCGTTCAGGTCATCTCGCGCACATTGATATTGATGAATCAAGGAAGAGGAAGAGGAAGAAGACGTCTAACCAGAGTTTGATTCATCAGAGTCCGAAGACGAAGATGAAGAACTTGAGTTTTGTAGTAATTCAGAGTCCAGTGATGATGATGGGGACGAAGATTAATAATAGTTTAAAGTTTTATATGTATTGTGAATTCTTTAGATTATTAGAACTTTAAAGATTTATATGTATTGTGAATGCTTTATATTATTAATAGTTTAAAATTTTATATGTATTGTGAATGCTTTAGATTATTAGAACTTTAAAGTTTTATATGTATTGTAAATGCTTTATATTATTAATAGTTTAAAGTTTTATATGTATTGTGAATGCTTTAGATTATTAGAACTTTAAAGTTTTATATGTATTGTGAATGCTTTATATTATTAATAGTTTAAAGTTTTATATGTATTGTGAATGCTTTAGATTATTAGAACTTTAAAGTTTTATATGTATTGTGAATGCTTTATATTATTAATAGTTTAAAGTTTTATATGTATTGTGAATGCTTTAGATTATTAGAACTTTAAAGTTTTATATGTATTGTGAATATATTGTTTCCTATTGTTAATGTTGTATATTTTAATATTTTTAGTGTATTTAGATATGAGTTCTAGTAGAGCGGGCAGGAAGACACGCCCCGTGTACACATCTATTACTGGGACGCAACCGTCCCGATCCAGTACAGGTGCTACCGGTACTGATGATGTCGACCCTTCACTTAGTAGTACCAGCTCCACCTCTGGGGCCGATACTCCTACTCCTGTCGATTCTGAGGGGAGGACGTTTCTCCAGATATCGCCACTTTATGACCAGTAAGTAACTCTTCATTAATTTGATATAAGTTGGTTCCTTTTTGTTTTATATATAATTCATTATTTAAGTTAAAATGTTATTGTATAAATATACTTGGCAGGTTTGTAGGTGCATACCCTACCCCAGGGACAAGGATTGGTCAGTATTGGCGGTCTCGGGTCATGCCAGAGTTTTGGCCCAACTGGAAATCATTGCCACGGGAGGAGAAGGTGAATGCTTGGAAGGAGTTTAAGGTAATGTGTTAATGGTTTTTATTTAAAACTTAAATGTTAGTTTTTTATTAAAATGTTATAATTAATAATGATTATACTCTTTTAGTTTTGTAATGTTATCATTATATGTTGTAGGGGAAATTTACATGGGCGCCGAATATCGACGAGGCGACGGTTAAATTTATTTTCAAGCAACAGTGTTCGGAGTTATTTCGGGATCATATTGGTAACATATTTATCTATCCTTAATTAGTTTAATTAACAATGATTATAATCTTTTAATTTTATAATGTTATCATTATATGTTTACGAGATATTCATATTTTTTATAGGTATGACGAAGTCTAAATTTTATATTAAGCGGCTCGAGGCGAAATTACAGCCCTTGACACCTCCTTGGATGACCGAGGAGGTGTTTCTTTGCTTTTGCGAACATTGGTCGTCGGATGCGGCGATAGCTATCGCCCAACAGGCTCGGGCAAATAGAGCAGGCTCCTCGGGGTCGGCGACAAAGCATACGATGGGGACGATCGGGGTCGGCGAGCATCACCACCGTATGGTACGTATGTTAGTTTAAATGTAGTATATGCATGCTTTTAAATAGGTTTATGTATGTATGTTAGCTGGGAGCCATGTTGATTCTATAAAATCCATGGTTTTAGTGCAAATGTAGTGTATGTTTTCTTTTCTAAGATTATCCCTAAATCCTAATGAATTACGTAAATATTATACTCAACACTTTAGTGATTAAAGAGAATATTTTTTTATCAAAAGGATAATATGGGAAGCTAAATGTTGCATTTATACAATTTCAAAATAATAATCTCGCTTCTTTTATTTATAGGAAAAGGAACATGGCCCAGATGTCAGTTTTTTGGATGTTTTCGTTAGCACCCATGTTCGAGCTCCTACATCGCCCGATCAACCTCCGTAATGGGTTGACGATCGCTCTGCTAATGCCTTTGTAAGTAAACTATCATTAAATGACTTGATTTTGAATATGTAAATTTATTTATGTACATTACATTGTGTATATGATTATATTTGTTTGTTTTATTTTCACAGAGTACATATCAAGTCGCCGTTGTTCCCGAAGGTACGCCTCCTGGCCAGCCCGTTCCCTTCGTGCCTGATGTTTGGCGCTCGGTCACCTCGGATGGACATCCAAAGGGAGGAGACCGAGTGTTAGGGATGGGGGGATTACGGGCGGCAATGCCCATCGACGTCGACCGGCCGTCGGCCATATGTTTTCACGCCCGATACTCGGAATGATTCGAGGATCAACACTCTGGAGGCTGAGTTAGCTGAGGAGAGACGCGTGGCTGCAGAGGCTAGGGCAAAGCTTTCAGATGCTTTGTAGGCTCAGACGCAGATGCAGGCGGAGAATGATCGGCGTCAGGCGGAGAATGATAGAAAATTTGCGATGTTGATGGCCCATATGGAGAATCTGCAGCAGCTGGGTAATTTCCAGCCTCCCCAATTTCCCCCCGAGTTGATTTGGTACTATTTTATACTTGTTTGTAATAACATTTGTGATATTTGGTACTATACCCGCGGGAGCCCCGCCCCCCCTCCCCCCTCCCGATTTGGTACGGTGATTTTGATTTTTAGTTTGGTACGCTGACTGGTACTATTTTATACTTATTTGTAATAACATTTGTGATATTTGGTACCCGCGGGAGCCCCGATCCCCCCTCCCCCCTCTCGATTTGGTACGGTGATATTTGATTTTTAGTTTGGTACGCTGATATTTGATTTTTAGTTTTATAGTTTTAGTTTTATCAATTGAATTGTTATATCAGGTAAAAAAAATTGGTTTATTGATATTTTAAATTATTTTTTTTTATTTTATTGCATTATCAGCGACGAAAATTTTCGTCCCTGTATTAATAATATTTTAATAAAATTTTTATTCCAGCGACGGAAATTTTCGCCGCTATATCAATTAATTTTAATTTAATTTAATTAAATTTTTATTTTCACCGGCAAAATAATCAGCGATGGAAATTTCCGTCGCTGAATTAATGTAATTTATTTTAATTTTTATTTCAGCGACGGAAATTTTCCACCAGTGAAATTAAAAATTAATTAAATTAAATTATCTCAGCGACGAAAATTTCCGCCGCTGAATTAATTCATTTTAATTAAATTTTTATTTCACCGGCGAAAATTTCCGTCGCTGAAATAAAAATTTAATTAAAATACGTTAATTCAGCGGCGGAAATTTCCGTCGCTAATATCAAAAGATCACCGACGAAATTAATTCCGTCGGTAAAATCAACGGTTTACCGGCGGAATTTGGTCCGTTGGACCACTGCGGCGGGATGATAGCGGCGGACCACGACGAAATTTTTCTGCCGGTGTTGAAATTTAGCGACGGAATTTTGACTTTTGCGGCGGAAATTTCCGCCGCTAAAACATGTTTTTCTGGTAGTGCTCCTTCTCCTCCTTCTCGCTCCTCCAGTATCTTCTCTAACCTTTTTCATCTTCTTCTTCTACATGGCAAAAGCCGCAATCGAGCCAATTTTTGGGGGTAAACCTTCAGCGTCGACGGCCATTCCCAGATCTACAACTACGCGGAGTATTAGTCTTCTTCGATCTGCAAAACAAACAGAAAAATAAGGTATGTTTTTAATCATCTCCCATTTTTCTCATTCAAGCAAATCTGGGGTTTTTTTTTTCGAATTTGGAAGAACATTGAAAATCGAATTTCATAACTTTTGGGAGCGAATTCAGTCGCGAATTTGGGTGTTTTGATTCGGAATCGAATTGCGATTCGATCCGATCGAAGGAATTCGGAATTCAACCCCGTTATGGGCGAATTCTGTGACCCTGGTTTAAACCCAATGGGGAGCATTTACTGACATTTTTGTTTTAGTATGTGTATATACTTAAGGTTAACATTTTTGATAAAATACCCCTTTGTGCTTAAAGTGACAAAGTCACTTATGTTGTTGTTGATATTTAAAAGAGGTAAAGCTTGTTAAAATACTCCCAAAGTAACTCGGGACACGGCATTCGCTGCGACGATGCTTCCTTGCCAAAACGGGAGTATAATGTAGTTGTTTTATACTAAGTATTAGGGACATGAAGCTCGCTACTACAGTGTACCCTACTTGAACGGTATAAAACTTACTACATATAGCTTTACACTTTAATAAAAAAACTCGGGGCACAGAGCTCGCTACTACGATGCTTCCTTGTAAATAAAAGAAGTGTAAAGTTTGCTTAAAATTGCCAAAGAAAATAATGTGTTATATAAGTTGAAAAATATCAATGGGATTTTATTCAAAATGTTGTCTTTTGTGTTACACAACATTGCTAGCAACACATTAGTAGATGCTATATCAATTTTTTATTTCTTCTTTTTATTGTTTGCTAATTAAATTTTGAATTTTCAAAAGTCTATTTTCATATGTTTAGAGTTTGTGAAATTTAAAAGGTTTTTAGCAAAAATATTTAAATTTTTTCTCTAACTAAATGTAATTTTGAAATATCTATTTTTTAAAGTTCATTTTCTTTGGAATTTTGAAAAACAAAATTTTATGGATATTTCTAAAATTATTTTTAGTTATTATATATTAAAAATGATTTTTTTTTTTACATTTTAAAACAAATTGGCCGGATAACAGTGTGTTGGTTGTTGAGATAAGGGTTTAAGTCGATTTGAATATGTCAAATCAAACTTAAATCCCTATTATCCATTTAATTCCCCCCTCTCTAAAACCCTCTCTATCTCTCACCTCGTCTCTCTCTCTCTAAACAGTAAACCCTCTTTCCCTTGTTCCTCATCATCTTCTTCCAACAAATTTCCATGGCTAGCCCAAGCAAATCACCTCAAATCACGTCCCCCATGGACATTTCTCCTCTCTCCCCTTCTAGTGTCGCTTCGAATGGCGCCATTCCAATGGAGACATCTCCGGCGACACACTCAGCAACACCCTCAACCTCTCCTAGTTTGGACATCATTGTTGTAGGTGTTAGTTCCCTAGGCCTATAGAGATAGACTTAAATGTAATGTCATTATTCATTTATATAAGAGATTGTTATTTTGATTATTATATATGTTTGCATGTTTAATTGTAATAATTGTGTCCCTAGTACTTAGGAAGCACTAGTTTGAAGTTTAATGGATAATCATGTGATGATTATATGCATAGAGATGCACATTAAATTCATGGGTACTTGTTAGAGAACAAGGTACTGGACTTGACCCGTTATGAGATTTATGTCATGGTCAAATGTCATAATTAAATCTCATATAGTTATATCATTGATATCCTTTGACCTGAGATTATCATCGTCTTCCACTCGATGAATATTGTGTTTGATATAGTTTAACGTTATCTTTAACCGGATAACAATAAGGGCTATTATTGGCATGATAGGATTCTTGTTGGGAAGAATGATAAGTCAAGATGGAAATTTGTCCCTCGTAAAGAGAGATGTTTGCTAGGCCACTCGTAAGTAAGATTGATGATGTACATGGCCATGTCCGAATGAATTAATGTGATTAATAACATTCGATTGATCAATTTACTTGGTAACGAGAAAGCATTGAACAAAATGAGTTGACGTGGACCATGACTCATGTTCAATATAACATCGTGAGACAATGGGATTGTGATATGTTCTATGTAGGAAATTAAACTTGATATTATATTATTTGGGTAGGCATGATGGCTTGCTAGAGTCCGCTCATGTCTTATGAGGATCGATGTGATCGAACTCATTACCAACATAATATAGTCCTATGGGATCACACACATCGAACGAATTGTCAAAAATGAAAAATATGGAGTTTTTGTACTGAGGGGACGACTCGTCCCCTGGCCAGAACCAACTATTCCCTTGGCCGGGGATGAGTGTTTCAGAGGTTATGTCCTGAGGGATGACTCATCCCATATGGGACGACTCGTGCCCAAAGGATGACTCGTGCCCAAGATTTGTACCAACTATTCCCCTTAAAGGGGACAAGTGTATCTGAGGCAGTGTGAATGGGGACGACTCGTCTATGGGACGAGTCGTCCCGTCGGCGCTGGCAGATACGTAACTGCTTCAAAATTAGGGTTTTCCAAATAGGAAAAGGTATTTATAGAGTATAAATACTGCCTCCCTTTTGCCCTAGCAGTAACACACGAAATTTGGGTTTAGAGAAACACAAATTTAGAGTTTTCAATTGAGAATTAAGAATCAAAAACACAACCAATTCCATATTTTTCATAGATTGAAAGGGGTTTTGTGAGTACGCCAATCCAATTTGCGACCCTTTAAAAGTGATTTTTAATGTAATAAAATGGCACTAGGGGCATTTTGGTAAATTTCCGGCCAATTTCAAGTCTTCCGGAAACTTATCTTAAAGTTCTTATGAAGGAAGTACTTGTGAGTGATTTTTCCACATAAAAGGACCTACCAGGAATTATCAGATTTGGACCTATTGGAAATTATCACAGAAAGTTCCAGAATCAGTTATTTATGCCAAAAACGGTTACATGGCTGGATAAGTCGTGCGGCACAATTGACCATGGAAAAGCGAAGCGAAAGGCCGTGCGACACAAGTGACCTCCTCCATGCAGCCTATAAATTGGACCCTCCCCCTCTCATATCAGGATCTTTTTTCCAATACCCTAAAGTTACTCTGCCCAATTGACGACAGAAAACCCTCTCTCTCCTCAAACCACACAAAACCTCTCCAATTCCATCCTTTCTTCACCCAAATCGCACACCCACCTTCATATAACCCACATCCCTTTGAAGATCTGAAGAGAAGCAGCCAATTGGTGTTCATTTGCACCTCCTAGCAGCTGAATTGAAGGCTTCCACACTGTGATGTACCCGATTTTTTTTTGAAATCAAACGTAGTCACCACGCCATTTTTGTTTTAAGGGCCAAAACTTTGAAAAATGCCCGAGATTAGAGATTTGGGTTCGGAGGTCACGTTACACGCCGGGAAGAACGTTAGTGTTCACCCGGAATGCCTCGTAAAAGGAGTCTTCCAAGCTTAAAAACTATTTGTGTGTGTGTGTGTGTTTTTGGCCAAAATAAGTTGAAACTGAAAATTAAAAATTGGGAACTCTTTATTAGACTTTTAACAAGTCCCATGATTTTTGGTATGATTTTTGGGTTGAGTTTTGGTATTCAAAAGATTTTTTGAAGTTGAAAAACATTTCTGCCAGAATGAAGAAGGCAGTGGACACTTGATTTTAAAATGGGTTTAAGGGCTTAAAAATCTCAGAATCTTGGGAAAGTCCGAGAATTAAAGTTGTTCAAAACACCTTAAATAAGGTTTCTGTGAAATAACTTTCCCATTTGGAGGTGATTTGATGGACCAAAACCTTCTGGAAATCTCAGATATGAAATCTGGATTTCCAGAGACTGAGGAACTGACTTTTAAAATAAAAATTGAAAAAGGGAGTTTTACTCATGAAAAAAATAAAGTAAAAATATGTCTGGAAATCTCTGGATGTTGGCTACAAAAAGTGTTTTGTAGTCAACACCAAATTCCAAGTTTCTGTATGTCCAAAAAATTAGACCATGGACAGAGATCTTAGAGAAAGGCTACTGGACAGCAACTTCCCCATGAAGGAAAACATGATTTTAAAGGGGGTTTGGCATCCATACTTGTCCCCATTTCCCTAAGCTTTGATTAGTGATCACTAAATATTTTAGTGGTGATCTACTATATCAAGCTATCCTTGGGGTACATTAGGACTTAAGCATTTCATTTGCTTGGGAAGGGGAATTTTATCCTTTGAAATCAAGATTTGATGTATGAAAATGATTTTTAGGGTTTTGAAAACATGTTTGCAAGTAAGTAAAAATACTTTGAAAGTAATGTTGATCCTTGTAGAGGATCATCCATGGAGATGAACTTCCATGGTGATCCTCTTGGATGTAGGGCAAGAAGATGAACAAACTACATTTTGGAGTTTGAAAATGCATGCATGGATGAGAGAATTTTAGAGTGAGGAGAAGGAGGTTATACCTATCTTCTTTGTATTTTGTGTTTGAATGGATTCAAGGCTTGAATGTGTTTAGGGTTTGAATGTGTTTAGGGTTTGTGATTAGAGTTGGTCAAAGAGAAAACAAGTAGATAACAATGAAGTCCTCTATGTTTTCTCTCTAATCCTCCTCCTAAGGGGTGATTTGAGCTTGGGTTAGTGTATGTATGAGAATGATTTGAGAGTATTTTGAGTGAGTGGGATTTGGGAAAGATTCAAGAGAAAATGGTGGCAATTCAAGTGAATTCCCACTGTTTTCTCCCTATTTTTCACCAAGGTGCAGTTGTAAAATGTGTTGTTCCTCCTCATTTCTGTGACTGAAGGGTCCAATTTATAGGCCTCTGAAAATTCAAACATGTCCGCGCGGATGGTCTTGATGGCGTGCACTGTTCATTAAATGCTGCTCCAGGCTTTGGACAGGAAGAATAATTTTCAAATTAAGCAACCAGAAAATGTTCCAGCAGTTTCCATTTCGGGTTTTTGACCTTTCTTTTGCTTTTTTGATTCTTTTTCATGGTTTATCTTTAAATGGCAATCCCTAATCTACCCTCACTTTGTTAGAAATGTTAGATATTGTTAGAAATGTTAGAAATGTTAAAACTTTCGTTAATTTTCTAACGAAAATTCTAACAACTCAAATTGGAGCACTTACAGTAGCCCCTCGGCGACGGCGCTTTCAAAGGAAGCGGGGTCGTCGATAAGAGTAAGGCTCCATATTTGGCAAGAGGTGACCAAAGTGGTCGAGTGGCTGAACCTAGCAATAGGCTACCTACGTATCCCAAATGGGAATCAATCCGGCCGTAGTTCGGGTCTTTGACCCCGGAATGACTGTTTTGAGGCGTCAACCTGGTGAGCGAGTTCTGCAGTCGATTGCTGAGAGAAACTCTGCTGGGGATAAGAGATGACCATTTTGGTCTGATGGATGGAGTTGTATATCCGCTCTGCTGGGGATAGGAATGACCATTTTCGGTCTGATGGCTGAACCTAATGATAGGTTACCTACGTATCCTTAAGAGGAATCAAGCCAGTTGTAGTTTGGGTCTTTGACCCTGGAATGACTATTTTGAGGCGTCAACCTGGTGATGAGGGCGTTTTAGGTGCCTCAGACCTTGATGATGGCGTTTTAGGTGCCTCAGACCTTGAAGATGGCGTTTTAGGTGCCTCAGACCTTGATGATGGCGTTTTAGGTGCCTCGAACCTTGATTTGAAATGTTTTCCCTTAATGGTTTGGGATGGATGGTCCCTCGGTGGACTTCATTCATCTCTGGCTTGTCAAGGAGAGGGTGACCATTTTGGTCGGGTGGCTGGACCTATGGTAGGCTACCTACGTATCCTTAAGAGGAATCAAGCCAATCGTAGTTCGAAAGCCGCCGTGATTTGGTTGGCTTAATTAGTGAAAATCGGGCTTACGTTTTTACGGCCGTGGATGATAATGAGGAAAGAAATGGGATTTCGTCAACTTCGCTGGGGATTTTGTTAGCCTTTGCTGGGGATGATGGGCTTACGTTTTACGGCCGTTGATGATTTTGATGAAAGAAACAGAATTCCGTTATCTTTCTCGGAGAAATCGGACTTACGTATGACTGTCGGTTGTGATTTTGATGAAAGAAACGAGATTTCATTATCTTTCTCGGGGAAATCGGACTTACGTTTGACTGCCGTTTAATGATTTTGATGAAAGAAACGGGATTCCGTTATCTTTCTCGGGGAAATCGGACTTACGTTTGACTGCCATTGATGATTTTGATGAAAGAAACGGGATTCCGTTATCTTTCTCGAAGAAATCGGACTTACGATTTGGATCCGTTGATGAAATTGATGAAAGAAATGGGATTCCGTTATCTTTCTCGGGGAAATCGGACTTACGTTTGACTGCCGTGGATGATTTTGATGAAAGAAACGAGATTCCGTTATCTTTCTCGGAGAAATCGGACTTACGTTTGACTGCCGTTTGATGATTTTGATGAAAGAAACGGGATTCCGTTATCTTTCTCGGAGAAATCGGACTTACGTTTGACTGCCGTTTGATGATTTTGATGAAAGAAATGGGATTCTGTTATCTTTCTCGGAGAAATCGGACTTACGTTTGACTGCCGTTGATGATTTTGATGAAAGAAATGGGATTCCGTTATCTTTGTCGGAGAAACCGGACTTACGTTTTACTGCCGATGATGATTTTGATGAAAGAAACGGGATTCCGTTATCTTTCTCGGAGAAACCGGACTTACGTTTTACTGCCGTTGATGGTTCCTTTGGAAGGGGGTTAACTTTGGTTAACTCTGTTAAGTTGAGGACTAAATTGCAGAGTCCTGGAATTTTAAAGGGCAAAATGGTCATTTTGACCCTTCATTTTGGTTCGCGCGGATAGGGTTGAATCCCAGATGGGTTTTAAATGAAGGGCCGCCGCCCTTCCCCTTCTTCCTCACCTTTTCTTTTCAGTTTTCGAGAGGAGAGAGAGTAAACCGAGGGGAAGCCATTGTTGGCCAAGAAAAGCTTCGAAAATCTTCCGTTTTCTTTGATTTTTCGAGCAATGGAACACGCGGGAGTAGCCATTCAAGGCCAAGGACGTGGCCCGGTCGCGGAGAGACGATTGGAGCTTGTTCGAATGAGGAGGCATTACACACTTTCGCAATCGATTGCGGAGGAGCCCTACCCCGATGCGTGGCAACATTGGGCCACTGATCCGAGTCTCCGAACGGTATACTTCGAATCCCTTCACTTCCTTTGTTGATTTTTTGTTTGAAATTGATTTTTGGTGATTTATTTTTTTTTGAAAATTCGAAAATTGTGATGCTCTTGGCCTTGGATTTTGATTTTGATGCTTTGCATGTTGTAATGAGTATGTGGGTAATCAAAATATGCATTTTGTTTGGAAAAAAGGATTGGCATTTTTGCCATTTTTTTTTAATTTCGAAAATTGCAATGAAAATTCGAAAATTATGTTCTTTGACACTGAAATTGGGATTTGCATGTATGCATTGTGTTTGAAAGGAATGGGCATTTTGTCATTTTTTTTTTGTTTTCTTTTTGAAATATGAAATGATAAGGAATTCGCCCGAATCCGGGACGGACCCTTTTTTTTTTGTAGGATTTTTTTTTTTTTTGCAATGAGATGATGTCTCCATGAATGATATGTATGCATGCTATTTTTGTAAAAATAGGATTTTTTTTTTTTTTTTGAAAAGTGGGACGGATTTTTGATTCCGTTGATTGAATGAATGACTTGTGGAAAAACTGTTTATTTGTGCTATTTTATGAAAAATGGGACGGAGTTTTTACTTCCGTTGACTCGATATTATTGACATGCTTTCTGTATGAATGAATGGTATTTGCTGAAAAAACTCTTTTCTTTTGTGCGATAAAAATTGGGCTAGGTCCGTTGTATGCTGTTATGCTGCCCGATTTTCTGCAAAACTTTATGTTTATGATGCATGTGTATGCTTTTTTTTTGAATGCAAATGCCAAATGAAATTTTTTTGACATTTTTGTTTCTCTCTTTTTTTTATTGCAGGGCGGAAACAATTTCGTGACGGAGCAGCTGAACAAGATGAAGACTCGGGGATCGGTGGAGTCTGTGATTTACTTGTGGGACCGGCTTCCGGTTTTGGGCAGAGGAGCGATGATGAGTCCTAGACAGATCGTCATTGAGACTGGATTGTACGAGTTCATCGAGTGCTCGAGAGGGGGTTGGTCAAGTTCCCCAAGAGTAAGGGCCTCGATCTTTGCTTTTTTGGCACACACATTGGTGGGACGTGACCCACACATTCCATTTCTTCGGGCGAGGCCACGGTCACACCTTCCGACTACGCTGCGATTACTGGCCCGTCCTTTAAAGGACGGAGCATTGAGTGGAGAGACGGCTGCGCGATCCTGGATCCGCAGCCCTTCTAGGATTTTCCCTATTCCCAAAAAGGGGATGGGGATGGAGTGCGCTGTGGTCCACGGGAAGATCGTGGAGAGTATTGGGAGCTACGAGGCTGGGATGAGAGGATAGGCGCCTTGAGCGCATTGCTAGGGCCTTTTTATGGTTTGCTTTTTCGAGCACGCTTTTGGACATGCCGAGGGGACGGCTGCTTTTGCTTATACGAGGTCCCTGGAGGATGTAGGATGGCTGGAGAGGTATCTTGGGGAGAGGCAGTGGCGGGCAGAGCTATATTTTGCTCGGATCGATATAGCTCGGAAGGCCGCGCCTCTTTGACGTGCTTCGAGTTCCCTCTGGAGGTACAAGCTTTTCTTTTTTTGCTTTCCCTCTTTTATTTAAGCACGTATTCTTTCTCGCACTTAATTGATTTGACCTTTTCCTTTCGCAGGTATGGGCTCTAGAGTTCTTTCACATCACGATGTGGCGGCAGCCGGCGGAGTACATCGGGGCGTATCCGGCCATGCTTTCTTGGTCCAAGTATGCCCGGGAGAAGAAAAGTTCTAGGGGGCGCACGACCCTCAAGTACTCGGATTGCCTGCCTTTGACGAGGGCTGAGACAGATGAGGGGATCATATTCTACCCCTGGGACCGCTTCGATGTGGAGCAGCTGAAGGGTACCGAGAGATGGACCGTGGAGCGAAGGATCTTGAGAGGCTTGACTTGCGACGTGTATTATCTGGGGGAGAGAGTGACGCGCCAACACGGCGTGGGTGCACCTGCGATGGCTCCGGTGGAGCCTCCTGCTGACATGATGCATTCGAGTGAGAACTCGGAGACCTGGGATGAGTATCGAGGTGGCCAGCACCACTCGAGGTTCATGGCGATCGAGGAGTACTCGCGATTTGTCTTATGGAGGCTAAAGACGCCTCAGGTTATTGAGAGAGAGGGATTAGGGGTTGTGCGGTACCCTCGATCGAGCTTTTCGTATGTCCAGGACGGGGTCAGGCTGAGAGTACAGATCCCTGTCCCTGATCGGGTTCCACGAGCTTTCCGGCCTCGTCCGGATATGAAGGTATGGCCTCTCCTTCTCTTTTTTTTTGCTTTGCTTCGTCTTTTCCTTTTTTTCTCGCCATCATCTTTTTGTCTTAATTATCTCGACGC